>NC_024126.1:17981568-17995288 GCF_000346735.1 Prunus mume | reverse complement strand
ATCTGATTATATGTTCTGTCAATTTTTTTTTTCAAAGGCTCATAATGAGAAACACATATATTGGGGACCTTCCAGCCCTAGCCATTGATATGAAAATAACCCTTTAATCCCGGCCCTTAAAAACACTTTAAGCTCACTGCCTTCACAGTTTGTGGACAAGAGAGAGGCTTTAATAAACCTTTTGGAGGCCTCTGCATCAATAGTTCATGGGTATGAAATTAAATCATTAAACTGATAGTAGAGCTCATAAATCTGAGTAAGTGTAGTTAGTTTTTTCCTCTGCAATAGGTTGTCATAGCACATATGTTTAACTTTGGACTTCAAATATATGAGAGTATATGCCATTCTACTCTTACGTGTTTAATTTCCTTTTTATATCTACTCTCTCTTGTTCATATACTGTGAAGGCTTGGATGCACATATATGCGAGGGCAGTTGCTAGGGGAAAACGTGTTCAGGTGAACTCTCTCTCTCTCTCTCTCTCTCTCTCTCTCTCTCTCTCTCTCTCTCTCTCACTTACCCACCCAACCGCACACACAATCGGCATTTTCTTTTTAACTAAATTTGCTTTCTAACTGGTGATTCTGTGAACTCCCTAGTCTAATATAGGAGGAAAAAATCATGCAATCATCATGCCTGATGCTAGCATGGATGCTACTTTGAATGCTCTGGTTACTGCTGGCTTTGGTGCTGCAGGACAAAGGTGTATGACTCTCAATACAGCTGTTTTTGTTGGAGGTTCAAGGCCATGGTAATGCATTATGTTTGTTTGATCTGATAATGTTTCATTCCTTTCTTTTCTTTTTGGTATCTTCCCATCTACTGAGTTCACTGCATCTAATAGTAGGAGTTACATGCCTATATTCTTCTTCGAAGTTTGAATGTTACTGGAACATGTACTGCTCAACTTAGTTGTGTCTTTAGTCCGTAACTACTCGAGTTTGCCTACAACTTTGAGATACTTTCTTGTTTATCCTTTGCAACTTGTGGTTATTATTACTCATTCTTTATCTATTTGTAATTTATATATTAGCTCACATCTAACAGTTGGATCTGATTTTGTATTTACATTAATGCTCATCCAATGTTGCATTTGGGCTAAATTTGTTAAACAAGTGACGTGTCCATCTATGGTACTAAAAGAGATGTGATCTGTGTGGTTCTTACTTTTGCCTGTTGGGCTTCCCATATTAGTTAACATATTAATGGGAAGGGTTAAAGTTTCTACCAAGTCTTCTCATGGGTTAGTGTAAATTGGAAAGAGTAGCCAAATTAAGACTGACCAAGTTTAGAATGTCAGTAGTGCAGGGTTGATATTAATTTTCCTTTTATTTTACATGTTAGATTTTTAAACTGTTTTTTATTATGTGAACTATAAAAGTATTTCTATTTTGTCATAAACTTAACAATATTTGTTTTGGCTTAAAAAACTATTATTTGACCTGTGCTTTGCATAGGTAGCAAGTTAGTTTTCAACTAAACTTGGTGGTCGTTATTTGGGATGGGACCCTATTCACCTCTTTGGGCTTCTATTGAATCGAGAAATCGGTTTGATTGTCCATCTTTTTGATATAATAATATATTTGATAATATATTTATGTTTTACAGGGAAAGCGAAATTTTGGAGCATGTCAGAGCCCTTAAAGTGAATGTAGGAACAGATCCCAGTGCAGACCTTGGCCCAGTTATTACAAAAGAGGTGAATACATCCTTCTGCGTTGTCTGCCTTTTTTCTTTATAAAAAAGGAACTAATTGGAAAGCTTAGTTTCTGTGTCTTGTTAGGAGCTAGCTTTTGGCCTGAAGTGGGTCTTTCTAGTTCCAAGAGATTGCTATTCTCTGTTGATCGAGGAATTTTTAGGGATGTTTGGGATGGGGGCTAATAAGAGAGTTGCAATCTTTGCTCTATGGAGTACTAGGTTCTATTTGGGTTGTGTATCAGGAGAGGAATAGAAGAATTTTTAGGATGGGGAAGAGGAACTGAATTTTGTTTGAGAACAATTAAATTTCTGGCCTCCTTTTGTTGATGCCTTTGTCTAAGCACTTTAGAGATGTTCTGTTTAGTGTAGTTCACCTTGATTGGGCTCGGGTTTTGTATTGAGTGTGACTTTGCTTGTTTTGTGCCTTTTGTTGTTCTTGCAATAGGTGGAACACATGTCCATATCTTTTTGTAATTTTGTTCTTTCATCTATAAATTAAGTTTCCTACTAAAAGATCCTTCAAATTTCTCATGGAAACATGTTGTATAACCTATTTAGATGATATGCTTAATGCAGTTTTTTTTTTAGTTTTTCACAAGGTTTCTAAATTCACAGGTGAAGGATTGCATTTGCAGATTAGTTCAGAGCAGTGTTGAAAGTGGTGCTAGACTTCTGCTTGATGGGAGAAATGTTAGGGTACGTATTTGATATCAGATAAGATGAGATAAATCAATTCTTGCTATGAAGAAATGCTTTACACATGTGCACATGCATAAACACAAATTGAAAAACATGTTAATTTCAGTATATTACCAAAACTCTGGGAGGTGTTTTTTGAAATTTTCTTTTGGCTACACTGTTTGGGGAATATGACTTAGGTAATTTCTCTTGACGTGACCATATCAAGGAAGGATAATTTTTAGCTCCATGGATGGCATATTCTATCCTCACCTATTTTCTTCTATCCTGATTTTAGAATCCTTAGCTTTGGGTGGTTATTTCTTGTATGCTTGTGTAGTTTGGTTGCTCCCCCGTGGTGGCTTTTAATAATTTTACAGATCAAATTAAGAGAAATATAAGAATATATATTTTTGTTTTTTTAAGGTGCTGGCAATAAAATACATTAATTTGTTCTATTTTATGAGCAAATCATGATTCATGCATAGTTTTGCTGTATCTTGAAAGTTCTTCAAAATATGCATGCAATCATGCACTCTATGTTTAGTGACAACAATGCTGATTGTTGATGTACTTTACGGATTACTTTCCTTCCCTTTTTGTAGCATGGCTTCTCCGTTAGCAGTTTTCTGCTTTTTTCCATATTCTTATATTCTTTCATGTTAATATGTATCTTATATTATCTTTTGCTGATAAAGTATCATTTTATCACCGATCTCATGGTAACAATGAAGGAGCATGTAGTGTTCTATATGTCACATGCTGAGCGTGTGTAAGGAGCTTGCTTTCTAGAAACTTTCTCTGAATTTTTCAAACACGACTTTGTAGGTTCCAGGATATGAGAATGGAAATTTTATAGGTCCTACAATCTTATGTGATGTTACAACCAACATGGATTGCTTTAAGGTAATCTTTTCATGTTCCCAGTTCTTCTATGTCTTCGGAATAAATGGACTTGGTTAATTATGATTCTCAGTGGAAGAAGAGTTGAAACCAAAGAGATTGGCATATTCTTGACAGCATTGTATCTTGTGTTGGGCAGGAAGAAATTTTTGGACCAGTTCTTCTTTGCATGCAGGTACTTTCTCTCTCTCTCTCTCTCTCTCTCTCTCTCTCACTTGTCCACTCTCATATTTGTGTGAGTTTGCTACAAGTTGTAGATTGGTTACGAAACTTTCTGTTTTTGATGACCAACAGGCTGCCAGCCTAGAAGAGGCCATATCAATTATAAACAGAAACAGGTACTCGCTGTCCTGCTTTCTTTTGTTTCCAAGATCCATTAAAGTCGTGAAATGAAGACTCTCATTATTTGGTTATGGATGCAACTTATGAGAAACATAGTTACTTCTTGTTTTTTTATTTTAATATAATGTTTTCAATTTTTTTTCCCCGCAAAATTCTGGCATCAATTGCAACTTCTTGAAACAGGCTTTTCGTTTGAAATATAGGCACTTACAATTATCAGTTTTATATCTTGTTTTACGATTCCTTAGGTATGGTAACGGAGCTTCCATATTCACAACATCCGGCATTGCTGCAAGGAAGTTCCAGAATGAAGTTGAGGCAGGGCTGGTAAGCCAACTCTTTCTTCTATCATGCAGGTTATGAGAACTTATGGGGTGATGCTTCATGACGTTCCTCCTATAATTCTCTGTGGGCTAGATGTTACAATTTTTTATGCCAGCATACATGTGGGGTTTTCATACATATTAATAGAAGTATAGGGAACCATGTTGGCTCCAGGGAGGGGATGAGAAGTTTGAACTGAAAGTATGCTGGTTGAATAAATATGTTTCTTTTAGTAATTTCATGGAATCTTCACTGGAATTAAATGCTCTCATCTGGTAGGCATTTTCTAATTTATGGTGTGACTTGCATTTTACTAACTGACACGGATTTGACATATCTCAGGTTGGAATCAATGTCCCTGTTCCAATTCCATTGCCATTTTCTTCATTTGATGGATCTAAGGCATCTTTTGGTAGCGATCTCAATTTTTGTCGTATAACTTCTCTCTCTCTCTCTCTCTCTCTCTCACACACACACACACACACACACACATACACACAGGTTGAGGATGGTTGAACCTTTTCCATAACTGCAGTTACCATTCAAAATTGTAGGTAAGGCAGGTGTGCAATTTTACACCCAGATCAAGACGGTTGCGCAGCAGTGGAAGGATTTACCTAGCTTAGAAGTGTCGCTACCTCTGCCTCCATCATCTGAGACAGATCTGACCGGTAGAGGCGTGTCTTCAGCTTTGCCTTCAACATCTGAGAGAGATTCACCTAGCCAAAGAGTGTCACCAGACATGCACCCAGAATCTGAGAGTGATTCACCAAGTCATGGAGCTCCACTGTCCATCACTCCCACGTCTGAGGCAGATCTACCGAACCCAGGAGTCTTATCCGTGTCTCCAACTGCTTACAGGAATTTGTCTAGTCAAGGAGTGCCCCTTGTCAGGCCAGCAACATCTGAGAGAGATCTATCCAGTGCAGAGATCTCACTAGCTACGCATCCAGAACCAGAAAGAGATATACCAAGTCAAGGTGTGTCAATGAGACCGACCCAGAGTTCAGAGAGGATGTATATGCCTCAAACATCTCGTTGGATGGAAGCGTCAAGACTAACACCTAGAAGGACTGAGAATATGCCTCAAACTTCTCATTGGATGGAAACCTCAATACCAGCATCTCAAAGGACTCAAAATATTCCAAGTTCTGAAAGGAATCATGTGCCTACATCTCAAAGGAATGGCAACAAGGCACTGACATCTCAAAGGACTGATACTTCTATGGCATTGACTTCTGGGAGGGTATATGTGCCTGCCTCTCATGAAAACATGGTTCCGATTTCACACAGAAATGACGGGATAAGTGCAACATCTCAAAGAATGGATACAACACTACATCCAGCTTCGGAGAGGGTATGCATGCTGGCAGGATCTCACCTGAATGACAGTATGGGCCAAACATTTCAAAGGAATGACACCACCATGTTTTCAACATCTGAGAGGCTATACATGCCTGAAACATCTCATCGGCATGACCACATGGGTTCAACATCTCAGAGAACTGATATTACTCTACATCCAACTTCGGAGAGGATATACATGTCCACAGCATCTCAAAGGAATGACGACTTGGCTGTGGCCTCTCAACGTGCCGATGCTGTTCCTTCCACCTCGGAAAGATTATATATGTCTCCATTGGTTCAGAGAAATCCTGGTATGTCACCAACATCCGAGAGATTATATATTCCGGGTGCACCTCAGAGGATGTTCCCTCAAAACTCGATGGTTTCGATGGATGAATTTCCCAGTCAAGGAGCATCACTGACTTTACCGACCTCTCAGAGGATATAGGGTAGACCCTAGTGCTTGTTTTACTTTTTAGGAATCGGTAGACTATAATCCCACTATAATGCAAAATAAGTTTTGCTTTTTTGGCTAAGCAGTTTCTCTTCTATATTATTTCACCCTTGTCCTCTTTCTTGAAGTGAGAGTACAGGCACTGGCCAAGAAAAAAAGGTCGAGTGCCGGGGAAGAAAAGAGATGCTTTAGAAGCGAGTAGCATCACTGACTTCACTCACATCTTATTTACCAGGTTCGACCCAAAAAAAAAAGGACACATTTCATTTGCCATGGCAAAGGGCAAAGGCAAGCAAGTGTTGTTACTATTCATGTGAATAGTGTCTGCCATGACATATATATATATATATATATATATATTTTTCCACTCATTGCCATGGTAACCCAAAGGCAACACTATTCACATGAGATTAATTTTATTTATACTTTTTGATAAGATTTTCGGTTGTCACGTGTCCATATATATTAATTATAAAATTCACATCTTAAATTTCGGATAAAAATTTCAGGTAAAAGAGAACTTCATGAATTTACACATATAAGAGAACTTCACGGGCAATGACCAACTTGGACTTAACACTCACATAACAAAACATCTTCCATGGTTGTACACGTGCCTTTGACTTCGATATAAGAGGTCATTTGTTTTTTTACACAAATGAAATTTAGTAGTAGAAAACAAAGATGGGAGAATAATTTTTATGAATGTTTGGTGTGGAAAGTAAATAATAGTGGTGGGTATTTATAAATCAGAATTTTTTGGTATTTTTTCCAAATTTTTTTATTACATAAAAATTGGCAGCCATTGGATGGAGGAAAGAAATTGATCGGATGCCCCAGGTTGTGCCATGTGGCTTCTTGCCGTTGGAGGAAAACAGGCGCTGATGCCATTGAAAAAAAATTCAATTTTTTTTTTTAACCATTAGCGGGTGTGACGCGCTCATGCCTCATGTGTACGTCACGTGCCAACGGTAAAAAAATTACTTTTGTTTGTTGACGTCATCGCCCTATGGTAGGAGCTCGAACTGATCTTGCCTTGGGCCTTGCTCGGGGTTGGTGGACCCTATGTCTTGCTAGGGCCACTTTTGGAGGCCTAGAGGGCCTTTTGCCTGGGGTGGACTAACTGATGGAAGTGCTCTAACACTCCGTTTGGATGAGGAAAATAACTTGGAATTTAGTTAAAAATCGGGAATTTAATATAAAAAATTGACAATTCCCTTTTTTGGCAACTTAAGCGTGGAATTTATTAAATAAGGCGCGGAAAAAATCATGGAAATTGAGGCATCAAATTCCCAAGTTTAATTCATACTGATACTTTTTTATATTTCATGTTTAGAATTGTCTTGGAGCACTTGATGGAACTCACATTCCTATAACAGTGTCGGCGGAAGAAAGACCACAATATCGAAATAGGAAGGGCGATCTCTCAACTAATGTTTTAGGGGTTTGTGCTCCTGATTTAAGATTTAATTATGTATTAGCTGGATGGGAGGGCTCCGCATCTGATGCTTGTATATTGTGAGATGATTTACATAGGAACAACCAATTTCATGTCGCAAGTGGTAATTTTTAATACTTGTTTTGAATTAGATTGATATTCTTTTCTTCTTCTTTTTTTCCAATACAAGCTCTTTATATCTAATTTTCTTTTTAAAATTCCGTATTGTAGATAAGTACCATCTTGTGGATGATGTTATACTAATGGACCGGGCTTTTTAGCACCATATAGAGGAACTAGATATCACTTGAGTGAATGGAGTGGGAACAATCGACCTGAAAATTACAAATAGTTATTTAATCTACGTCATTCAATTGCAAGAAATGTAGTTGAAAGAGCATTTGGGCTATTGAAGAAACAATGGAGTATATTACATACACTTTCATTTTTCAACATCAAAACGCAAGTTAGAATCATAAATGCATGCTTTATATTGCATAACTTTATTCAAACTGCTCAAGTTGATGATCCTGTTTTAGAAGTTCAAGATTTGGAATTTTTAGCTTTTATGGATCCTGACATATCAAATCATTCAACATTGGAGGGAAATTCAAATAATGCTCATGATAGGATTGCAAGTGTTCAAGTTACTGATCAATAGACAAACTTTCGCGACACATTGGCATTAGAGATGTTCCATAATTATCAAGTGCAATGAGGCATCATTAATTCTTGATTTATTGTTCACACTTGGATCTTTCTTTCTCTTGTTTCGTGT
The DNA here is from genome assembly GCF_000346735.1 of Prunus mume. Next base: position 17,987,326 of record NC_024126.1, on the reverse strand, counting down.
ATTTCATGGTTGTTTTTTTTTTTTGTTGAAAAAGTTAATCAGAATGATCATTACTTCTTAAGTTATTTGTTTCTATAAGTACTTAACTATTCTATCACATGTTGTCATGCTTACTGATGTCCATAGTTGAGATTCTCTACTTCATTTTCTTTCTAATTGTATTTTAAACGTGCAAAAGTGAACAAGCCGGGGCTAAAGTCATGAATGAATTTGGAGGAAAAGAGGTTTGCAAAGGAAAGTCAGGAAAAGGAAAGACAAATAAGGAGTTGAACCTAAAGGAGAAGACAAAAACTATTTTCGGTTGAATATAGCTATGGAACCTGAATTAGCTGATATATTTCGTGAGGAGCGCAACTTAGGTCACAAAAACGATGGTGGATGGAAGGCAGTTGCTTACAATACTCCTGCAAATATATTAGCTGCACAATTTAATCTCCAGATAAGTGCTGATAATATTAGAAATAGTGTTAAGTTATGGAAAAAGTTTATGGAGTAGTGAGTGACATATTAAGTCAAAGTGGATTCAGTTGGGATTCAACAAAAAAGATGATAAGTGTAGATGAAGATCATGTCTAGGAAGAATATGTGAAGGTAAATATATTAAAGGCTTTTTTTTTTTTTTTTATAAAGGAAAATACTAGGTTTATCATATTTTTATACCACATTGTGTACCACATCTTTAATAAAGATGAGGCCCATTGTATTGGTGGGCTCCATCTCTATCAGAGATGTAAGTGGACTTATTCTCACTCAATTTTCTTGATTTTGGCATGTGCATTAAATTGTTGTTAGGGTTTTTTTTTGTTTTTTGTATACTTTTTGACTCTGTGCTGGTCCTGGTGTGGTCATTGTGTGGTCCTTACGTGTCCTAGTCTGATGTGTTGCTGGAGTTTTTGTTTTTTTTGTTTTTTCATATACTTTTTCACTTTGTGCTGGCCCCAATACACCTTATGTGGTCATTGTGTGGCCCTTGTGTGTTCCTTGTATTGTCCTTGTGTGGTCCTTGTTTTGTCTTTGTTACCTTTGTCCATTTGTTAAGTGAATCTTCCTCTTACACAGATAAAGATGCTAATAAGGTTGTCACATTTAAGTTTTTCCATGGAAGTAAACTAGTTAAAAATAGACAGAATAGCGAATGGTCTTATTTATATGGTGAAGTCAGTTGGTTTGATTATTGTGAGGTTGACTATATGTCCATGTTAGAGCTATTTGGAATGGCTAAAGATTTGGGATATGACGATGGGTATGATGTGAGTTTTTATGGTGAAGAGTTTGGAACTGGTAGACTCATTCAAATAATATCAGATAGTACGCTTTTAGCTTGTATGAGCACGGTACCTAAAAGCAATAGCAAGGTGATAGTTTTGTACTTGAAAGTAGTGAGCCTGACTTTAAGCCAAGTGGAGAATGATAGCAGTGATCAAGAATATTCTTGTTCTGAGGATGATGATATCAATGATCCAGACTTTGAAGACAGTGACTATGCATAGAGTGATGAAAAGATTGACTTATTGAAGAAGGATGATAAGTGGTTTGAAGGTTATGTGGATCATAGTTGCATTGACAATGATCCTAATGCAGAGGAAAATGATGAGTCAGACAATGGAGAAGAGTCACCTACACTTACCTTCCCAAATAGCTCTTCAAGTGAAGATGATGCAGTAGGTGAACTAAGAAGGAAGAAGAATAGAATGCCAAAAGGAGAAGATTTCAAACCTGAAATTGATATGGCAAACCCAGGTTTCAAAATAGGTTTAAAGTTTGTAACTGCCGAGTTGTTTAGAAAAGTTGTGAGGATATACTCCATTAATTGTGGAAGGGAGTTGATATTTATGAATAATGACCATAACAAAATAAGAGTAGTATGTGAAGAGGGTTGTTCTTTTGTTATCCATGCTTCAAGTGTTAGTGGTAGCACTTACCTGCTGGTGAAAACCTTTAATCCTACACATGTTTGTAGTAATGAGACTAAAAATATACATGCCACTGCTGGTTGGTTGGCTGAAAGATATTCTGGGCAGTTAAGGCTTAATCCAAATTGGACTGCTTCTTCTTTTACAGAGCAAGTTCACCAAGAATATGGTTATAGACTATCTAGAGCAATTGTGTACAGAGCAAAAGCCATGGCATTTGACATTGTAGAGGGGTCTTACAGTAAACAATATGAAGTATTGTGGGATTATTGTCATGAGTTAAGAACCAAAAATATAGGAAGTACAGTTATCATTAAATCTGAAATGGAAGGTGATAGGCCACGGTTTCAAAGGATTTACATCTGTTTTGCAGCCTGCAAGAAAGGGTTTTTAGATGGTTGTAAACCTGTGGTTTGCTTGAATGGGTGTTATGTCAAAGGGCCTTAGCCTGGGCAAGTGCTTTCTGCAATGGGAGTTGATGCAAACAACAGAATGTTTCCACTTGCCTATGCATATGTAGAGATTGAGAGCAATTCAACGTGGCTGTGGTTTTTAGAATTATTGAGTGGTGATCTTAATATTATGAATAGTCATGGCTATGTATTTATGACTGACAAACAAAAAGGGTTAATAGATGCTACGAATGCTTTATTCCCTCATGCAGAGCATAGACATTGTTTGAAACATCTATATGGAAACTTCTATTTGGAACATAGAGGTCTTGCTTTGAAACATCAAATGGAAGCAATTGCTAGGGCCATAACAGTGCCATGAGAAATGAGAAAGATGTTGGAGTTGTCTAAACCTACACATGATTGGCTTGCAGAGAAAGATCCTAGGCATTGGAGTGGCGTATTTCAAGAGTGATTCCAAGTGTGACATGCTTATGAACAACCTATGTGAGGCATTCAACTGTAGCATAATGGATGCTAGAGACAAGCCTGTTTTGACTATGCTAGAAAGAATTCGGTTGTATATAATGTTGTTGATGGCTGGAAGAAGGGTTTTCTATGAGAAATGACATAGACAAGTTGGGCCAAGAATTAGAAAGATATTAGAGAAAAACAAAGAAAAAGCTCAGTGGTGCATTCCTAAGGCTGCTGGACAGAATAAGTTTGAAGTAATGCACCATAGTGGCCACAACTTTGCTGTTGATTTGAATGCTCACTCTTGTTCATGTCATGCTTAGGATTTGAATGGAATACCATGTTTGGATGCTTGTGCTGCAATAAGTTGGCTTCATGGGAATCCAGAGGACTTCTGTGATGCAGTGTACAAGAAAGAGGCTTATTTGAGAGCCTATGAACCAATGATTATGCCTATGACTAGCCAAGATCAGTGAATGAAGATCAATTTACCTCTATTAATCCCTCCGAAATACCATAAGCAGCCTGGTAAGCCTAAGAAGACAAGAAAAAAATTTGTTGATGAACCTAAACAACCTACTAATCCATATAAGCTTCCTAAGTATGACATCCCTTTAAAGTGTGGCAATTGCGGTGGAGAATGACATAATTGAATTAGTTGTAAGGTATGTGTCATTATAGGCTTATTGCTTTACATTTAAATGTATTTGATTTGGTTTCTGACTTGATGACTTTGCTTATTAGGAACCTAGAAATCCTAATATAAAGCCTACTAGGAAGAGGAAAGTTGCCAAGGAAAAACTTGCAGTAAGTGCCACAGTTTCAACTATGTTTTCACCAATTAAAATTTTATATCATGGAAACTTCTAATTATTATTTGTTTTAGGTAAGAATGAGAGATGGTAGAGACCAAAGTAGCGGACAACAGAGTATGCAATTAAGGCAAGGAAACAAACAAATGGTTCCCATGGGCCTTCTCAATCCTAGGCATCTGAAGTAGCCCAGGCTTCTCAATCCCAACCATCTCAAGCAGCTGATGCTTCTCAATCCCAAACATCTCAAGCATCTGAACCTGCCAAACTATCTCGAGTATAACAACATAGGAGGAGGATGAAAGATCAACAGAGGAGCCATTTTGTCAAAGATCATTTTTTTCATCATTGAATGTTGTGGAAGACTTTAATGGTCCAGAAATGGTTGTTGGTTTGTGGGATTATTGATGTCTGTTATGGTTGGAACCTATTTTGGTTGGAACCTGTATAATTGATGTATGTTATGGTTGGAACTTGTTTTGGTTTATGCTTATATTTGATGTCTGTTATGGTTTGAACCTATTTTCGTTTGTGCATATATTTGATGTTTGTTATGGTTGGAACCTGTTTTAGTTTGTTCTTATATTTGGTTTGTAGGATTATTGATGTCTGTTATGGATAATTGACCATTCAGTATGTCACCATTTGTAACCTCTAAATAAGTTACCATTCATATCATAGATCAAAGTTATGGTCTGAACTGTAAACAAATTACAATGAACAAACTTAACTATTGAACATTACCTTACATTACATTAGCTAATCATTACATTTCAGCAAATTACATTATATTACACCAACTTAACTACTGCCAAAGTGTCTTAGATTACATTAGCATTTGTTCTCAAATTAAATTGCCCACTGAACTATTGCCAAAGTGCCTTACATTACATTAGCATTTGTTCTCAAATTACACTGCTCATTGAACTACTGCCAAAGTGCCTAATTCATCTTCATGGCAAACACCACCAACCAGGAAAGCAACATAGCAGCCCACAATATTTTTGACTTTGCTAGAATGTTTGCATTTTCCTTATCCACCCTATCAATTTTCCTCAGCAAACCAGGTATCAAGGACTTTGAACGCTCACACATTTCTGCATCAAACCACTGAAAAAACCTACATCATTTTTCTCCACTTCCTTGTATCAACCAAGAACAATGACTGAAAATTTCCTCAATTTTATCAATGACTGAAAATTTCATCAATCACTGACAATTTCATGAATAAGAACTCTATCAATTTGTGATGCCCAAAACAATGACTGAAAATTTGATATTAAACATGCTTACCTTTGACTTTGGGCAGATTAGAAATCTCTGCCCTGGGTTTGAATTGGTCCAAGAAGTCTGCATCCGTGCTAACTTCCCACAATGACACCATTAGGCATGCCTTGCTTCTCCTTGCTTCTCTCATGTTTCCATAAACCCAAATCTTATACTCCACAATCTCCCAATTTCAAACTCCACCTCAAAGTTTTATAAACCCCTAATTTCTTCTCCAGATTCTCCCAAAATCGAAGCCAACCTCAGACTTTCACAAACCCTAAGCCCTCTTCTCCAATTTCCCCTTCTCACCCAATTTCCCCCTTTCTTAGAACTGAAAAACCTTTATTCGAAGAGGTTAAAAATTAAAATGAAGTGTGGCCCAATGCACGTAATGGAACGTCTATAAAACTGATGGAACGGCTAACGTGAGACCCTTTTTAAAAGGTTGGGGGGAGTATTTTGAAACGTTTCCAAACACAGGTGGTAATATAAGACAAGTTTGAAAGCACAGAGGGCATGTACATAAATAAGTCTTTTTTAAATAATGTGCTTTCTTTTTTCTTTATGTTTTTAACAAATACTTGTAAGATTCTTATTTGACTTTGATTATTTATTTGGTAGTCTCATGACGATGCTAGAGGTTTTCAATTTAAAGTTATAGGAAATTGGGATGATATAGTAGATTTGTGTGGCAAAGATAGAGCTACTGGAGAGGACGATGAAACAGGTGTAGATGCAACTGAGGTTATGACTCCTACTAATGAAGTTGATCATGTTGACTTGGATGATGATACACAAGATTTAGAAGATATCCATGTTGTTGATGATATTTCACCAACCTCAACAAATGGTCAAAAGAGAAGAAATCGTGCATCAAATTCTTCTGATATTCTTCCTA
>NC_024126.1:17933166-17966059 GCF_000346735.1 Prunus mume | reverse complement strand
AGACTTTGAAGACAGTGACTATGCACAAAGTGATGAAGAGATTGACTTATTGAAGAAGGATGATAAGTGGTTTGAAGGTTATGTGGATCATAGTTGCATTGACAATGATCCTAATGCAGAGGAAAATGATGAGTCAGACAATGGAGAAGAGTCACCTACACTTACCTTCCCAAATAGCTCTTCAAGTGAAGATGAAGCAGTAGGTGAACTAAGAAGGAAGAAGAATAGAATGCCAAAAGGAGAAGATTTCAAACCTGAAATTGATATGGCAAACCCAGGTTTCAAAATAGGTTTAAAGTTTGTAACTGCCGAGTTGTTTAGAAAAGTTGTGAGGATATACTCCATTAATTGTGGAAGGGAGTTGATATTTATGAATAATGACCATAACAAAATAAGAGTAGTATGTGAAGAGGGTTGTTCTTTTGTTATCCATGCTTCAAGTGTTAGTGGTAGCACTTACCTGCTGGTGAAAACCTTTAATCCTACACATGTTTGTAGTAATGAGACTAAAAATATACATGCCACTGCTGGTTGGTTGGCTGAAAGATATTCTGGGCAGTTAAGGCTTAATCCAAATTGGACTGCTTCTTCTTTTACAGAGCAAGTTCACCAAGAATATGGTTATAGACTATCTAGAGCAATTGTGTACAGAGCAAAAGCCATGGCATTTGACATTGTAGAGGGGTCTTACAGTAAACAATATGAAGTATTGTGGGATTATTGTCATGAGTTAAGAACCAAAAATATAGGAAGTACAGTTATCATTAAATCTGAAATGGAAGGTGATAGGCCACGGTTTCAAAGGATTTACATCTGTTTTGCAGCCTGCAAGAAAGGGTTTTTAGATGGTTGTAAACCTGTGGTTTGCTTGAATGGGTGTTATGTCAAAGGGCCTTAGCCTGGGCAAGTGCTTTCTGCAATGGGAGTTGATGCAAACAACAGAATGTTTCCACTTGCCTATGCATATGTAGAGATTGAGAGCAATTCAACGTGGCTGTGGTTTTTAGAATTATTGAGTGGTGATCTTAATATTATGAATAGTCATGGCTATGTATTTATGACTGACAAACAAAAAGGGTTAATAGATGCTACGAATGCTTTATTCCCTCATGCAGAGCATAGACATTGTTTGAAACATCTATATGGAAACTTCTATTTGGAACATAGAGGTCTTGCTTTGAAACATCAAATGGAAGCAATTGCTAGGGCCATAACAGTGCCATGAGAAATGAGAAAGATGTTGGAGTTGTCTAAACCTACACATGATTGGCTTGCAGAGAAAGATCCTAGGCATTGGAGTGGCGTATTTCAAGAGTGATTCCAAGTGTGACATGCTTATGAACAACCTATGTGAGGCATTCAACTGTAGCATAATGGATGCTAGAGACAAGCCTGTTTTGACTATGCTAGAAAGAATTCGGTTGTATATAATGTTGTTGATGGCTGGAAGAAGGGTTTTCTATGAGAAATGACATAGACAAGTTGGGCCAAGAATTAGAAAGATATTAGAGAAAAACAAAGAAAAAGCTCAGTGGTGCATTCCTAAGGCTGCTGGACAGAATAAGTTTGAAGTAATGCACCATAGTGGCCACAACTTTGCTGTTGATTTGAATGCTCACTCTTGTTCATGTCATGCTTAGGATTTGAATGGAATACCATGTTTGGATGCTTGTGCTGCAATAAGTTGGCTTCATGGGAATCCAGAGGACTTCTGTGATGCAGTGTACAAGAAAGAGGCTTATTTGAGAGCCTATGAACCAATGATTATGCCTATGACTAGCCAAGATCAGTGAATGAAGATCAATTTACCTCTATTAATCCCTCCGAAATACCATAAGCAGCCTGGTAAGCCTAAGAAGACAAGAAAAAAATTTGTTGATGAACCTAAACAACCTACTAATCCATATAAGCTTCCTAAGTATGACATCCCTTTAAAGTGTGGCAATTGCGGTGGAGAATGACATAATTGAATTAGTTGTAAGGTATGTGTCATTATAGGCTTATTGCTTTACATTTAAATGTATTTGATTTGGTTTCTGACTTGATGACTTTGCTTATTAGGAACCTAGAAATCCTAATATAAAGCCTACTAGGAAGAGGAAAGTTGCCAAGGAAAAACTTGCAGTAAGTGCCACAGTTTCAACTATGTTTTCACCAATTAAAATTTTATATCATGGAAACTTCTAATTATTATTTGTTTTAGGTAAGAATGAGAGATGGTAGAGACCAAAGTAGCGGACAACAGAGTATGCAATTAAGGCAAGGAAACAAACAAATGGTTCCCATGGGCCTTCTCAATCCTAGGCATCTGAAGTAGCCCAGGCTTCTCAATCCCAACCATCTCAAGCAGCTGATGCTTCTCAATCCCAAACATCTCAAGCATCTGAACCTGCCAAACTATCTCGAGTATAACAACATAGGAGGAGGATGAAAGATCAACAGAGGAGCCATTTTGTCAAAGATCATTTTTTTCATCATTGAATGTTGTGGAAGACTTTAATGGTCCAGAAATGGTTGTTGGTTTGTGGGATTATTGATGTCTGTTATGGTTGGAACCTATTTTGGTTGGAACCTGTATAATTGATGTATGTTATGGTTGGAACTTGTTTTGGTTTATGCTTATATTTGATGTCTGTTATGGTTTGAACCTATTTTCGTTTGTGCATATATTTGATGTTTGTTATGGTTGGAACCTGTTTTAGTTTGTTCTTATATTTGGTTTGTAGGATTATTGATGTCTGTTATGGATAATTGACCATTCAGTATGTCACCATTTGTAACCTCTAAATAAGTTACCATTCATATCATAGATCAAAGTTATGGTCTGAACTGTAAACAAATTACAATGAACAAACTTAACTATTGAACATTACCTTACATTACATTAGCTAATCATTACATTTCAGCAAATTACATTATATTACACCAACTTAACTACTGCCAAAGTGTCTTAGATTACATTAGCATTTGTTCTCAAATTAAATTGCCCACTGAACTATTGCCAAAGTGCCTTACATTACATTAGCATTTGTTCTCAAATTACACTGCTCATTGAACTACTGCCAAAGTGCCTAATTCATCTTCATGGCAAACACCACCAACCAGGAAAGCAACATAGCAGCCCACAATATTTTTGACTTTGCTAGAATGTTTGCATTTTCCTTATCCACCCTATCAATTTTCCTCAGCAAACCAGGTATCAAGGACTTTGAACGCTCACACATTTCTGCATCAAACCACTGAAAAAACCTACATCATTTTTCTCCACTTCCTTGTATCAACCAAGAACAATGACTGAAAATTTCCTCAATTTTATCAATGACTGAAAATTTCATCAATCACTGACAATTTCATGAATAAGAACTCTATCAATTTGTGATGCCCAAAACAATGACTGAAAATTTGATATTAAACATGCTTACCTTTGACTTTGGGCAGATTAGAAATCTCTGCCCTGGGTTTGAATTGGTCCAAGAAGTCTGCATCCGTGCTAACTTCCCACAATGACACCATTAGGCATGCCTTGCTTCTCCTTGCTTCTCTCATGTTTCCATAAACCCAAATCTTATACTCCACAATCTCCCAATTTCAAACTCCACCTCAAAGTTTTATAAACCCCTAATTTCTTCTCCAGATTCTCCCAAAATCGAAGCCAACCTCAGACTTTCACAAACCCTAAGCCCTCTTCTCCAATTTCCCCTTCTCACCCAATTTCCCCCTTTCTTAGAACTGAAAAACCTTTATTCGAAGAGGTTAAAAATTAAAATGAAGTGTGGCCCAATGCACGTAATGGAACGTCTATAAAACTGATGGAACGGCTAACGTGAGACCCTTTTTAAAAGGTTGGGGGGAGTATTTTGAAACGTTTCCAAACACAGGTGGTAATATAAGACAAGTTTGAAAGCACAGAGGGCATGTACATAAATAAGTCTTTTTTAAATAATGTGCTTTCTTTTTTCTTTATGTTTTTAACAAATACTTGTAAGATTCTTATTTGACTTTGATTATTTATTTGGTAGTCTCATGACGATGCTAGAGGTTTTCAATTTAAAGTTATAGGAAATTGGGATGATATAGTAGATTTGTGTGGCAAAGATAGAGCTACTGGAGAGGACGATGAAACAGGTGTAGATGCAACTGAGGTTATGACTCCTACTAATGAAGTTGATCATGTTGATTGCATGGTGATACACAAGATTTAGAAGATATTCATGTTATTGATGATATTTCACCAACCTCAGCAAATGATCAAAAGAGAAGAAATCGTGCATCAAATTCTTCTGATATTCTTCCTATAAAGAAAAGAGGTGCTGTCAAAGATGTTATTGCTGATTCAATTGTTAGAATGACTTTATCATTTGAAGAGTTTATCCGTGTTGATACTAAAAACCTTGATCCAGTAGAGGTATATGCTGAATTACAAGCAGTACTCTGAGGTTATGACTCCTACTAATGAAGTTGATCATGTTGATTGCATGGTGATACACAAGATTTAGAAGATATTCATGTTATTGATGATATTTCACCAACCTCAGCAAATGATCAAAAGAGAAGAAATCGTGCATCAAATTCTTCTGATATTCTTCCTATAAAGAAAAGAGGTGCTGTCAAAGATGTTATTGCTGATTCAATTGTTAGAATGACTTTATCATTTGAAGAGTTTATCCGTGTTGATACTAAAAACCTTGATCCAGTAGAGGTATATGCTGAATTACAAGCAGTACTAGGTCTTAGTGAAAATGAACAACTCAAAGCATGTGCTTGGCTAATAGAAAATGACAAACAATTTCAAATGCTGAAGGCACACCCAATTGAGAAAAAAAAAGTATGTTGATGATGTTTATTGCACGTGGGGAGTGATTTGGTTTGCTAATATGCTCTGTTTGTTTAAGTTGAGTTATTTAGTTCATCAAACAATTTTATTTATTTATTTATTTTTTATACTTTGAGGAATACTTTCTATGTCGATTATCAGTTTTTTTTTTCTTTTGAAATATTTAATTTATGTCATTTATAATTTACATGAGCTATCAAAGCATTGAAATTTTCAATTTCTGTCATTTACAAAATTTGAAATACATAAAACCAAAGGTTGAAATCTTCAATTGTCAGAAATTGAAACGACAAAAATCTAAATTCCTTTATTTTAGAATACAGAGCATAAGATCCGTCACATAACCATCAGTCAGAAAGTCATAATCCTTTAAAAGTGAAACATTCAAAATTTCAAAAATAATATACTTTGGGTATATTTGTTTGGAAAAATAAAATAAGAGTGCTGCTATTTCTAGTCATTGTCCTATTTCCCAACTTACAATGTAAATTTGAAAAAACAAAAACCTATCTTTCCACCTATCATTATTTGTAAAATGCCTTTTAATTATTGATTCAAGCAAACTCTCTATTCTCTTTCTTTTTCATTTTTTCATTTATTTTTTCCTTTCCTTTCCTTCTCTCTTCTCTCTCTATTTCTTTTTTTCTTCTTCATGCTTTTATCCTCTCTCTCTCTCTCTCCTTTTTCTTGTTTTTTTTTTCTTCTTTCTTTGCTCTAGTTTTCTTCTTCCTCCTTATTTCCTTGTCTTTTATCTCTATGTTTCTCTTTGTTTTCCCGTGTTTAAAATGTCACATGGATTATTTTCAAATGGCTTAAGAACAAATGTACTGCCACATTTAAAAGTTAACCAAAAAACACAAAAAAAGAATTAATATTAGAGAATCAAATTTACATCTTCAGATTGCATCTCCCACATTGGACCAAAAATCACATTTACATACTCGAATTTACATCACCCCATTGAAGTGGAGATGCTCTAACGTCCCTAAGAATAAAAGAATACATTTATGTGTTTAAAGTGAAATAAATAAATAAATAACAACATGTGCTACAGTTGTTCACAAAATTAGCCGCCAATCATCCTCAAAATCTTTTGAATATTTATTTTTTCAGAGGTTATAAAACACTTTTATTTTTTGTTGAAGTTTAATTGTAGATTTCTTCACAGAAAAAAAACAAAAAAAAATTTCGTTTATAGAAGTTCGAATTACTATCTTTTGTAAACACTTCTTCAAAAACATCAAGAGACCCGGCCTCTACCATCCTAGCCCAAAAGAAATCTTCAGCTGAATTCGAAAGGAATTTTTTAAGTGAGTAAACTTGCAAGGAGAAAAAAAATGCAATGCTCTAACATCATCTCACTGTCAACCATTCACCCCAGAAAGCTCAAAGTTTGGGACTTGCACTCAGAGTTATCAGTTGGTCCAAGCCAAATCCATACCCAGAGGCAGAGCAACTTTGAAGACTATGATGTAAAGCTTCATCTGCCTTCCCATGTCAACTCCATAACAAGCACCTCTAACCCATTCGTGAAACACTGCCACAAGCTTCGACAGAGTTCATCTTATCGCCACAGTCATGGTTCAGCTCTCGTTGTGGGTGCTACGCCTATCAGGTTTCATCTTTATCCTTCTCTTTTCCACTTGAATCTATGTGGGTTCTTTGCAATAATCAGTTTACTTGCACAAAACTCAGATGGGTATATGCTATTTTTCTTGTCCTGTTTGATTGCTGAGAAATTGGAGAAAGATGAAAAAGATAAAATTCCAATGTTGAAATCTTTATTCATTGCATATGGAACTGGAGGGAAGGTTTAATTTTAATGTTCTATAGTTCTGTCCTGTTTTTGTGTGTTACTGCTACTGTATTGCCGTCTAACTGTGTTCCTTGCATTTGATTTTGATTTTGTTTTTCCTAAACATAATAAAACCTGGTATTATGTATGATGAAGTTTTCATTTTCAGGGAAATATACAGGTTCCAAAGGTCATCGCAAGAGAAACCTGTTATAATAGATTGCTTGCTTCTACTTGAAAAAGCTGAGGTCCCTGAGTGGATTGATGATTTCTCTGTTCGTATTGTGGAAGTGAGCTCTGTTGTGATGAAAAAACTTTCGGGGATGCAATCAACTGAATCTATTGAAGCAATTGCCCTAATGAGAATGCCTACCAGTTTTTCAGATATAGATTCTGAAGAAAATGACGTAAACTGTAAGGCATGGTTTCCATCACTCCATCGAGTTCTAGTCCTTGATGGTGTCCAGGTGACTCTTTCACTGACCTAACATTATTACCTCCTATCAATTTTTCAAGTGTGGTAATCTCGCACCTTTGATTTTAAAGATGGCATCATGTGCCTCTTGGCTGTGTGGATACTGATTTAGTCTTCTGCCATGTAAAGCTTTCCTAGTGTTGAAGCAAACTGTCAGAAACAATGGCATTTTGCGAAAGTTTTTCCTGTGCCCAAAAATGAAATTTCAAACAAAATTCAGCATCGTTTTTCTCTGAAACTTGTACTTGTCAGCTAAAAGTTAAATATTGGGCTGTAATTGTTTGGTCTTTGGGTGGAAGTTCCCTGATTGGTTTGGCATATTCTGTCGTTTCTTTATGTTCTTGTTATAAAATTAAAGCCCAGCGCCACATTTCTATTCGGCTTTATCCAAGAATTTGGTAATGGCCATTCTGGTGATACAGCTTTTTTCTTGTCACAAATTCTGCAACTCAATCACTTGATATTTCTTTCTATCATAAAGAAAATATGTGCTTGTATTTTTGCAGCAAACTTTATCTCTTCGATCTAATTGTTGCAAGGAGAATGAATTTCTTTTTAAGTTTCTCTCATCTCTGTACTTTATTAATTGCTGAGGTTGTGGTAAATTTTGTTTTCCCGTGCTGCTTGATTTTTTCTTTATAAGAAAATGTAAATGTGATGTCTTAATTCTGAGATCAGGCATTTGATTTCATTAACTTTATGGGCAATTGTATCAGTGATCAATAAAAAATCATTCACTGCAGGATCCGGGTAACCTTGGTACGCTGCTCAGATCAGCTATGGCTTTTGGATGGGTAAGGCATTTGATTTCACTCTCTTCTTTCCTGTTTATTTATTGGTTGTTTTATTTTTAAAGTTTTTATTTATTCTTTTATTTTGAGATGCTATGTTTTTGCTTTTCCCAACCTCTCATATGTATATGCTTTAATACTTATGTGCCTGTTATCTTAATCCGACGTCATATTTTAACTAGATCCATTGAATAAACAGCTGGGGCAAGGATGAATCATACATACTCCTTGGTGTTCCCTTTTTCTGATGCTATCTTAAAATGCATCTGTTGCACTTTCTTGTGTACTTTGATCACTTTTTCTTAATTTATGTTTTAAAAGATGTCTAATATTCAACAGAATGGTGTTTTTCTTCTTCCTGGATGCTGTGATCCATTCAATGAGAAGGCACTTAGAGCTAGCCGAGGAGCCTCGTTTCAGCTCCCTATTGTTTCTGGTACCTGGAATCATCTTGAATCCCTGAAAAATGAATTCCAAATAAAGATGCTGGCTGGCCATCCAGGGACCGATGAAAAACTGAAGCCAGTGTCTCACCTTTCTCAAAAGCTTGCGGATTCTTTTGCAGATGTGCCGCTGAGCTTGGTTTTGGGCAGTGAAGGGAGTGGGCTGTCTGAGAAATCTCAACGGCTATGTGAGCTTGTAAGCATTCCAATGGCAGGAGAGTTTGAGTCACTCAATGTTTCAGTTGCAGGTGGGATTTTCTTGTATGTGTTACAGCCTAAAAACCATAAATCTTTAATGTGATTCTTTACACTTTGTGATGGTCAATATCTGTGCAAGTCTCCCTTTCAAAACTCTGTGGTTTCCTTTTCTGAAGGGGTCATGTGTATTCAAAGATTGGGAGGGTTTTAGACCTCCATCTACTGGGTGTGGTGATCATGCTTTGGGGTGTATATAACATCACTAATAATTTCAAGCCATGGGCCAACAAGCCCATAATATAAATGAATCACTTTATAATGGATTGCATAGTTGCATAGTCCATTCAACATGACAACTTGGAATTATAAACATGATGTTTTCAGGCTCCAACCGAACTTGATGTTTTCTGATTGGGTCTTGACCCAACTCAATTATAAATATGAATATTTATACCATATTTTAGCAACAAAATGAACCAAGAAAAGGAGCACACATTCTCCATGGAAATATTTGTGCTCATCACTTTAACCTAAGTTATACTCTCACCAACCTTCTCAACACAACAAGTGTTCATAAGCATACTATAGTTAACTATTTGCTTTGTATTTGTGGAACTATAGTTATGTCCATGGACACTTGTCAAGTGTTGAGAAAGGTGATAATGATACACCTTAGGTGAATGTGAGCAAAAATACTCCCTCGTCAAATATGTCATAACCCTAAATTTGCACCTTCTCTCACAGACCAAATGCCACTTAGATGTGTTTTAAAAATTAATTTAACTTCCCTTGGTAGATTTTCAGAATGGTAGGCACATTTTCCACTATGATTCACTTTTTGTTTGGGGGTTAACAACACACATCAAAAAAGCTTATCACAAGAGTAACCAGTATCAAAAAGTGAATCATGCAATTTTACAACCCCAAAAGATGCAAACACCAAAACTTTTGTTTTGCCAGAAAAATACCAAACCTCAAATTGAGAATTAGTGGGCCCTAAACCGAGTACCAGTGTTGTCTAAACCACCAATTCACTAAAGAGTATTTCTTACTTTCCAGGGAAAAAAAAAAAAAAAAACAGAGAAAAAAAGATTTTTCTAATTTCCCTTTTTCTGCTTTTTTTGTTTTTGTTTTTTTTTTCCTTTGGGTCCAACCATTTCTTTTTCTAATTCCCCACGAAAAAGCAAAAAAACAAACAAAAGTTTTTCCCATTTTTTAAAATATTTATATTAGTCAGGAACTTATAACTTCAATTTGGTTGATGGACTCACTTGACAATGAAATCTTGATTGATTTTACTCAAAAGGAAAAAAGAAAAAAGAAAAAATCAATCTCCAAAGTCCAAATCGAAGCAGCAGCGAAGGCAGGCGTTAGCTTAGCTGAGCTTCTTGTTCCCACTTGAGAGTGGAGAGAGAGCAAATGAGTTTGGGCAAGCAATCGCAACCGCACTCACAGTCGTCTTCTCCGATGTTGTTCTCTTTACAGGGATCGCTATTGACTCTCGCCATCTTCACTTTGCTTTCCTTCACCTACTTCTCTCTCAATTCCGTCCATTTCTCCTCCTCCCCCACCATTCACATCTCGGCCGATACAAATGAGCAGTTTTCCGATATCTACCACTCGCCGGAGGTGTTTCGGTTGAATTTTGCCGAGATGGAAGCGAAATTCAAGGTCTACATATACCCCGACGGCGATCCAAAGACGTATTACCAGACGCCTAGGAAGCTCACTGGCAAGTACGCCAGCGAGGGCTACTTCTTCCAGAATATCAGAGAGAGTCGGTTCCGTACGGACGATCCGGATCAAGCTCACCTCTTCTTCATCCCTATCTCCTGCCACAAGATGCGAGGCAAGGTATTAAGTTTATCTGATTCTGTTTGATTTTGTTTGAACTGTTTGGTTGCTGAGAAAATTGTGGGAAAGTAGAGCTTTATATATGGGGCTTTTCATTGTTGCTGTTGCTGTGGATCTGACATATCTCAGAGTCTAAATTTTTGTGTGGATGAGTTTTGAATTTTACTAGAGACATATAACTACAACTAGTGCAACTGTGGAGATGAACTATGCAGTGACCCATGGTTTTATTTGTTGCTAATTTCCATTAGTTTCATCTGTTCTTATTGGTTTTTCTAGTCTCTATGTACCAATGCTTCGAAGCATTTGGTGGTTTGTGACTACTAACACATAATACACGTAAACTCCATTGGTGGATTTTGTTTATGTTCCAATGCCACCTTATTTTAACAGATGTAATTGTTTGAGAGTCTAAGTTTGCTTCACTTCGAATGGGAATGGTAATGCCTAAATGCAGAAGACAAACTTCTTACTCTGAATTTGACCTTTCCTATGTTGGTATATAATGATTTTTCAGAATACAACTTATGATGAAATGACCGTGATTGTTCGGGACTATGTGGAGAGCTTGATATTCAAGTATCCTTACTGGAACCGAACCCTAGGTGCGGACCACTTCTTTGTCACGTGTCATGATGTTGGGGTGAGGGCAACGGAAGGATTTCCACTTCTTGTAAAGAATTCGATTCGAGTTGTGTGCTCCCCTAGCTATGACGTTGGGTTCATTCCACACAAAGATGTTGCCCTTCCTCAAGTACTCCAGCCATTTGCTCTTCCAGCAGGAGGAAACGATGTGGAAAACAGGTAATATAGAAGGATATCAGTTTCTTGTATATATTCTGTTATCGCTTAATGAACTACACATGCACTATGTATTGCTCCCTTTTTGGATTAATTTCCATAGTTCATGGTGGTTGACCTATTGGATGATTTGTTTTATAAGTTAAGACATGTGTCCAAATGGAAGGTAATTATCACTTTGTTGCAACTAGATTTAGCCTAATAATATAAGTTCATTAATTAATAGGAGGCATGCTTTACAGGACAACCCTCGGTTTTTGGGCCGGTCATCGGAACTCCAAAATTAGAGTTATACTGGCACGAGTATGGGAGAATGACACAGAACTTTACATATTGAACAACAGAATAAATAGGGCTGAAGGGAATTTGTTATATCAAAAGAAATTTTACAACACCAAGTTCTGCATATGTCCTGGCGGTTCCCAGGTCAACAGCGCCCGTATAACTGACTCGATCCATTATGGATGTATTCCTGGTAAGAATTCAAATCTTATTGTTTCTTGCAAATTGCAATGAGAGGTATGCAATGATTTTATCTTCTATCCTTGCTTGAATGGTAAAAATCAATGATCAAGCCATGTGACCATATTATTTTTTGAAAAAAGAGAGAGAAATAGAGATGGAAAAAAGAATCAGAAAAGACAATTTTTCCCATACTATGGGGAAGAAAGACTGCCTTCGCCTGAGGAATCTTTCATCTTTTCTTTCCCCTTCTTTGTTTCTTTGGTTACAAACTTCTGTTCTGGCTGCTGCTTTTATGTCCAGCAATCTCTCTCTCAGCCTCTCTCTCTCTCTCTCTCTGTATATGTATATATATATATATATATAACTTTTATTCTTCAAATATTTTTAATTTTGACCAGAGATTTCAAGCTAAGTCAGCCTCTCCTTGCAGATGTCTCTTTATTTTTGTTTCTATCTTTCATCTTTGCTTTCCCCTTCTTTGTTTCTTTGGTTACAAACTTCTGTTCTGGCTGCTGCTTTTATGTCCAGCAATCTCTCTCTCAGCCTCTCTCTCTCTCTCTCTCTGTATATGTATATATATATATATATATAACTTTTATTCTTCAAATATTTTTAATTTTGACCAGAGATTTCAAGCTAAGTCAGCCTCTCCTTGCAGATGTCTCTTTATTTTTGTTTCTATCTTTCATCTTTGCTTTCCCCTTCTTTGTTTCTTTGGTTACAAACTTCTGTTCTGGCTGCTGCTTTTATGTCCAGCAATCTCTCTCTCAGTCTCTCTCTCTCTCTCTCTCTCTCTCTCTCTCTGTATATGTATATATATATATGTCTGTGTGTGTGTGTATTTATATATAACTTTTTTTCTTCAAATATTTTTAATTTTGACCAGAGATTTCAAGCTAAGTCAGCATCTCCTTGCAGATATCTCTTTATTTTTGTTTCTATTTCATTTTTATTCAATGGGTACGTGCCTCAAGTCTGTGTTCAATGTAGTACCGATCAAGTAATTAGTGCTGCTTTGCTTATCTAATGGGTGTATGCCTCGAGTCTAATCTTTAATGCCATTCATCAATGACTACTGTTCAACCAGTATTTGGGGTGCAGTTGCACTTTCTCTTAGGACTGTACATATTGACAGTAACTTGAGGGGATTCTTAGTGATTAATTTTTCTATTGACAAAACATGGAAGTTCAATTTCCTATCTGACTTTGTCCTTTTGATTTTAGCTTGAGATGTAATGTATACCTTTCAAAGTCCTTATAATTGTTTATCAGCTGATTGGTTTGATTTCTTGCAGTAATATTATCAAATTACTATGACCTGCCGTTCAATGACATTCTCGATTGGCGAAAATTTGCTGTCATACTTACTGAGAAGGATGTGTATAACCTTAAACAAAGTCTTAAGGATATACCGTATTCAGAGTTTCTTACACTTCACAAAAACTTGGTTAAGGTAAAACTTTCATTTACAATTAAAAAAATCTTTTGCACTTCAATTTTTATGTAATAAATCTGTTTCCATCATATGTCGTTTGTGGGTGTCTGTGATTGTTAGTGAAGGCGTGTTTTTAAGCGTTGCTTATACCAAAAGTATAAAAGTTGGAGGTTAGTAAGAAATTCTTTTTGTGGCTTGTTCTTTTATCAGGTCCAGCAGCACTTCCAGTGGAATTCACCGCCCGTCAAATATGATGCATTCCACATGGTCATGTACGATCTTTGGTTGCGCCACCATGTTATCAAATACTGATCTTGCCTGTTAACATTTTGTACACTTTCTGGCTAGCAAATCGAAGGCTTGTAAATCACATACAGTAGTCTCATCCTTCTCCATGATCTTTGATGAAGGAATTAAAAATACAGGTAACCAAACGATCTTACTATTTGTTCGTTCTTTATATGGGGAATATTCCCTCTTTGTACCTGTCATCATTGTTTGGTTCTGTACTTTCTTGTTTTAATAGAAAACCAAGAGGAATATTCTTTGTTATTGGACTAGGTATTGTACCACTTTTTGCCTCTAGAATTGGATGAAGCAATTAGGGTTGCGTAAGTTGCAGTTCTTGTTACATTTTTTGATGACTTGACCAAATGGGAGCGTGATTTATAATGATTATTGCATTATCTTGACATAGTCTATTGGAAGATGGCCTACAAGCCAATCTAAAACATACTCAGTTTTCCATTCATTCCCTTCATTAATTATTTGATGAAGGAAAGAAGAGAATCCAGCCATCTCCTACTCTTTTTCCAGGCCACTTTTAGGGGTGACAGTCGAACCGGGTCGTACCATGTCGTGTTTAGGTCATGTGTACCCTTTCAAGTTTGTGTCAAGTACTAGGGAACCTAAATGAATCAATTCAATTAATCGTGCAGATAACTTAACGTTGACTCAACCAATTAGCTAGTCATGCTGCATCGTGTATGAGTCGAGACACATTTATCTTGAACCCAATCCTCAAGATCAGAAATTTCCTCAATTTCATGGCTTGACTGGGGTACCATGTCCAGTTCTTCTATCTGTGCTAGTAGGAGTAGCCGTCTCCAATTGTGGAGAACCTATGGAGTGTAAAGCATCACTAATGCCAAATCAGAAACCCTGCAAGGACCCAGACCCTGTTACCCTTGTTATCCAGGCCATCAAACTTATATGTTGACCTTAGTTGAGCAACACGTTGATCCCAGTCGAGCAATACCCAAGAGGACAAGAACCATAATGAAACTAGACCCAAGAAGGTAATGTCAAAAATACAAAAAACCAAAAACAAACCAACCAAAAAGTAAACGTCAGGACTTGTTTTAAGCCGATTTGGATCTGGCATTGGTGGTTATAGAAGCAAACACCAAAGATTGCAGGCCATTGAACTCAGGCCAGCTTGTAAATAAGTCTAAAACCCATTGGTGCTTTTCATTTTGAATTATTCTGTTTGGACACAATACAAAAGGTACTACCAGGTAGCTTAGGTTCCTGTAATAGTTGAGCTCTCACCTGACGAGATATCGGCATATATTTTACGCGAAATTAAACTTAGCAAGTTGTAGAATTTATCTAGCAGAGCAGACTAAATATAAAAGTAAAACCATTCACACTTGAAACACTCATTTCCTCTTGCAATGTCAAGCTCCAGTGTCCTTTGGGACATCAAATATACAGCTAACAGAAGCATGGACTTTAAATGGAGGAAGCAGAATGGGCCTTTCTTTTTTTCTTTCTTTTTTGTAACAAAGAGGGCTAAGCCCAGACAACAACTAAACATAAATCAGTCTAGACCTTAAAAGGCCATTTCTGTCTTCTTGGAGAACACTGGTAATACCACCAGGAGGCAAAACAAAGCAGTGAATACCCATTTCCATTGCATGCCCTATCTTTGCCAGAGTCAGCAGCAAAGTTAACCTCCCTGAAAACATGAAAGATTCTGCAGTCCTAGGAACTCTTCCAATAGACTCTGCACATGTTCAGCAAAGTAAAGAGGGGGTGATTCGGCTCCAACTTAGCATTCAAAATGGGATAAAAATGAGTTCCAAATTCGAACTACATGAAGAAATATATATATATATATATATATATATAGACAGGCCCATTGTCAAACTATTTAGAAATGGACTGCCGAAAATACCCCATTGATCAGAACATGAAATTCATAGTTACAAAATAATAATAATAATAACAAAAAACCAAAAGACAAATAATGGCATATGGCAATATGTATCCATCATAAACCTGGTCAAATGAATGGATGAAATTATGACATGTGGCAATATGCATCCATCCGTGACATGTGAGATGCATGACAAAAATGGGAAAGTTTAATCCTGTGTGTTCTTTTTGAGGTGAGAGATTCCTCTGTACGTCATTAGGTTTTGACTGTTGAGAAGTTGAGTCCGAAGTCTTGTGTTTGTATCTGTAAGCTTGAGTTCAACAAACCCAGTTTTGTCTCCTATGTCTCGTGCATCTCGTTTCCACGAACTCAAAGATTCCTTCCAAACCCAATCCCATGCCAACCTCACAAAACCCTAATAAAATTCAAACATTAAAATATGTCACATTTGAGACAATGTTATCCAATTACAGTTTGAAAATGATGGCTCTAGTTGCTTGTGCATTTCGGCACAGCTGCTCTCTTTCTCATCTTGACAGTTCGTAATTATGAATTTGTTTTAGAATTAAAATAAAGATTTTTGTTGTTTTTTTTGAGAGGAAAGGTGAGGAGAAAACAATGAGAATAGAACAAACTAAAATTAAAATCCGTTACATGTGTCATTCCTTCTCCTCGGTTCACATCTTTCATCTTATTTCCAACATGTAGAGGTTAAATGACCAAGATCCCTTGCAGTTTGTGGTCTCTTATCATTTAATTTTTCTTTTAACCACCCTAAAGTTACAAAAGTGTACCCGTCCTTTTTTTGATGTGACATTTGGTGGGTCAATTTTTTGCTTACATAGATGTCATAGTTATACCACGTGAAAAACTACATGACTGCTCAAGATATAAGGCTTATAGAGCACTTATTATGTTTCTAAATCTCGCATACTGCAGAGGTTCCAAGTTTAAATTTCATGCATTAATAAAGACAAAATGAGTCTTCGCTAAAGTTTTTTCGAAAGCTTGCAATTGAATGACGTTTAACTTTTTCTAAAGTTCCTTTTATAAAATATCCAAATATGCCCAACAATAACTTCGATTCTTTCAAAAATTGCACCACTGCCAACTTTCTTAGATTTTTTTTGTAAAGTCTATTGGGAATTCATCGTTCACTTTTCTTTTATATTAGTTAGTTTCGAATATTTACTTTGGTCTTTTCATATTTCAGTTATGAATAAATTATGCTAAATTTGGCTGTAAGCTGATGAAGCTGTCTCTTGAAAAATTAAAGCCTTGTACGCACCTTTTTTCTCAGATTCCATTTGGTTGTATTCTTGTTGTTCCATTCTCTTGATCCGTCTCTTGTATCACGCATCACAAAATGCTCATGAACCATTGGTTAGGCCAACTGTCTAAGCATAGAGGCGGCCAAATCAATCAAATCTACATTTTTCAAACTAAGATGGTGATTGGTGAATGTATGCTAGCATGGAAATATAACATCATATCCGAGCAATGCATCAAGAAAGTCTTAAGTGAGGCGGTCTGATCATGTATCACGTGTACAACCATTCTCACAAAAATAGACTTCCTGCATATTATTGGGGGTGAGACCACCATAGGGCCTTATGAAAGTGATCGTACAAGTGATGTGGACAGACCTCCTCATCCAACACTTTCTTTCTCCATTGATTGTAGGTTGTTTCGTGCTGTTAGATAATAAAGTATCTGAAACCAGTAGAAGAGTTAGGAGATGCGACATAATCGTAGGAGGAGGAGGAGCTAATAATAATATCGACGTTTACATCATGTCATAAGCACCAAATTTGAATAGTTCCAAAGCAAAGCATAATGAAGCACCGACATTAAATACCATAAAACGACATATCAACAACGAAATTCAAAGTATCTATCCTTGTCATGTGCTATTTATATTTTAGTTAAAATTTTGTTAAAACACACGCAAAAGTTATTTTAGGAAGTCTTTAGGAGTCTTTTATCTCTCCTCAAATTTAGGAGCTCTTATAGAGATTTCCTATTTTAGAGAACCCATTACGGATACTCAAAGCTCACGTTTTAGTTCTTTTTTGTTTCCTTGGATGACCACAAGTAAATGGCCCAAGTTACAAACATGATTGGTAAATAATTTGTTCTACTCTCTAAATATATACTAACTTCTCAATCACCGTTCATGCACGTAGCAATAGGCTTTTTATTTTTTGTATTCATTCTTTTCTTTTAATAAAAGATATTTTTGTTGGACATAGACTCTTTAACTCTTATTTCCTTTTTACCTTTAATTATTTACTAGCTTCTGTGAGAGGCTTTTTAAAAAATAAAAATAAATATATTTTAGAATTAAAAAAGATAATGGGTAGTTGTGTTCCATAAAAATAGGATTCATTATTTGATTTTTCTTTTAATTTTAATTTTTTATATATGAAAAAGTGTGAATTTATCATATTATCTTCATTTAATTATAATTTCAATTCTTAATATTTGCATTAACCAAGGTATTTTCCAATATTTTGAATGTTCTACTATTCTCTGCATTTTGCCTTATATATATAGATATTTTAAAATATAGACTATCGTTTTATTTATTTTTTATTTGAAAATTTAACCATAGCTCTATATTTGCATTAGGAAGTAATCACATTTGTTCTATATTGTTCAAAGATATATATGAAATCAACTAAATATAAAATTCCATGAAAAATATTTGCATTTTGCAGTGGAATATGTAAATGCAAACCTATATATTTCCATCCCCTAAATTATGAATTTAAAATATTATATTGCCGTATAAGTCGATGACGAAGAATATTAAAATTTGAGTGGGTTTTCTTAGGAGAGGTAGAAATTATGGATCCAAATTAATCCAAGGGTGGATGCAGAAGGAGACAAGTCATACGTGTTGGCATCTGGGCATAAACACCGGCTTGTTGATGCTCTTATTATTCAGACAAATCGATGGGTTAATAAGGCTATTTCAACATTTATTATTATTTTATTGGGAGCCCACTAACCTATGATAGAAGAAAAATAAATATTCCCCATGATTATTCTTTTAATACACACAAAAAATATTAATCTTTGTGTTAAGGTTAGATTATTACAGTTAAGTTAAACGACAGTTCAAAATACATTCGGCCTAAAATAATATTTTCTCTCATTTCCATGATTGATTTGTGTAGTAGTATTAGGAATAAAAAAATTATTCAGTTTTGCAAAATACCCTTTATTATTCTTTATTTAAAGTTATTAATAGAAATTGGTATTTGAAACTTAGAATAAAGATAAGTTAGTTCAAAAAAATTGAATTAAATGCTTTCTCAGGTGGGGGGGAAAAAGATTCCCAAGAAAGGCCCATTTGATTCAAGGTTTAGGAGTTTGTGAATAAGTTTGAAATTGCATTCTATGTTTGGTAAGTGCACTATTGGGAATGCAATTATGGACTTATGGGTATATGGACTTTCCATATAAGGGGAGTTTCATACCCTTGGATGAGCTTGGGAAAATTTTCTCCTCACTTGGGAAAGCATTTAAAGCAAATTTTTAAGACTAACTTATCCCTATTCTATTTTTAAAATACTATATTTTACCCTTGAAAAACTCTTCATATTTCTTTCTTTTTAATAAAAAAAAGTTAAAAATATTATTGGAAAATTGAAAAATTTTCATTCCTAATACTGCATAAATGGAACATGAAAATGTGATAAAATGGTCTTTCCTAATTATCATTTCCCAATGTTTCCAAACATAACATCCTTCATTCCCATCTCATGGGATTATACATGAGAAGTTCATTCTCAAGAAGTTTAAAGCGCGAACCAAACGAGCAAGGGTATGAAATAAAAATTTCCCCATACATGAAAAGTCCATACCCATAAGTCAGGTATTACATTAATGGTGTATTTACTAATCAGGAATTTGAATTCTCACAAGGAATTGAATTCCGCTTATGGAGAATTCCTTTGTTTACTTCACATCAATGAATTAAAAAGTAAGCGGGGCTCACACAAAATTATGAATTGAATTCCTAATTTTGGAGAAATTCAATTACGGAATGGGAGATGGTATTCTAATTCCTGGAGAATTCACCCATTAAGAATTCATCTTTTTTACCCATTATATCCTCACACAATTTTCAAAATTCCAAATATGCCATCTACTTTAACCCAAAAATGAGGACATTTTAGTAATTAATACCACTCATACCTCAATTCCATATAGTTTAGTAAACAACTTCAATAGGAATTCGGAATCTAACTCCCCTCAATCCATATGGTTTAGTAAACAACTTCATTAAGAATCCGGAATCTAATTTTCCTCAATCCAACTCCTCCTCAATTCAATTCCTCATAATCCAATTACGGATTAGTAACATGCCATAAGAAGAATAGATTTACCAAACATAATAATGTAGTTTCATACTCATTTCCAAACTTATGATTCATACAAACCCTCAAATTTGACGTACCTAATTTGAAAACTTTAGCACCATAAAAGTATATTTCTTTTCCTATTAATAGGTTTAATAGTTGTACTTTGGATGATATGACAGGGGTTAGCCATTTTCTTCTCAATTGTCAATTCCTTCCCAACCTTAGGATTGATCATCTATTAAGAGTTGTGGTCAATGATGAACTCCTCAAACAAGAGAGAGAACGAGAGCAAGTAGATTCGTATTTAATGTATCATTAATATGAATAAGACTATACACTGATTTAAATACATCAACTTTGGTCTACCTAGTAATAGTGGTAGGACAATTCAGTTGAACAATGTAATGAGCATTTTTTAAGTACATGTATTTTAAATTGGCTCTTCTGTGATAGAGCACTGATATGGCAAGGGGAGTCCTACAAAAGTTTTTCTAGCTAGATGCGGTTTAATGATCAAAATTGTCTATTATATCTGTTGAAAAATAAAATAAAAACAAATCGAGAGCCATTTAGTCATTTGATTGGTATAACAAATAAGAAAACTTAATGTTTTTATTAAACACTAAATCATCACACTTTAGTGTTAACAAATTTCAATTTGATTGTTTTTTGCAAGAATGATCATTGAAGGCGACCTAAAAAATAAACTCTTTTGATTATCGCATAACATTGCAAAATAAAAAGTAGAATGTACAAGGTAGGAGAAGTTATAAAGGAAAATATCCCTTTACTCAAGATTTTTTAATATATTTTTAATACAAGCGATAGCTACAATGGAGAGAGGGAGTTTCTCACACGTACACACACTACTAAGGTGCCAAGTATGTTTGAACTTAAAAGCATCTCCAAGGGATATGTCAAATACCAAACATTAAATTTAAATTTAATGGCTGATGTGACAATTTGACATTTACACAGTTTTACACTCCATCCTATATGTGAAATAAATAATTATTGTAACGGTCATCATTTAAGATAAAGAAGAAAAAAATAAAAAAGGAAAATAATAAATGAAAGTAACAGCCAGTTGTCTTTAAAAAATAATAAAAATATTCATTTCACATCTTGCTTTTGGGATGTCAAAAGTAACGGTTGAACCTCTAGCATTCATTCCACATCAGTTTTGACAATTCGGTTGGAGTGATGTGAGATATTATTTCTAGCCGTTAAATGTTTATGTAGCACTTTTGACATATCGGTTAGAGATGCTCTAGGACTACTGATCTACAAATCAAGACCTTCTTTTTTACTGGACTAGAAACTGTTCGAACACAATTTTTTATTTATTTATAGTAATTGTAGAGAGATATATCATCTCATTATTAACCTCACTTCACTTTTGCTCTATTTTTATTTTAATGTTTTTTGAATGAAAGTTGATGCCCAATTAAATTTTCTTTAATATCTCCCCAGCTATATTTGTACTGTTACATACTTCAAGATTCTTTCCCTTATGGTCTTTTGAAGAAGAGCATCTAATCCTTGAGCTTCTTATCACTTTCCTGTATATAACAGGAGGCCAATCATATCATATGTGCATGTAATTTAGTTCAGTGAATTGGTATTTCTTTGACCAAAAGGAAAAAAAAAAAAAAAAATTGCTATCTTAACAAGAGAATATTAAGAAACTTTCAAAATACTAAAAGGGTGAAAAGAAAGGGCTAGCAACTAGCAAGTGGTCAATGTGTATAGAATATCTATATATGTTATTACAATTTACAGATCAGAATATTAAATAGTATTTATAAGACTACTTGTCGGGTTTAAATGTATAATTATATATATGCATGTACTTGTTCATATATGGGTTACATTAATGCAGTGCAGCCCTGCCAGTTAAAAAAAATATATATGAATTTGTTTTGTTTGAACTTAAAAAAAAAAAAAATCTATATATATAAAGCAAAAAGCAGAGAATGATGAAATATTCAAAATACCAGAAAATGCTTTGGTTAATGCAAACATTGAGAACTGAAATTATTAATTAAATGAGGAGAATACAGTAAATTCACACTTTTTCAAATTAAAAAAAATTAAAATTAAAAGAAAAATAAGATAATAGATCCAATTTTTATGAAACATAACTACCCATTATCTTTTTTAATTCTAAAATAAATTTAATTTTTTTTTAAAAAAGCCTCTCACAGATGCGGAAACGCATGCAAAGAGGCGTAATTATGAAAACAAAAATAAGCAAAGCAATATTGTTGATTTGTCGGGTGTTGGAAATTCAAACCTAATAGAGCAAACCAACCTATGTAATTTAATTACTTTTTTTTTTTTTTACTTAATTGGATTAAATTATATGTGAAATCTGGAAAACCCGCTTGGGCTCATTTTCTGCTTCTCTAGAAAACACATTTGCTCATAAGAGCTTCTTGCAAGCGCTTTTATCATGAATATATTGAAATTTTCATAAGAAATTAGAGTGTTGCTTAGAAAAGCACTTGTGAATGCTTTATCAGCAAGTGCTTCTTCAGGAAGTGCTTCCACGACCTAGAAGCATTTCTAACCTTTTATGCCAAACATTGTGAGAAGTGCTTTTGGTTGTCAGAAAGCATTTTTAACCCTTCCAAAAGCACTCTCAAATGTGCCCTCCCAGAAACGGTTTTAACAAGCTAATCATGTAGGTTCTCGTTTTCTAAAGATAAAAAACTGAAGGAAATCGAAACAATCTGAAATGTCATATATGTCACATGTTTAGCTTGATTAAACTCGTTAGTTTTTGGACTCAGTAGTTTCTTTTTAAAATATATCAAAATCGAGTCTAGGTTCACAAATATTAAACTCATGAATTATTTCTATAAAAACATTAACTCAAAAATGATTATTATTATTAATTGAATAAATGATGATTATTATTAATTGAATCTAACGCCTAAATAATCCACACAAAAAAACCCTTAACAAAAGGGGTCTTCACTAAATATTCACTAGGCATGCATGAATCAAGCTTTTTTTTTTACCATTTCTTTTTATAATATTGCTAACAACATTATTTCTAAATCAAGCATAACAAAGCAATAATTGATTTGGTTCAATAACTAAAAAAATGTACTTACTCAAAACCCATGCATTGTATAAAAACAAGAATGCAAAGCATGAGGTTGGATTACTTCCTATTTAATTATTGAAATGGAAATTGTTTTTATTTTATTTATTATTTTGGCTTAAAAGGAATAATTTTCTTATTTAGAAGAAATTTGGATTGTTTTTTTTTCTTATTTTGACCATTTTCCCAAAAAGATATTATAATCATTGATAGCTTCTCATATTTTAAATATGTACGCAGAGTAATTAGACACATTATATATTTTTTTTGCCACATAGGCTCCCTCTTTCGTGGCATCACCAACGATATAAATAAACTCGGTTTTTGTCCCAAACTTCAAAATTCTCGCACCCTTCTCTTCTCCTCCCCATTAATTTGTCTCTAAACTGGATTTGCTTAGCCATGGCGGTCTCTGGCTTATTTGTTAGACCAAACCCATACCTCTCTCCATGCCTCAACACTCCAAATCCAAGGCTATATCATAGTTGCAGAAAACAGGTTTAGTAGATTACATGTCCATTTGCTCCTCTCTGTTTTGCTGCTCTTCTTGCAAATGGGCTCCATGATTTCCATGTTATTATTATGATGTTCTGAAAACCAAAGCAGATGCTTCTCATTTTCCTCACTTTCATTTTTGGCTTTCCTTTTTGGGTTGCTGATATATTCTTTGTACTTTTATTTGTCTTCTGATGTGGGTTGTGTCGAAAGACTATGTTTATTGATGTTCCAATGGTTGCTTTGATCATCTGTAGCAGCTGTGTTTAAAGGCTTCTGCTGGTAACGCAGATGGCGAGGAGGACCGAAAGCTGATCAGAAAAGGAAAAGAAGGATGGAATATCGATTACTCCGGTGAAAAACCAGGCACGCCATTGCTGGACACAATCAATTACCCAGCTCACATGAAGAATCTATCCACAGAGGTAGGTACGCAGCAGTTTTTTTGTGTTGGTGTTTCTGTCATTTTTGCTCCTTTATGTTATGATAATTGTGGGTTTTTGTTGTTGTTCAGGATCTCGAACAACTAGCAGCAGAGCTCAGAGTAGATATTGTTTACAGTGTTTCACAGTCAGGAGGACATCTGAGCTCAAGCTTAGGTGTGGTGGAGCTGGCAGTGGCACTGCATCATGTGTTCAACACCCCTGACGACAAGATCATATGGGATGTTGGTCATCAGGTGCAAGAAACATTCATTTCTAGTTTAATCGAAAAGAAAAATTCTGTTTTTATTTCGAATAAATTTATCGAAAGACATTAAACTATGTACTGATCTATTCACAATAACTTGTGCAGGCATATCCTCATAAAATTCTTACAGGAAGGAGATCCAAGATGCACACAATCAGGAAAACTTCAGGCCTTGCAGGTTTTCCTAAAAGGGATGAGAGTGTTTACGATGCTTTTGGTGCAGGGCATAGTTCTACAAGCATATCTGCTGGTTTAGGTACTATTTTCAATCTCAATTTTAACATACATGTCCAACATAATAGATGATCACTTTTCTAATTTCATCCAACTTTGTGTTTCTCTCCAAAAATATTGGCAGGCATGGCAGTCGCAAGAGACCTACTTGGGAAGAATAACAATATCATTTCAGTGATTGGCGATGGAGCCATGACTGCAGGGCAAGCATATGAAGCCATGAACAATGCAGGATTCCTTGATTCGAACTTGATCGTTATACTGAATGACAATAAGCAGGTCTCTTTACCGACCGCCACACTTGATGGCCCTGCAATGCCAGTTGGAGCCCTCAGCGGTGCTCTAACCAAGCTCCAATCAAGCACCCAGTTTCGCAAACTTCGTGAGGCTGCAAAGGTAAACCTCTAAGCTTACAAATAATGATTCCTTCCTATCCTGACCTGTTAGCCTTATTTCAAGATCTGACTTTGAAAATATCTTTTCAAAGAGCATCACGAAGCAAATTGGAGGCCAAACGCATCAGGTTGCAGCAAAAGTAGATGAGTATGCAAGGGGGATGATCAGTGCTTCTGGGTCCACTCTCTTTGAGGAGCTTGGGTTATATTATATTGGTCCAGTGGATGGGCACAATGTTTCAGACTTAGTTACCATATTCCAGAGAGTGAAAGCCATGCCTGCCCCAGGTCCTGTTTTAATCCACATCATGACAGAGAAAGGAAAAGGCTATCCCCCAGCCGAGGCAGCAGCTGACAAAATGCATGGTGAGACTTGAACTTTATGATCCCATACTCGCTAAGAATTCTTATACTGACCCTTATTTCGTTATACTTTCAGGTGTCGTTAAATTTGACCCCAGAACAGGCCAGCAATTTAAGACCAAATCCTCTACACTTTCATATACTCAGTACTTTGCTGAATCTTTAATAAAGGAAGCGGAAATAGATGAAAAAGTTGTAGCCATCCACGCAGCAATGGGTGGTGGCACTGGTCTCAATTATTTCCAGAAGAGGTTTCCAGATCGTTGCTTCGATGTGGGGATTGCTGAGCAACATGCTGTTACATTTGCAGCTGGATTAGCTGCAGAAGGTCTCAAGCCATTCTGTGCTATCTACTCATCATTCCTGCAACGAGGATATGATCAGGTGAGCAGATAAAAGAGGATAGGTGATTGTGGTTTGTTTTTCAAAGTTAGTTTTTTCTATAAAATCAGTGCTTGATGACTTGTAATGGGTATACAGGTGGTTCATGATGTAGATCTTCAAAAACTACCTGTCCGCTTTGCAATGGATCGAGCTGGCTTGGTTGGTGCAGATGGGCCCACCCACTGCGGAGCATTTGATATCACGTACATGGCTTGCTTGCCCAACATGGTGGTTATGGCTCCATCTGATGAAGCTGAACTAATGCACATGGTCGCCACAGCAGCAGCCATAGATGATAGACCTAGCTGCTTCAGGTTTCCAAGAGGCAATGGTATTGGATCACTTCTTCCTGCTAATAACAAAGGAACCCCACTTGAGGTTAGTATAAATGTACTGAAACTCAAATTTATTAAGTGAGGATATGGAACAGATAGCTGAAATTCTTCAACTATTGAATAGATTGGTAAAGGAAGAATACTGATGGAAGGCAGCAGAGTTGCAATTTTGGGGTATGGTTCTATAGTTCAACAATGTGTCGAAGCTGCAAGCATGCTGCAAACCAGGGACATATCGGTGACAGTAGCCGATGCAAGATTTTGCAAACCTCTGGATACAGATCTAATCAAGCAATTGGCCAAGGAGCATGAAATCCTTATTACAGTTGAAGAAGGTTCAATTGGAGGTTTTGGGTCTCATGTATCCCACTTCCTAAGTTTAAGTGGTATTCTAGATGGACCACTCAAGGTACTATATTTCCTAGTACTTTTTATAACATTACTGATTTTTGTTCTTTTTAATCGTTTTCTCTCTTTGCTAATGCCAAAAGATCGGGAGTTTTCTTTGCAGTTGAGAGCAATGGTACTTCCTGATAGATACATTGATCATGGAGCACCCCAGGATCAACTTGAAGAAGCAGGACTCTCCTCAAGGCATATCTCAGCCACAGTGTTATCTCTCTTAGGGAGGCCAAAAGAAGCTCTTCGGTTCAAGTGAGTGCACAAGTGGACACAATTTTGTTGCCATCGTAGCTGTTCATATCATTTGGCTATCTGAGTGTGGAAAAACAAATGTCAAAACCCAACTACAGAGAACTTATTTGGGTGCTCATGTATTGAAGACCCCTTGAATTCATATCTCAAGATCTCTAAGTGTACAAAGCATCGCTCATTTACGCATCCGACGTATTACAATGAAGGAAGCATAGCAGGAAACAAACTGAACAGAAGAAAATTTTCTTGTAGTGAAGCTCTCTCATGTACCCTACTAGATTATCAATGGGTTTCTTTAATTTGACAATTTAATGACATTTGGTGTTTTCAACCTATAATTATTCTCCAAAACTCTTTGTATTATCAAATTAGAATGGACTCATCTCTGCATTCAACAGATTTCTACTTCAGTCCTCACCAGTCATTAATAGTGAACACAACCGCATGGACAAAATAATTGATCTGTAGCTTGCAATGCAGCTGTTGAATTATTAATAAAATATAAAAAGAATCAATTATAAATTAGAAAAGTTCAATCAACCAAGCAATCCAGGTTATAGGCATATCTGCAGAATGCAAAGTAGAATTGGTTAAAAACTCAAATGTGCAAAGGACCAAAAACAAGGACATATGGAACTTAGGATTTTGTCATCAATAATCCATATTTGGTGTGAATGTCCTTGACAAAAACTGAGTATAGCAAACTTTTCATATTAATTTTGCTATTTCATCTTGAAAACACAGATCCTTTTGTAATTTAATTAAGTACCTTCATTTCCAAGACCCTTGAATGTGTCGAATACTGAGAGTGTGCATCCATGAAGATCAATCATTGGGGAGCTTAATGTGATTAATTAAAGCCAAACAAACAGTTGGTGAATCAATCAGCAGACGAGATCAATAGCCTTGCCAATCTAACAGTAAACTGACTTTGTTGCCAATCTGAATTGTATTCACCAATAGTCTCCACAGGAACAAAGTCCATCCTTAAAATGATGGAATCTCTTGGCATCCCGAGCAATTATTTCTCTGCCACTAACTTTGGTTACAAATTTTATCCAGGAATGACAGTCCCCACAAACTCTAAGGTTCTTAAATATCCTGATAATGGTATTTTTATTACTACTCATCAACAGAGCAAACGAAATGGCTAGCTTCTCGCTGTGATAGTACAAAGACCTCTTCTTTAGCTCCTCATCCATATCCTGCAACACAAATCTTGTATCAGGAACATAACCCAATAGTTTTACCTTCTCAATCAATTTTTCTATAGTTTCATTTATCTCTCTAGATCTTGGATGGGACAAATCTCCAGCCATGAAAGTGTGGACCTCCCTATCCACATCAACCCAACTCATTGCAGGATTCTTCTTGAACTTTAAATCCCTCATTGTGCTTTTTATCCCAATAACTTGACTCCAATTACCAGTTGAAGCATAAACGTTTGTCAACAGGATATGAGACCCCTCGTCACCTGGAGCAAGTTCAAGCACTTTATTTACAGCTCTTTCTGCCATCTCTACCTCTCCATGAAGCTTACATGCACTTAGCAGTGTCCTCCATAAGACTACATCCGGATTTCTGACTTGTTTTACTAGCGCTTCGGCCTCTTCAAGTCTCCCAGAACGGCCCAGCAAATCAACCATGCAAGCATAGTGATCTCTTGTCAACTCGATAGTTTGATTATTCATAATAGTAGCAAAGATTTGGCATCCTTGGTGAACTAATCCCGAATTGTTGCATGCCAACAGAACACTCAAAATTGTTACTTCATTTGGTTCAAGTCCCAATTCTTTCATACTATTAAAAAGTTGAAGTGCTTCATGCCCAAATCCATTCTGGGCATAACTATATATCATGGAGTTCATGGATACCACATCAATGTCAATTAAGGCATCAAAAACAGACCTTGCCATCTCTGTACTTCCGCATTTCCCATACAAGTTCACGAGAGCAGCACCGGCATATACATCTCTATCCAATCCAAATTTTGTCACCATGGCATGGATTTGTTTTCCTTCATCAATCATAGCAAGGCTTGAGCATGCCTGGAGAACACTAGACAATGTGAAAGAATTCGGAACTATTGACTTGTGGATCATTTTTCTGAACTTTGTCAAAGCTAATTCTTCTCTGCCGTTTCGTACAAGTCCCACAATAAGAGATGTCCAAGTTACGTGGTTTGGATTTGGAAATCTTTT
The DNA here is from genome assembly GCF_000346735.1 of Prunus mume. The sequence goes on along the minus strand of NC_024126.1, from coordinate 17,937,571 downwards.
GAAAATCACTAGAGAGTCATCAATCAACCCACACCTAGCATACATAGTTAGGAGTGAAGTTTGTGAAGCCACAGCGGGTTCATAACCAGACTTGAAAACAAGACCATGGACCAATTTACCATTAGTTAAATCCTCTAAATTCCCACAAGTGATCAAGATACTAGCCAAAGTATACTCATTAGCCTTAATTCCTTGGTTGATCATGTTCCCAAAAACCTCTAGAGCTTCATCATCATCACCTTGCTGAGAGTAACCAACAATTAACGCCGTAAACAAAACAACATCCTTGTCCACAACACGGTTTGACACCAGCCGGGCATCCTTCATTCTACCAAACTTAGCATACATATCAACAAGGGCAGTACCAACAAACACATTTGAGACCTCTAGACCCAAAACCACTGACAACCCATGAGCTCTCCGCCCTTCATTTATAAGTCCCAGGTTAGAAAAAGCCTTGAAAACACACGAAAATGTGTATTCATCGGGGTACACTCCATCTAAGACCATCCTCTCATACAACCCAATTCCTTCCTTGCTCTTTTTATGGCTAATATAAGAAGAGATCATTGAATTCCACATGACTATATGCCTGTTAGGCAACTCATCAAACAGTTTGCGGGCATAGCTAATGCTACCACACTTTAAACTGGCATCAATAAGCTTATTGCCTATATGGAGGTGTATATAACCGGATTTGATCATATGGGTTTGAACAATTCCCACGTCTAGTAACGACCTTGTGTGTAGACATTGTTGAATCAGAGAAGAATAAAACTGAGAGGCCTCTGTGAGTCTTGTGTTCTTGAAGGAGGCGTCAAAGCAACTTTGAGCGGTAGATGTCAAGTACTTGAGGTGGTTAAGTTGGCTTCGTCTGGGTACAGTCATTTCATGGTTTACGAGCAAATTCGAGAGCTTGGGCAAGCCAACGGCCTGGGTCTCTTCCCTTTTTTTTTTAATGGTTGGTTACTAAAAGGTCGGAAAAATCAATTATGCCTATTATCTGTGATAGAATGCTCATTTGACGAATGTGTTACCGAACTTATTACAGTTGGAGACAATATTAACAAGTATTTTTTTTTAATATAAGTAATAGTCTAAATTATGATACCGTGAGAATTTAAACCTAAGTTAAGACTCTATTCGACTTTGCTACACCATTGACAATATTAACAATTTTTTGACACAAACATGAAGTACTGCACAACCAGCAAAACAATTAAAAGCACGCTTTCAGTTTGCCGAAGGTTGGGCTGCGACAAAGTGGTCTGATTAGATGCAGTGGCATGAGATTGAATAGTAAAAAAGGAGGCCCATGGTTGGGGACCTTTACATCATTCCTTCCCATTCAAATTCTTTGTCGTCATGGCGGATGGGCTTGGATGCTATAATGATGAGTGTTGAACATTGAAAGTGAGAATTTTTTTTTAATGCGAAAAAAGAAATTACATCTCGAAAATAGCTAGGGCACATAGGTCCAAAAAGGTCAAAAAAAGAAAGCAGGCGCAACAGACAAAGGGGAACCAACCTCCCAAAGAAAGGACGGGTCTAACCCATGACCAGCTAGCTAAAGCATCAGCCAAGAAGTTGGACACATGAGAAATCTTGAAGGAATCACATAAGGAGGTCCAAGTGCCACACGTCCTAGATGAGCATCTTCACAGTCCATAGAATACTAACCTGACGCCTCACACAATCAACAATGAGCTTAGAGTCCCCTTCAATCAAAATCTTTTTCCAACCCCGATCCATAGAATACTAACCTGACCCCTCACACAATCAATAAGGAGCTTACAGTCCCCTTCAATCAAAATCTTTTTCCAACCCCGGTGAATTGCATGGGCCAAGCCATCTTAGAGGGCCATCCCTTCGGCAACAGTAATTGATTGGTCCTCCAAACACTTAGCACAAACAAGTGCCACATGACCATCACTATCTCTTAGGACAAAGCGAGTATAGAAGAATTTCCATTTTGAACAGAGTCATCAGAGTTTAGTTTAATCCAAGTAGTGCGAGGAGGCTTCCACTTGATATCAAGGACTGGATTCTTAGGCTTAAGACTAAGGTGGTTAAGGTTCCAGTAATCCAAGCCAACATGAGCAGCAATGTGAAGACATAGAGTTGGATGAGGGGAACATCGTTGAATAAAAGGTTATTCCGAGCTTCCCAAATTTGCGAGCAAATCATAATGGCTTTGGACAGATGATTAGGGCCCTGAGTCACAAGATAACACATTGAGCCAAGACAGAAGATCAGACCTGGGTGGAGGCTTCAAAAGGGCATCAGGCACACAACTCCAAATATTGCTGGCAAAGGAACAAGAGATGAAAAGATGATCAATGGTCTCATGATTAGAATTACAAACATGACAATCTTGAGGAATATGAGGCATAAATTTGTGCATACGACTTCTAATTTGGAATCTTTTCCTCATTAAGAGCCAGGAAAATAATTTAACTTTAGGCCATAGAGTGAGTTGTTTTCTTTTTGAGACTGAAGAAAGGATCATGTCTGAGATATTTTTGGATCACAATAGCGGACCATAAGCTATTCTTGTCAGTAAGGCATTTCCACCATAGTTTGGCTAAGACTGCTTTATTATACTAGGTAACCAAACGAATACCTAGACCTCCCACCTCTTTAGGGATGCAAACCTCATTCCAGCAACACGGGAAATATTATCAGTACCCAACATAAATTTCCTACAACTTAGATTCAACTCCTTAGCCACTTTGGGGGGCTTTGAAAACAAGATAGGACATGGTTGGGCATTCCAGTTACACTAGACTTACTCCAATATAATGGAAGGCACACACATCCTTCAAAATGAAAGATTGAAATTAGGCACTATGATATGATAGTTTTAGTCTTTAGAAGTAAATTCATCATCCTCAAATGGTATGAAAAAAGCGAGTTAAGGGCCAATGGCTAGAAAGATCAATGAAAATATAACAACGGAATGATGCTTATTTATTGTCGAGGGTTAGGCTACATGTAAAAAAAATCTTCTACAATTATAATGGTTGTACCCTGAAACAGTCCTCACCTCCAACGGACTCAACTTAGTATTCAAAATTTACTCCAAAGGCTTCCCATTTAGTTGCTAGAAATGTAAGGAAAATGCTGGACGATTTCTCCTAACGTTTCTAATGCTGTCAAAAACAACATTAGTAATATCCTCCAAATTCAGCATAAATCTACAATTGGCATGTACCTTGGCATCCGTAATATTATGTTTTGGAAGGATCCCCATAATTATGTTGAAGTGAGTAAAACTACAACAGATTTCTTGAGGAACATTGTTTTTGTTGAGCGACACGTGGCCTATGGCCTTCTAAGCTCAACTACTTTACTTGTTGGATGTGATTCGTCTTCCATAATTCCCTCCACTACAAACTCACTCGTGAATCACTCTCCATCAAGCTCAATGCAATCCAACTACCTCCCGGTCCTTTCTAAGTTTCATATCCTTCATGAGCAAAACAATCTGACCTTTGCAACAGTCTCTCATCCCACTTTCCTAGAGAGGCATTGCAATTTGCATGCGTACAAGTTAGAGAGAGAGAGAGAGAGAGAGAGAGAGAGAGAGAGAGAGAGAAAGCAGTTAACATACGTAGGATGATCAACTATCATGAGGAGCTAGCCAGCCAACTCCATCGAAATCTCCATGTTCGCTTTCTTCTTCTTTCAATTCAAGCGCCGAGCAACGCCTTCCATCCCATGTAATATCATCCAGCCGACATACACTAGTTTCTTGGCATGTTCAGTATAATTAATTAAGCAAGCTCTTGGCTTGAGTTGCTACCCAACCTAGCTAGTAGAATGCTCAATTCTTGGCATGCATTTACACCATGCATCTCATCTCATCCCATCCCATCCATATCATAGGTAAGTGATATACTATGCTGCACGGACACTCCAAATTGTTGGAGTGTCAGAGTGTCAGAGATGCCGACATGCCCCCGACATGTGTTGGACATGGTCAAGACACAGATTGGACACAATCAATCCACAGTAGGGACCAATTTGAAAATTTGAAAATAAAAATAAGGGTCAAAACATAATATTTGAAATTGTGGTGGATAGATTTGAAATATGTTTTAAAAAAAGAGTTAAAAGTGTAAAAAAAAAACTTTTCTAAACGTAAATTCACCTGTTCAGCCGCACATCTCATTTGTGCACACAGACAACAGTCCATTTTCTTCTTCTCTCCCTCTCCTGGTGTAGTAGGTGAGTCGCTTTGCAATTTTTTTTCTTTGTTTACAAATGCATTTATTTATTTTCTTTGTTTTTTTTTCTTATCTCCCTCCCCAACAATTGAAGAGTTGGACTTGGTGGTGACAATTCTTTCTTGTGAACCCAAGTTAGACTTTACAACTTTGGGTATGCTTATTAATTGGAAATT
>NC_024126.1:17915390-17933134 GCF_000346735.1 Prunus mume | reverse complement strand
ACTCTAATACTAACTCGATTGGGGACTCTTCTCATACTCAATCAATTTATGATAATGCTCCTTTATGGAAGTATGTTACAAAGGTTGAATCAAATAAGAAAGCCCGAGGAAACATTAGTTTCAAGTATCATTATTGTCAAAGCATTTTTCAATGGTCATGTTCTAGGGTGAAATATCATTTGTTGAAAATCAAAGGAGGTGGGATTAGATCTTGCAACAAAGTTACACAAAGTAATGTATTGGAAATGAAACGTTTGGTAGATGAGGTGAAGTTGAATATAAAAACTACCCAAGCTAGAAGAACCATTTCTTTGCCCACATCAAGCAGAGCCGGTTCTTCGAGTGCTAGAGCTTTTGATTTGGATTTTGACATGAATGAGTTTCGCCCTATGGGTTATAATGCATTGAGGACTACACTTCTCCAAAAAGAGAAAAGTCACCTTGATATGAAATTAGAACCGATAAAGAATGCATGGAAAGTTAATGGTGTAAGCATGTGTAGTGATGGATGGTCAGATTCACAAAGAAGACCTCTTATCAATATGGTGCTTACTTGTGATAATGGGCCTATGTTTTTGAAGGCTATCAATTGTGAAGGTGACACAAAAAATGCATCATTCATTGCTAACTTGCTTGATGAGTGCATTTCTAAAATTGGTCTATAAATTGTTGTCCAAGTAATCACTCATAATGCAAGTGCTTGCAAAGTGGCGGGGCAAATTATTGAGGCCAAATATATAGTCACATTTTTTGGACTCCATATGTTGTGCACACACAAAACGTTGCTTTGAAGAACATTTGCACACCGAAAGCAAGTCCCAATAATGATGTGTGGGGTTAATGCATTTGGATTAGTGATGTTGTCGATGAGTGTTGGCGATGAAAAACTACAGCATGAACAACCAAATGAGATTGGCCATTTTTAATCGTCATTCAAAATTGAAGTTTCTTTCAATTGCCGATACCCGCTTTGCTTCCATAATTATGATAAGGAAGAGATATAGGGAAATAAATGTTGAATTACAAAGAATGATGGTTAGTGAGGAATGAGATGTATATCAAGAAGATAATGTTGAAAAAGCAAGATCTATCAAAAAGAAAATATTGGATGATGTACTTTGGTCTAAAATTGATTAGATACTTAGTTTTACATCTCCCATTTATGACATGCTTAGAAAGTGTGACACAAATATGTTTTGTCTTCACATGGTTTATGAATTGTGGGATTATATGATAAGAGATGTGTAGGTGGCTATTTATAAAAAAGAAGGCAAGCAACTTCATGAACATTCGGAATTTTTTTAACACAGTGCATGAGGTTTTATTGCAAAGATGGACCAAAAGTAACACTCCACTCCATTGCCTTTCACATTCTTTAAATCTGAGGTAACTTTTTAGTAAATTCATTTAGTTGTTTAGTCATTATAATGTTTTAATCTATATTATTTAATCACTTTTAGGTATTATACCACCGAATGGCTTGTTCCAAATTGTGTTGCTCCACATCAAGATCAAGAAATTACATTATTAAGGCAAAAATGCTTTGAGCGACTCTTTCCTAATGATTTGGAGAGGATGCATGCTAGAGAAGAGTATGCAGATTTTTTCAGTGGAATTGACTATTTTTCAAATACGGATTCTTTAACCGATAGAGATCGTATGCAACCGGTGAAATGGTGGATTTTTTATTGAGCTTTTCCTCCAATCATTCAACGTTTGGCTTTGAAGTTACTTGGCCAACCTTGTTCCTCCTTTTGTTGTGAAAGAAATTGGAATACACATAATTTTGTACATTCTTTAGAATGAACAAGATAGCACCACAAAGAGCCGAAAATTAGGTGTTCATGCATAATAATCTCCGTCTTCTATCAAGAAAGATGTTGGTTTACACCAAAGGTGAGAGTAGGATGTTGATAGGGATGGATTTGATACTATGAACTTGGAAAATGTGGGTGTGCTTGAAATTGCAAACCTTTCACTTCATGAATAGGAATTAGAGGGCGTATTGTTTTCTAATAACAACAATAATGAAGACATAGATGCTTGAAGAAGATTGAGAGTTTAGATCATTTATAATTTATTTTGTGGTGTATTAATTATTATGTATGGATGATGAACATGAGTACTTTGTTTTGTTTTATAGAATTATGTGATATTGAAGTATTGAGAATGAATTATTATTTTTAAATATATATAAGTATATACTATTATAATTTTATCAAGATTTATTATTATTTTAATTTTCATGTCAGTGTCCTAGTTTTTTGAGATTTTCTGTGTCGCCGTGTCAAATTTTCGTGTCCCCATAACCGTATCCGTGCAACATAGGTGATATATATGATACAATTAGAAAATAGAGGTAGACTCTCTAAAAATGATCTTAAAGATGAAGCTATAGCTGGTATCTCTCTTCTCCTCCCAAGTTCCAGTTAAAGGAACTTGAGGCAATCACATGTCTAATTTTCATAGGCACTAACTAACTAACTGACAGTCCATCAATTAACAACTGACTGTCAAACAAACAAATAATCAAAACAAACAAATCAAATTTTATAACTTCTTATGCTATCAGAACAGCTGTTGCATTCTAATTTTTTTCCTTCAATCCAAAATATAAGTCAAACTCTTTCAACTTCTAATTTGATCACCAACACGATACCTCAAAAATCTTATAATTTGAATTCTAATTTTTATTAATAAGTAAAATACGCATCTACTTCAGAATCAAGATTCAGGGTTGGCAATGGGTCGTATCGTGTCAGGATTATATATGGATCAAGAAAGCTTAACTCAAACCCGACTCATTTAATAAATGTGTTGCGTTGGGTTGACCCGCTAATTTCCCATTGGGGTTTCGAGTCATGTATTGGGTTGACATGCTAAGTGGTAGCAACTAAAAGACATAAAAATGAAAAATGAAAAATGAAAAATAAACAAAGAAATGGGTTGGGGAGGGTTACATGAGTATTTTAGCGGGTTGATGGGTTAATATGTAGTTTAGCGAGTAAGGGGGTTGACTCGCCATGACCCGTTTTGTTAAACAGGTTACGTAGGTATTTTAACGGGTTGACGAATTGACCCAAAACCCACAGTTTATTAAATGAGTCATGGCGGGTTAACACGAAAATTTAATCATGCGGGTTGACTTTAATTTTTTATGCACGTTTCGAGTCTAGTATCAGGTTGTGTCAGAAATTGCCACCCGTCCTATCACTTACTCTACATGCTCCGTAGTTTTGGACCTTGAAAGGGCATGCGCCTTAGGAGAGAAAAATAAGATCTAAAGGCACAACCTCATTATGGAAATAGGAATATGCTGCCATGCATACATGATTGATAGGCAATTCCAATATTGAGATACTATAAATAAAAAAAATCAAAATTTTGGATGCAAGTAACCAAATAATTTCAAGCTATAAAATTCAAACTAGCATATTGTTAGATTCAAGATGTCATGTCATGAACACGTATTATGAATGAATCCTCCAATAGATAGTATAAAATAACAATAGTAGAAGAATGATTGCAAATATTCTCTGTCATTCTCTTGCAACCAAGTGATCCATCGCTAATATAAGGTAATCAATCACACTTACCCTATTGAGATCCAATCTCTTGCAAGTAAGGTCTTTCTTCCAAGGCCTTCATGCATCTTCCGTCATTATGGAAAGAAAGAAGTTATGTCTTAGATATAAGAAAGTGTAACATCTTATAATCGTATTAACAACAGAATTTTGAAGGTAAATAAAGTTGACATGGTCTTCTAGTGCTGATGTTGCTTGTGATATCATAAAAAATTCTTTGTAATATTGATGTTGGCTCACTTTAAAGATGCGGAAGGAACAGAGGAAACGGATCAGTCAAAGGGTTGCAAACTACATAATTGGGCTCTGGAGCTCAATTGGAAATTAGAGGTGCTTGAGTAACAAATAGGTGTTTTTTCCTCAAACCCGGGCGCTTGAGCTGACTAAAGGCGCGCTTAAGCAGTAGTTGTGATGTGCATGTAGATCTTATTAGTTTTAGGATTTTTTTTCCTTATCATCTCTATTAGGTTTTGTTATATAAAATATGTTACATAGACATATCTTGAAACAATTTTAACGAATGCATTTGATTCTTGTATGTTTTATTTTTTCTTCATTACTTGTGTTTTTTTTTTCTTCGATCAGAGTTAGTCAATAAAATAATTGGGTTTCTTAATTGGACTTATGGAGGAAAATGAGATATGTGAATAACACTTTAAGATTTACCAATTGATTGGGATATACTTTTCCGAGTAGAGTTGCACGCTCTCAAACGAATGCAGTTGATTGTTCTCATATAATTTTTTGTTTTTGTCTTTTTTCCTTCTTTTATGTACTAAATGAATTTAAATAGACAATAGTTGAATCCTTTACTGTCTACATATGTTATCTGTTAAGCCCCAATTCCTCATGGTCTTATGAGCAATTAAGTGCTAGTATTTTCTCGAAGAATTTTAAAGAGCAAGTTCAAGAGAAAAAACAAAGGGATCAAATTGGGTTTGAGCGAGGGTGAAGGAAAAGAGAGCCAGAGTTTGTGAGAGAACAAAATAGGGTTATTAATTATAATCAAATGGATTATTTCATACTAATGAATTTCTCAGGGATTGTCAAGAGGATAAAGGCACAACATCAGACCTTTATAAATTTCTCATGTTCTTTGTATGTGCGTGTTTACTTTCGGTTGGTTTGTGTGCTTTATCTTTGCATGGCTCGTGCTTCCTAGTTGCGTAGTCCATTAATGACAAGTGTTTTCGCACAACATGTAATGCATGATGGATCATGCAGGTGGAAAATGTACCTCTATATGCTGACATTGATTTTGAGATTCAACAAATTGCTGTCGAGAACATTGAAGAGGTGTCGAGATATCTAACTGATATAACCAAGTTATTTTGGTGGGCACATTTAGAACCTCTTATAACCTTTCAATTGTTTTTGGATAGACCTGAGGCAATTATCAAAGTAGGAGTTATCTCGAAGAAACTTTTATAAAAACTTGATTACAGATAGGAAATCAAATCTTTTTTCTTCGTATCCCAACTGCAATGCCTATGAATCGATGTTAATACAAGACTCTCTTCAATTTTAACCAAACTAATTTTGAAAAATAACACCAAGGATAGCTAAATGATTAAGGCACCTAGATTAAGCTAAAGGTATTCTGCCCGACGTCAAATGTCAAAATGAAATCTCCATGCAGACAATAAATACTTCCACTTCCTCGCACGAATAAAGACTTCTAGGTATTGTCAAAAAACTCGTACGCTTTGGTCGCAGCCAGAGTGAGAGGATTTGTAAGGTAATTAAGACCAATTTGAATAAAAGGAGATGATGCAACTCAAAATCTATACTCATCTTCATGTAAAATTTTGTGGCAATTCAAAAGTCTATTATGCTTTCAATACTTTATTCTCTTCTTGGTTTGGATCAAACCCAATAGTTAGAATCAAGGGACTGCAAGTAAGGATGTTGTTGGGGACTATCTTGCTAGTGAGTAGGCTTTTGATGTAAGCATTGAGGATATATATACCTTATATATAAGGCCATTCAATCCAAATGTGCATACTAACATATTGACCGCTTGAGATCTAAATGTAATCAAAGCATCCGATAAAAGTCTAATTTCTTGTTCCGTAATGTGATGTGTAACCTACAAAATAATCTCGTGTTTAACTCTCATTCCATAAGGATGCACGTCAATACAACCAAAACAAATTTCAAGTCGAGCCATAGAGATTGAGGTAATGAGGAGAAGGTACTTCGGCTTTGACCTCATCTTTTTGTTCTTCATCATAGACATCCACCTTTTAGATATAAGCTAAAACCTCAAAAGTGACTTGCATCTAAGTAAGACGATATCTTCTCCGTTATTTTCTAACGAAGGTGATTTGGCTTGATTTCATAAACTTGGAACGTGTTGAATCCTTCAAGAATGGAGCTGGATCCCTCATCAATCACCTGCTTGTTTTTTTCTTCCAAATATAAATGTTTACTCAAGCATATAAAAAATGAAGCACAACGGCACAAAAAATAAAGTAAAAAATGATGAACCTAATCTACTTGATCTATATTCTTTATTATAAAAAGATTTAGAAACATTATCCTCTATAAAATATTTAAAAACAATATTATTCTTTGTTCCAAAATATTCAAGAACAAATAGAAAAACAAAAAAGGTAAGAAAAACGCAATAGTACAACACCTCCTTCATTTTTTATTGTCCCGTGGAGCAACAAAAGAGAGTGGGAGAGATTAATGTCCTAAGCAAAAGATAGTAAAGGATCGACTATCCTAAACAGAAAGGTTGCAAAATCCTTGTATTCTCCTTTGAAGAACGTCTCTTAGAAGTTACCTTACTCACTATACAATGTGATTTCATTAGTGTCCATGTGAGTAGGCAATATGTGTCATCTTCTCATTGCTTTACCTTATTACATCGACGAGGTTTCTTCCAATTTCTCACTCGAGGCCCGAACCCGAGATAACTTTCGGGCGGATGATTAAACAAAACAAAACTATGGCGCATCGATAAGGTTTTGGAACTATGAATGAGCCTTTTTATGATGAACTTATGTATTAAATATATTGTTGTCTTGATATAGGATATGGATTTTTTGCATTTTTGTAATTTTTTCCTTTGGTATGTGGTTTTTTTTATATCAAATTGCCAAAACTTTTGGATTATTTTTTTCTTCCATATGGATGCACAACAATATGGAAAGAAAAAAAAAAAATCAGTCGAGCCTCAGAGGATGACGTGAAAAACCCCGAAAAGACTTTTATAAAAACTTGATTACCAATAGGAAATCAAATCTTTTTTCTTCGTCTCCCAACTGCAATGCCTATGAATCGATGTTAACACAAGGCTCTCTTCAATTTTAACCAAACTAATTTTGAAAAATAACACCAAGGATAGCTAAATGATTAAGGCACCTAGATTAAGCTAAAGGTATTCTGCCCGACGTCAAATGTCAAAATGAAATCTCCATGCAGACAATAAATACTTCCACTTCCTCGCACGAATAAAGACTTCTAGGTATTGTCAAAAAACTCGTACGCTTTGGTCGCAGCCAGAGTGGGAGGATTTGTAAGGTAATTAAGACCAATTTGAATAAAAGGAGATGATGCAACTTAAAATCTATACTCATCTTCATGTAAAATTTTGTGGCAATTCAAAAGTCTATTATGCTTTCAATACTTTATTCTCTTCTTGGTTTGGATCAAATCCAATAGCTAGAATCAAGGGACTGCAAGTAAGGACGTTGTGGGGGACCATCTTGCTAGTGAGTAGGCTTTTGATGTAAGTATTGAGGATATATATACCTTATAGATAAGGCCATTCAATCCAAATGTGCATACTAACATATTGACCGCTTGAGATCTAAATGTAATCAAAGCATCCGATAAAAGTCTAATTTCTTGTTCCGTAATGTGATGTGTAACCTACAAAATAATCTCGTGCTTAACTCTCATTCCATAAAGATGCAACTCAATACAACCAAAACAAATTTTAAGTCGAGCCATAAAGACTGAGGTAATGAGGAGAAGATACTTCGGCTTTGACCTCATCTTTTTGTTTTCATCATAGACATCCACCTTTTAGATATAAGCTAAAATCTCAAAAGTGACTTACATCTAAGTAAGACGATATCTTCTCCGTTATTTTCTAACGAAGGTGATTTGGCTTGATTCCATAAACTTGGAACGTGTTGAATCCTTCAAGAATGGAGCTGGATCCCTCATCAATCACCTGCTTGTTTTTTTCTTCCAAATATAAATGTTTACTCAAGCATATAAAAAATGAAGCACAACGGCACAAAAAATAAAGTAAAAAGTGATGAACCTAATCTACTTGATCTATATTCTTTATTATAAAAAAATTTAGAAACATTATCCTCTATAAAATATTTAAAAACAATATTATTCTTTGTTCCAAAATATTTAAGAACAAATAGAAAAACAAAAAAGGTAAGAAAAACGCAATAGTACAACACCTCCTTCATTTTTTATTGTCCCGTGGAGCAACAAAAGAGAGTGGGAGAGATTAATGTCCTAAGCAAAAGATAGTAAAGGATCGACTATCCTAAACAGAAAGGTTGCAAAATCCTTGTATTCTCCTTTGAAGAACGTCTCTTAGAAGTTACCTTACTCACTATACAATGTGATTTCATTAGTGTCCATGTGAGTAGGCAATATGTGTCCTCTTCTCATTGCTTTACCTTATTACATCGACGAGGTTTCTTCCAATTTCTCACTCGAGGCCCGAACCCGAGATAACTTTCGGGCGGATGATTAAACAAAACAAAACTATGGCACAATGATAAGGTTTTGGAACTATGAATGAGCCTTTTTATGATGAACTTATGGATTAAATATATTGTTGTCTTGATATAGGATATGGATTTTTTGCATTTTTGTAATTTTTTCCTTTGGTATGTGGTTTTTTTATATCAAATTGCCAAAACTTTTGGATTATTTTTTTCTTCCATATGGATGCACAACAATATGGAAAGAAAAAAAAAATTCAATCGAGCCTCGGAGGATGACGTGAAAAACAAAAGGTACTTGGGGTTAAGTCATATCTATTTGTGCTTTATCGCTGACTTAGGTTTTCCATCATTAACAACCACTCTTTGAATTAAGGCCGAAACCTCAAAAGTGACTTAGGAGTACCTACTCCATTATGTTGTCAAGTAAGTGATCCATCTTAGTTCCAATAACATGCACCATACTAACTCCCTCAAGAATGGAGATGGCTTCTTTCTCTTCTTATCGTCGTCCCCATCATCATCTTCTTGTTTTTTTTTGTCCAAAAATAGATGTTTAATCACGCATATTAAAAAGGAATGCAACTCGCACAAAAATCAAGCCAAAATGTCGGACCTAATCTACTTGATCTATCATTTTTATTCTAAAAAGACATAGAAACAATATCTTCTTTATTTTAAAAAGATATAAAAATAATATCTTATCTTTTTTTAAATATTCAAGAACAAAAAATAAAATAAAATAAAAGGCACGAGCGCAACACCTCCACTTCCTTCATTGTTCTGTGGAGTGACGAAAGAGAGTGGAATATATTAATGTCTTAAGTAAAAGATAGTATGAGAATCTACTGTCCTAAAAAGAAAGGCTGCAAAACCCTCGTCCTCTCCTTTGAAGAACATCTATTACAGGTTACCTTATTCATTATACGATGTCATTTCAATTGTGTCTATATAAGTGAGTAGGCAATACGTGTCATCTTCTCATTGTCTTGCCTTATTACATCGATGCGCTTCCTTATTATTTCTCACTCGAGACTCGAACCTGAAGCGACACTCGAGTGGACGATTAAACAAAACAAAACCATGACGCATCAATGAGGTTTATAAACTATGAATGAGTCTTTTAATAATGAACTCATTGATTAAATATATTGTTGTCTTGGTATGAGATGTAAATTTTATGCATTTTGTATATTTCCTTTGGTATGTGTTTTTTTTATATCAAAATGCCAAAAGTTTTGAATCATTTTTTTCCCTCCATAGGGAAAAAAATAAAACAAAACAAATTTTCATTCGGGCCTCAGAGGATGAAGTGAGGAGTAAAAGGTACTTGGGCTTGAGCCTCATCTCTTTGTGCCGCAATGCCAACTTAGGTTTTCTATTATAAACGACCACTCTTTTAATTAAGATTGAAACTTCAAAAGGGACTTGACATCTAAGTGAGGGAGTATCTGCTCCATTATGTTGTTAGGTAGGTGATCCGGCTTCGTTTTATTAACATGCAACCGTACTAACTCCTTTAAGAATGGATATGGCTTCTTTCTCTTCTTATCGTCATCCCAATCAATCATCTTCTTGTTCTTTTAATAGATACTTAATTAAGTCTATAAAAATAGAATGCAATTCGCACAAAAATCAAGCCAAAATGTCGGACCTAATCTACTTGATCTATCATCTTCATTCTAAAAAGATTTAGATACAATATTTTTTTTTATTCTAAAAAGATTTAAGAACAATCAAGAGAAACCAAATGTGGAAGAATTGATTTCGTTATGTATTCACAAAACAAGAGTTACAGCTTTATAATAGAATTGTACATGATATTTTTATTCTATTTCCTACAATTACGACTAACCAAATACAAAACAAGTAAGTAAATAACAAAGAATCAATTTACAATATTGACTGCTTATTTTGTGCAACCTCCTTTAACACTCCCTCTCAAATTGGAGTGTATGTTTATGACACCCAACTTGCTGAGCAATACTTCAAATTATGTTGAACTAAATGGCTTAGTTAACAAATCAGCTAGTTGATTCATGGTTCGTATGTAAGCTGTTCGTATCATCCCTTCTTAAATCTTTTCACGCACTAGGTGACAATCTATCTCTATATGCAATATGCATATCAGCTTGATTGTCACAGAAGAGTATAATTGGTTGTGTGTGATTTACTCTCAAATCCTTTAAGATGTTCTTCAGCCATGTAATCTCACAACAAGTGGTAGCCATAGAATGATACTCCGCCTTTGCACTTGATCGAGATACAATGCTTTGCTTCTTCGTTTTCCAAGAAATTGGTGCTTGGCCTAGTAAAATGCAATAACCAGTCATCGACCTTCTTGTATCGGCACATCGAGCTCAATCTGCATCACAAAATGCCCGTAATTGTAATGAACCTATTGAGGGTAAGAGAATTCCTTGCCCAGGCATTTGCTTGATGTATCTAAGAACCTTATGTGCTGCTTCAAAGTGTGGCTGTCGTGGTTTATCCATGAATTGACTCAATACATGAATTGCATAAACTAGATCAGGTCTTGTGATGGTCAAATAAATTAACCTACCTACAAGCCTTCTGTATGAAGATGGATCATTCAGTAGCCTCCTATTTGTTTGTGTCAGTGACAAATTTTGTTCTACAAGAAACTGTAAAGGTTTAGCACCTAGGAACCCGACATCATCCAATATTTCCAACGCATATTTTCATCGACACAAAGTAATACCATGTTTTGACCTTGCAACCTCTATCCCCAAGAAATATTTAAGCTAACCCAAATTTTTTAGCTTAAATTTCTCAAAAGAAATTGCTTAGTGTCCTCAATGTCCTACAAGTTGTTGCCTGCCAATATCACGTCATCAACATAGACAAGTAACGCTATGAAGCTACCTTGACGATTTCGGACGAACAATGAGTAGTCTGACAATGATTGATGAAATCCAGCAGCTTTGAGAGTGGTTGACAATTTGAGAAACCATTGTCTCGAGGCTTGCTTTAGTCCATACAAGGATTTGTTTAATTTACACACACGAGTCTCCCCCTTTCATCCGAAAGCAGGAGGCAAGGTCATGCAGACATCCTCATCAAGATCACCATGCAAGAACGCATTATTCACATCTAGTTGGTGCAAGTGCCATCCTTATAAGGTTGCAATGCTAAGAAGCACACGAACGGTCACCAATTTCGCCACAGGGGCAAATGTTTCCTTGTAATCAACACCCTCTATTTTACTGTACCCTTTCGCCACTAACCGAGCTTTGTACCGCTCAACGGTCTCGTCTGGTTTTAACTTAATTTTGTAAATCCAATTGCATCCAATGGGGCGTTTATGAGAGGGCAAGGGCTTGCGAGTCCACGTTTTGTTGGCTTGGAAAGCTGCAATTTCATGTTGCATGTCATCTCGCCACTTTGGATCTGTAATGGCCTGTGGAAAACTTGTGGGTTCTTTGAGAAAAGTGAGATGAGTGGTGAAAGATTTATGAGCATAAAAAAGTCGATCACATGACAAAAATTGTGAAAGAGAATAAGTAGTACCTGAAGATGTGACCACGTTTGTAGAAGATGAAAGTGCGGGTCTGGATGGGAGGGCTGCCTCGATATGAAAGTCCTGCAAAAATGATGGTGGCCTGGTTTGACGTACACCACGTCGTAACGGTGGTGGTGTTGAAGAAGAAGAAGAAGATGTGGGTGACGATGAAAATGGAGTGATGACATTGGTTGTAGTATCAGATGATGGGGTTACGGAAGGTGGGGTGGTGATCATGTCTTCTTGTGGTGTTGGGCAAGAGGAAATCTCATCTGATATGTGGGCTGAAGATTGTGGCTCTAGGAAAGAGTTAACATCAAACATCAAAAGGGGGTCATGAGGTTGTGAAAATGGATGTGGTACAGCGGAATGAGCATGATTTTTAAAGGGGAATATTTCTTCAAAGAAAGTAACATCCCATAAAACAAAAACCTTTTTGAGGATGGGATTAAACACACGATACCCTTTCTGACCATAAGGGTATCCAAGAAAAATACAATGAGTAGCACGAGGGTCAAATTTGGAAGGTTTTTGTGCGTGGGTGGAGGCAAAACATAAACAACCAAATACCCTTAAGTGAGAATAATTAGGAGTTTGATGAAACAATTTCTCATATGACGTTGTACCATGAAGAAGAGGAGTTGTTGTTCTATTTATGAGATATGCTGAAGCAAGAATTGCATCTCCCCAAAACTGTCTAGGAAGACCGGCTTGAATAAGCAAGGCTCGTGCCACATTGAGCAAATGCCTATGTTTGCACTCAGTAACACCATTTTGTTGTGGTGTGTTGATGCAACTAGATTGATGAACAATGCCTTTGAGGGCATAAAAATTTTCAAGTTTGAACTTAGGGCCATTGTCACTACGCACTATTTTGACCTTAGAATTGAATTGAGTCTCAACCATGTGAATGAATTTAACTAGAAGATCCCTTGTATCATATTTATGTTTCATCAAATAAACCCATGTACTCTGAGTAAAATCATCTACGATAGTGAGAATATATTTTGCACCAGAAAGAGAAGCAATTTTATAACCACCCTAAATGTCAACATGTATCAAATCAAAACAAAACATACTTTACTGGAAATGGAACTTAATGGAAACGGTGACCTTGTTTGTTTGGCCAATGGGCAAATTAGGAACTTGTCTGTATCACAAGATGTATTTTTGGAAAAGAGAAAAAATTGAAAAAATTTCTTTGAAGGATATCCGAGGTGTTGATGCCAAAGAGTAAAGGCTAGAGTTTGAACGGAGTTGCATGTTCCTTTCTTTGCTTGATCGAGATAGTAAAGTCCCTCCCGCTCAAATCTCGTCCCAATCATCTTCCCCGAGCGCAGGTCCTGTATGACACAAAATTGGCTTAGAAACATTGTGATACAAGAGGAATCTAAAGCTAACTTGCTAATGTAAATGAAATTGAGTCGAAAAAGTGGTACGCATAAGACGTTATTTAGAATGAAATTGGGAGAAAAAACAATATGTCCAATATGGGTGACTTGAGCAAAAGAACCATTTGGTAATTCAACAGTATTGTTTTCAACCGTCTTTGAATGTGTAAGCAAATCAAGGCTACAAACCATATGATCCGTAGCACTACTATCCAAGATCCAAGTGTTCTTCTTGCCATTATAAGTAAGGGAAAAAGCTTTACCTGAAAGTTCTTCGTGATTGGAAGAATTACCAACTTGATTGGCCATAGAGGATTTTTTCTTGCTCAACATGTGGAGAATCTGTTTACATTCCTCCTGTGAAAAAGGGAAATTGGACATTGTCCCTTTTGTGTCAGATGCATATGATGCAACCTGGTTGCCCTTTGAGAGACTACCTTGCTCAGCCTTTAATGTCGCTGCTCTTTTGCGACAGTAATCGAATGAGTGACCTTTCTAGCCACAAAAGGTGCATTTGAGATGAGCACGGAAATTCTTGGTGTTGTGATTCGTCTTGTTGCACTTTGCACACTGAAGGCTTCTCTCTTCTAATTCAGACTCATGACTTGGGTTATTTACGGCAAACATGGCTGCTTTTGGTTGGGTAGAAGTTTTTCCATTAGAATCTCTACTTGCCTTTCATGTCGAAGGACCAGCGAATACACTTTGTTTACTGTGGGTAATGGTTCCAATAAAAGTGTGTTACTACAAACAGTGGCATATGAGTCATTTAGACCCATGAGAAATTTCATTGTTTTCTGAGTCTCTATGTATGAAGCAATCTCCTTGGTTGTTCCGTAGCTACAAGCTGGAATTGAGCACAACGCGTCTCGTTCATCCCAAAGGCTCTTAAGTTTAGTAAAGTATGAACTCACAGTCATGCTGCCTTGTACGCAATCACAGATTTCATTCTCGATATGGAAAAGCTGAACGGTATTCACATGAGAAAATCGCTCTTGGAGATCAAGCCACATCTGGCTCGCATCTTTGCAATGAATGACGCTGCCAGCAATTTCCTTCGACATCGACCCCAATAGCCATGTCTTGACTAAATTGTTGCAGTGCCTTCATTGCTGCAATTCATCAAGTTTATCCCCCCTTGGTTCTTTGATTGACCCATCAACGAAGTCAATCTTGTTCTTGACCATTAAGGTCATGCTCATGGATTGAACCCATGTGCTGTAGTTATTTTCTACCAAAGGCTGTGGGACAAGGATTATGCCGGGTTGGTCCGCATGATGAAGGTAGAGCGGGTGGTTGGGGTTTTCCCATTTTGGCTTTGAAGGCATGCCTGTGTCGGTTGACTTCTTTTCGGTGTTGTCACCCATGACTATGCTGCTAGGGTGATGTTTGTGCTTGGTTAGGTTTATTCAAATCGTTGCTCTGATCCGACTTGGTTCTATAAACATGCAATGTACTAACTCACTCAAGAATGAAGATGGCTCCCTCAACATCTACCTTCTCTCTCTTCCTATCGCCGTCCCTATCAATCACCTACTTGTTCTCTTCGTCCAAAGATAAATGTTTACTCAAGCATGTATAAAAGGAAGCAACCCGCACAAAAATCAAGCCAAAAATGGCAGACCTAATGTACTTGAATATCTTCTATATTCTAAAAATATTTAGAAACAATATCTTCTTTATTCTAAAAAGAGTTAAAAATAATATATTCTTTAGAAACATGCACCAGTTTAACACATCTTTCACTCCTTTCACTGTCAAGTGGAGCGAAGAGAGAGAGTGACATAGATTAATATCCTAAAGCGAATGATAGTAAGAGACCGACTCATGTCCTAAAAAGAAAGGCTGCAAAGCCCTTGTTTTCTCCTTTGAAGGACACCTCTTACAAGTTATCTTTCAGTAGTATTCATATAAGCGAGATGGTAATACGTGTCATCTTCTAATTGCCTTGCCTTATTACAGCGACTCATTTCCTTTCGATTTCCCACTCGAAGCCAGAACCCGAAACGACACTCGAGCGGACAATCAAACAAAACCAAACCAAACCATGGCACGTCGATGAGGTTATGGGACTATGAATGAGCCTTTTTTGTAATGAACACATGGATTAAATTTATAGTTGCCTTGGTATGGTATAAGGATTTTATACAGCTGCCTGCATTCTTTATTTTTCCCTTGGTATGTGTTTTTTTATAACCAAATGCGAAGACTTTTAGATAGTTTTTTTTCCTATCAATACGGCAAAAATAAATTTCATGTGGGCCTCAAAGGATGAAGTGATTAGCAAGAGGTACTTGGGTTTGGCCCTCATATCTTTGTGTTGCATCGCCAACTCATGTTTTCTTATCATAGACAACCACCATTTGATTGAAGCTTAAACCTCAAAAGTGACTAGTCATCTAGCAAGGCAGTATCTGCTCTCTTATGTTTTCAAGGAGGTGATCCGGCATGGTTCCATATACATGCAACGTACTAACTCCCTCATGAATGGAGATGGCTCCCTCAACATCTGCCTTCTTTCTCTTCTTATCGCCAACTGGCATAAAAATGAAGCCAAAAATGGCGGACCTAATCTACTTGATCTATCTTCTTTATTCTAATAAGATTTAGAAACAATTTCTTCTTTATTGTAAACATATTTTAAAACAATATCTTATCTATTCTAAAATATTCAAGAACCAAAAATTTAAAATTTTAAAAAATTTAAAAAGGGAAAGAAAAACACACCAGTACAACACTTCCTTCACTTCATTTACTGTCATGTGGAATGACGAAAGTGAGAGAGATTAATGATGTAAAGCAGAAGATAGTAAGAGAACGACTGTCCTAAAGAGAAAGGCTACAAAACCTTTGTTTTCTCCTTTGAAGAACGCCTCTTACAAGTTATCATACCCGTTATACGAAGTCATTTTAGTAGTGTCCATATAAGCGAGCAGGCAATACGTGTCGACTTCTCATTGCCTTGCCTTATTACATAGACCCGCTTCCTTTTGGGCCAAAACCTGAAGCGACACTTAGGCAGGTGATCAACAAAACAAATTTATGGTCCTTTTGTGACGAACTCATGGATTAAATTTATGGGTTGTTCCAATATAGGCCATTACAACCATGATCTAAAATATCAATAATATCGACGAAATATCAAGGATATTATCGTTTTTTCGAGTCACTGATTTTTCGGAACATATCCATACACATATCGTATAAATATCGATAATATCGACGATAATATCAGAAAATATCGATATCGATAATTTCGCTCACATTTCAGCAATATTTTGTCAAAATATCGCTCTAATATTGAAAATATCAATGTAATGGAAAAAAGAAAAGAAAAAAACACAAATCACACACTCAAAAGGGATTCAAACCCCTACCATTTTACTCCTTCAACACCTTAACCACCATGTTACTTATATTTTTGTGATAATATGCTAAAATATGTATATTTATATTGTTTTGTTTTGAGCTGTTTTTGCAAGAATCAGATTTTCACATGAGAATGTGAGTCTTTGACATTTCCTTTTGTGATGGGATCGAGCGGCTCATGGAAAAATTTGAGACTCAATCCTCAAATGATTTTGCTTACGGACAACGTCAACCAATCTCGGATCCATATGGGTGGCATGTTAACAATTACATACAAAATTATTTTGGGGATTTATCATTTGATGACTACTTTTCACAATACACTTACTCTACACATAGAGATGATGAAGATAGTGAAAATTTTGAAACTCATAGGAACTCTATGTGGTTCTAAGTCACTCACATATCTTACCATATGCAATGTATAAAGTGTAAAATATTCTAGTAAATCATTACATATAAATAATTACGGTGTGTTTAATTTTCTTTCATTAATTATTACATATTTTCTACACTCACAGTGTTTGTCAACTCGCTATATAATCAACTTAAATTAGTTAAACCCATCATACAATGCATTTCCTTCAATTTTTTGTGATAAACTACTAGATAATTGACTAAATAAACATCCTACTAAGTTTCAACATGTCATTAATTGTCTTAGTCAGAATTTATTCTTCCTACTAATAGCATATTGTCACGCCCCGGACCTCGGGGGTAGGTGGAAATCCCGCGCCCGGTGCGTGAGAAAATAAATAAAATAAAATAAAATGAAAAGAAAACCGAAATAGGGTTTGAAATAAACTTCTCTTATAAAAATAGCTCCAAAATTACAACTTTACAAGAAATAAACAAACAAAGCTCTAACACTCTCATCTAATTTAGCCTCAACTGGTTTAGTCATTTTCTTGCCCACTAACTCATCTGAAAAGTTAAACAGGGTGAGGGATGAGCATCCACAGCTCAGTAGGAACATGAGACCTTACCACAGTAGATTGATATAACTAAATTAAGTGACATGCAATCACACAGCCAAATATCACATTAATAATATTAATGTATGAATGCTCTTCATCTAATCCCGTTAATTCATATAACTGGACAAGCAGACCTGCACGTCCCATACCATGCTTATACCACTTGGTCCCGAATGCCCATTTATATGAATTAA
>NC_024126.1:17882389-17910802 GCF_000346735.1 Prunus mume | reverse complement strand
GCTTCAAGGTAAGAAAATACAAGCTAAGTCCTATACCTCCTCCAAGAATTTCATCATCTCTCTCTCTCTCTCTCTCTCTCTCTCTCTCTCTCTGTATTTTACTTCATTTCTCTGTTTCTCGTTTTGTTATTGACAACATAAGGGAGAGGCCTTATTTATACTCTTACAAAACTTGGGCATGAAGTAAGAATAGATATAAGGATAAGCTTAATGAATAAGGATAAATACGAATATAGGAAGATAAAATCAAAATATTAATTAACTAACTTCTTACAGGAGCTATTAAAACATACAAGCTTTGAGCTTTGAAACAATGACACATATATTGGTGACAAGGATGAAATATGCAAGTGCCACACGTCCACTCTACCTTAAGATGATTAAAACTCATATATATATAAAAATTACTATGTCAATCCTCTTGTCCAAGTTAACTTGCTCAGAAAGATAAAAAGAGATTTGTTTTAGCTATTCACAAGATGTGAATAACACAATTCTAATAATTGAATATTATTATAAATATATACGATTATATAAGTTAAATACCCAAGAAATATCTAAGAATTTAGAGAAAAACAAATAATATAATTTATTCAAATGAACTTATGTATATATATATTTACTAAGTACAAATAATTATTAAAATAGCATTGTAAATGTAAAACAGTACATATATATATATATAAATATATATATATGAACGTTTAATTTTCTTTAAAAACTTTTAAGAATATGGATTCTCACAATCTACCCTCCTTAAGTGAAGACCACATGAATACAGTTATTCGGATATTTAGATATTTGAAGTCTGCACCTGGAAAAGGACTTATGTTCTCAAAACATGGTCTTCTAAATATTGATGGTTACACAGATGTAGATTGAGCAGGAAGTATAACAGATAGAAAATCCACATCCGGTTACTTCACATTCGTGGGAGGTAATTTGGTTACATAGAGGAGCAAGAAAAGAAGGTGGTGGCCTTATCTAGTGCAGAAGCCAAGTTCAAAGGTATGACCAAATGAATTTGCCATTTGGTTAAAGAGGTTGCTTATTGAATTTGGGTATATAGACCTACATCTATAATGAATCTCTTTTGTGACAACAAGGTTGCAATAACTATTGCACAGAATCCAACATGATCGCACCAAACATGTTGAGGTAGATCAACACTATATCAAACAAAAACTCGATGCTAAAGTGATTCAGTCTCCTTTCATAAAGTCAGAGGATCAATTGGCAGATATTTTGACAAAGTTGATTCCAGTAAAGCATTCCACAATTCACTGAATCAGTTGGGCATTGACGACATCTATGCACCAACTTGAGGGGGAGTGTTTGTGTGACTTGTGGACCACTGACTCATTTCCACTCTGCTACTGGTAATGGCTGTAATGAACCTGACGGTTTCTGATGTTCAGCTTTCACCTGCTGACATGTGAGACACTTTGCTACAAATTTTTCTATATCTCTTTTCATACCATTCCACCAAAAGTTACGTTTCAGGTCAAGATACATCTTTGTTCCTCCAGGATGAATTGTATAGAATGAATGATGTCCTTCTTTCAAAACTTCATTTCTCATATCAGAAATTTCTGGTACATACAATCTATCCAAATATCTTAGTCCACCGTTTGCGTGGACATTTCATCCATATGGTGTCTTTCCAGTTGTAATCTTAGTTCGAATGTCTTTAGACATAGAATCATATTCTTGTGCCTCAATTATTTTTCCAATATCATCAGGTCAACAAGAAGCAAACGAAATAGATATGAATGAATTTGTAGCACTGGGTTCAAACAATATCCTAGCCCATGAGTTGAAAAACCCGAAATGTACCTTCCACCACAGTAGGTTCATTCGGCTTCGTCACTTGTCCAACAGCATATACTCGTCCTTGAGTGAGTTCTTCTGACCTCCTTGCTGTTCCTGGTGCCCTAGGCCTTTGTTGTGTAGGTTGTCCCCTTGGACGTTGTGTCTGTTGACTAACAGGACCTCTAAACTGATTCAGTGAATCTTGATATGGGGCTTGGTACGGAGTACGGTACTGTGTTTGTGGAGCTTGAAATTGTTGTTGTGGTGCACGAAACTGTGGTTGTGGTTGTGGAGCAACAGGTACCTGATATGATTGTAGCAGGGGACAATCCCTCCAGAAGCAAACGAAATAGATATGAATGAATTTGTAGCACTGGGTTGAAACAATATCCTAGCCCATGAGTTGAAAAACCCGAAATGTACCTTTTATCACACTAGGTTCATTTTGCTTTGCCACTTGTCCAATAGCATACACTTGTCCTTGAGTGAGCTATTCTAGTCTCCTTGCTCCTCCCAAATAGGTAGAAGCAATAGTAAATTTCAGATTTCCTAGAATTCTTTGTTCATTCATCCTTCTCCTTTAACACTCATTGTTTGAGCATCTTGAGTTTCCTGATGGGTTTCTTGGTTATGTTGATTTGTCTCACGAATAGCAGAGGCCATATCCTGAATGGCAAGTATTAACCTCATGCTACCATTCTTATCATTGTCATGTTGCTCATCTACTCTAAGCTATCTTAACAATTGAACCCTTACCAAATATTTCTACCAGATTAAACCTACATATATAACAATACTAAACAATTACTACGTAAACTACATTTAATCATAAAAAGAAATATGCTCTTGAAAAGTTATGTCACTAACTCACTTCACCAGTTCAAACTTATTTTGTAGGAATACTATACCACAGTTCCCAAGGGTATCTAATCCCTAGAGCTCTGATACCATTCTGTCACGCCCCGGACCTCGGGGGTAGGTGAAATCCCGCGCCCGGTGCGTGAGAAAATAAATAAAATAAAATAAAATGAAAAGAAAACCGAAATAGGGTTTGAAATAAACTTTTCTTATAAAAATAGCTCCAAAATTACAACTTTACAAGAAATAAACAAACAAAGCTCTAACACTCTCATCTAATTTAGCCTCAACTGGTGAATGCTATGGGTGGGGCTGGATAATAGAGTTAGGATCGAGCTTGCTAGACTAGATCTTCACCAAAACGGTGCGCGTGTGATAGAGATTCGGAACCAGTTAGGAGAAACCCCACTCTACAGGGCTGCAGCTTTCGGTCACACAAAGTTGGCCAAATATTTGGCTACCCAAGTGGTGGACGATATAGAGTTGCACTTCCAAAGACATGTAGATCAAGTATCCATTCTTCATATCGCAGTCATTGGCCAACATTTTGGTCTCTCTCTTCAAAATGACAATTGCATTACTCTTTACTCTCATTATATATGTGTATGTTATTTATGAAAAAAAATGCATTACTCTCTATTTCTACTACATTTACTGATCATATTGTTATCACCCTTCTAGTACTGATTGCTGCGGCGGAGCCATATAAGGACCATAGGGGTCCTAGGCCCCTACTCAACTCTATCTCTTCCACACCATTTTACTCTCATTTTCTTTCTCTCCCTCCTTCTCCCTCTCAGTGTAAATAATTTAATGTTGTGTGCGTAGGAATTGACTAGATTATTGAAAGATGATAAAGGGGTTATATATACAACAATCAGAACTTGATGTGTAAAAGCTGTAATTTAAAGCTTATTTCTTGATTTTTACTTTAGGAGATATTATTGGTCCAAGGGTATGAAAATTAATGATAGTGTTTATACTCTCATTCTCTTTATTTTTTTATATTATTGGTCCCTCTAACATTAATTTCTGACTCCGCCATTAACAAATGGGTCAGCAATATGACCAGTAAAGTGATACAAATATGTCCTTTTATATCATACATCAGTTAGTAAGATAAGATACTTAATAATGCTGTCAAGCTATAAAAATGGATTATTTGAGTCTTGCTATAAGTTTGGCAAGTAAACATTTAGTCTATTATATTGATTTTATTATTATTATTATTAACATGTTTTTCCTTCAATGCAGAGACTGCTGTTTGGTTACAAAAAGAGTACCAAAATCTTGCAGAAAGAAAGGAAAGTAATGGGTTCACAAGCCTTCAATTGCTAGCCCGAATGCCATCTGCGTTCCAAGGAAAATTTCGCAAAAACAAATGGAAGATGCTCATTTATAAGTGTACGATCTACTCTATGCATAATACGTATTTAAATATAACATATATGCTATGCTGCATTTGAATTTTTCGCACTGCAAAAGTGGGGACTGTATTTACCAATAACGTAGTCAGAAAATTTATAAGGGATGGCTAGCTAAAGGTTTTTTTTTTTTGTTTTTCCTATGAGATTTGACTTAGGCTTTCTTCCATTTCCAATCATGTTTCCTATTTAGTTAGTTATAATTTATTTCAAAATACTATAAAACAATTTTAGGAGATCTTTATAAAATTTCAACTTCAACTATACACTCGCTAACTTAGGGAGACATAAATACTTTAATTTTTTTGTTTTTTCAATTCAATTCTTGATTTCATCTCACCACTGCGGTGGCACTTGTTTATTATTAACGGGTTATTCCAATATAGGCCCTTACAAATACTATGTCTTAGACTAATACCCACCTATTTTTAAATCTTTACTTAAAACCCAAATGTAAAATAGGTTGCCATGGAAGATAGTTTTTTCCTAGTATTATTAACTAAATTACAATACATGTCAATTACCTTCATATTTATTTTCAACCATTTCACTAACTGTCTTAATTATAATTTATTCTTCCTATTAATAGCATATTAAACCCCTCATTTCTTTTGGTTGGCACTCCCTCTAATCCATCAACAATTTATAAAATATTTTGAACCAAAAAAAAAAAATCCTAAATTATATATCCAATGAATAATGTACTTATAAAAATAATAAAAGTATATATATATATATATATCAGTACCTTTCTATTGAGGAATCTTTCAAATAGTTTTATTTAGGGGACACCCTTTAAGGTCTCCTACAAATTGTTTTTCAACAATCCAAATCATCTATTTTTTAAATCTACATTCATAGATCATCATTACAAAAAATTAGACAAATCGGAAACTGTTTCGACATCCAATTGTATCCTACAAAATCAATGAACACGGTACTTCAAGAAAGTATTAAAATTTTAATAATTCAATTGAGTGGTCAAATTATATCGGATTCAAGTGATTTTTTTGTAGAGATGATCTTTGAATGATTATCTAAAAAATAGATTATTTGGATTAGTAAAATACAATGTGGAGTGGGCCACACAAGGGTGTTTCTCAAATAAGCTTATTTGAGGGATCCCTCAATAGAAGCTATATATATATATATATATACATATACATATACATCCCCCTTTTATTGAGGGACACCCTTTAGGGTACCCTACGATTGTTTTTTCAACTATCCAAAGCATCTATGTTTTATGTATTCATTCATAGATCATCCTTACAAAAAATTAGACAAATCGGAAATTGTTTAGACATCTAATTGTGTCCTACAAAATTAATGAACACGGTGCTTCAAAAAAGTACTAAAATTTCAATAATTTAATTGAGTGGTCAAATGATATCGGACTCAATTAATTTTTTATAGAGATGATCTTTGAATGAATAGACGGTTTGCATTAGTGAAATACAATGCGGAAGGTAAACTATTTACAATAAGGTAAAAAAAAATTACGATGTACCTGTTAATGTACCTATATTTTGCAAGTTCGACAATGTACCTAGAGACATATGTACCTAAGAAAAATGTAAGTAAATTAATGTACCTACATAGGGATCAAGACCTATAAAGAGCAAGAACAAGTGTTTCTTAAATTTGAAATTAATTTCAAACCATAACAATTATTAAATTTGAATTTTTGATATAAATAAAAGGAAATAACTAACCAATCAATGTGAAAATATTAAAACAAAATATGATCAGGTAATCAGATTTGGAAAAACATACCAAGTTCTAATTATATATTTCGTTTACAAAATATACCCAAACATAGTAAAAAAAAAAAAAAAAACATAATTGGTATATTGGAACAAATCAATTTCAAAAGCATACGACACTAATTGCACACCAAGTTTTAATTATACGCAAAATAAATAAATAAAACTGACCCACAAAACTTTTGCAAAATTGAAACACCATTATGGCATTGAATAGCAAACAATTTGTAGGGGAAAAAAAAGGTTAAAATGCAATTAGGGGTATTTTAGGAATTCAAAAAATATAACATTTAATATGTTAAGCTTGATTAGGTAACTTGCTTAGATTGATCCTAGTTATCGAGTTTTACTTATAAAAAAATAGATTGTAGGTAAGAAAAAATGAATTTGAATGGAAAAAACCCAAATTTACTATAAATTTATTAGAGTTACTGACATAGACAAAGACTTTAATTAAAGCTCTACACTATGAACCTCTCTCTGCCGTAAGTTGACAACTATAACTTTTGTGGTGGTTCAGAGTTCCGACTTTGCGATGATATCTACTGGTAACTCACCCATCCCTTACCCATGTTATTTATATCTCTTTTTTTAACTGAGATTTGCACATGATATCCTTGTTCTTACATTTAGAAAAAATATATATATATTCTCAGCATGGAGAAGGCATTATTAGCTGGTTTATTCATGACATCTGAGAAATTCAACTCTGACGACTACTTAGAATCAGAGACTTTGGTGGGATGGAAAGGCTTGACACGTTCTTCCTATTTGACCCATGTCCGCCGAAACAAAGAGTGACAGGTTTGTATTTGCTTTGAATTGATCCTTGCATTGGGAGATTCCTTTCTATCTAATATCAAATGTAACATTGGAAAAACCCTGGTTGGGTGCATGAAATGAACAAGAATTATGATAATATTAGTGTGAAAATGCATTCCTTGAACAGAAAATTTGGGACACCCAGCCCTTTTTGGGAAATACAAATAAGTCCCTACATCAAAGTGTCTTGTTTATTTCATCCCAAAAAAAAGTGTCTTGTTTAATGATCTGTTCACGTCCGCACTTCTTTTGGGTAGTCTTAGATAAATGCTTTGCTGACACTAGTTTTTCCTCTATACAAAGTCACATCCGGCCAAACTTTGTATACTGAACAAAGTTTTTTCTCTATACTGTATCACAACCAGCAAAAACATCTCAAAAACTACCTTCATATTCGTTACAAGCAAGGACTAGAATATCGATAATATCAACGAAATATCAAGGATATTATCGTTTTTTCAGGTCTAGGATATTTTGGAACATATCAATACACATATTGTATAAGTATCCATAATATCGAAAAATATCAATGTCGATAATTTCTCTCACATTTCAGCAACATTTGGCTAAAATATCGCTATAATATCGATAATATCGAAATGATGAAGACAATGAAAAATTTGAAGAGTTATTTACACTAACATCTCCAGAGGTTTCTTGTGTTTTCACAAAACCCCCTCAAGTCTTAAAAATTACAAGAACACCCCTAAGGTTTCAGTTTGTTTTCACAAAACCCCTTTTCATTTATTATTTGTCCAAAAATTGATGATTTCATTGAAAAAAAGCTTATGCAAATGACAAAATTAACCTCAACGAAGTATATGCAATTTAATCTCAAAGGCCAACTTTGTCATTTGGAGAATGTTTTTGTATAAAATCATCAATCTTTGGATAAAAAATCAATGAAAATAAGTTTTGTGAAAACAATTTAAAACCTCATGGGGTGTTCTTGTGATTTCTAAAACCTTAAGGAGTTTTGTGAAAAAGCTGAAAACTTGAGGGGGTGTTAGTATAAATAACTCAAATTTGAACCTTATGGGAACTCTATGTGATACTGTTTGCCCGTTTGGCGTTCACTCCTGTGATGGAAGGGCAAAGTTCCTCACTGCCTTGAGAACCATAAACTGGTCGACAAGTCAGCTTTCTTTGATGTGCGAGCGTGCCACTGCTAGCAAAAAATTCTAGCAGACTTAGTTTGGAGTAGATAACTTGCGCCCCAAGTTACTGATTTCTGCAAACAAACGATTGTGAATTTGGGTGAGGAATATCTCCCAAGTAAGTTCTTTTCTTGCCTCAGACGGGTGAGGACTTTAACAATTTATCTCAGTATAAACAGGCTGTTCTGGCCAAAATGGTTGATGGAATTTAAACTGTTTCAGGCAGAACTGATGGAATTTAAACTGTTTTTAGGCAGAACTGATGGAATTTAAACTGTTTTTAGGCAGAACTGATGGAATTTAAACTGTTTTTAGGCAGAACTGATGGAATTTAAACTGTTTTTAGGCAGAACTGATGGAATTTAAACTGTTTTTAGGCAGAACTGATGGAATTTAAACTGTTTTTAGGCAGAACTGATGGAATTTAAACTGTTTTTAGGCAGAACTGATGGAATTTAAACTGTTTTTAGGCAGAACTGATGGAATTTAAACTGTTTTTAGGCAGAACTGATGGAATTTAAACTGTTTTTAGGCAGAACTGATGGAATTTAAACTGTTTTTAGGCAGAACTGATGGAATTTAAACTGTTTTTAGGCAGAACTGATGGAATTTAAACTGTTTTTAGGCAGAACTGATGGAATTTAAACTGTTTTTAGGCAGAACTGATGGAATTTAAACTGTTTTTAGGCAGAACTGATGGAATTTAAACTGTTTTTAGGCAGAACTGATGGAATTTAAACTGTTTTTAGGCAGAACTGATGGAATTTAAACTGTTTTTAGGCAGAACTGATGGAATTTAAACTGTTTTTAGGCAGAACTGATGGAATTTAAACTGTTTTTAGGCAGAACTGATGGAATTTAAACTGTTTTTAGGCAGAACTGATGGAATTTAAACTGTTTTTAGGCAGAACTGATGGAATTTAAACTGTTTTTAGGCAGAACTGATGGAATTTAAACTGTTTTTAGGCAGAACTGATGGAATTTAAACTGTTTTTAGGCAGAACTGATGGAATTTAAACTGTTTTTAGGCAGAACTGATGGAATTTAAACTGTTTTTAGGCAGAACTGATGGAATTTAAACTGTTTTTAGGCAGAACTGATGGAATTTAAACTGTTTTTAGGCAGAACTGATGGAATTTAAACTGTTTTTAGGCAGAACTGATGGAATTTAAACTGTTTTTAGGCAGAACTGATGGAATTTAAACTGTTTTTAGGCAGAACTGATGGAATTTAAACTGTTTTTAGGCAGAACTGATGGAATTTAAACTGTTTTTAGGCAGAACTGATGGAATTTAAACTGTTTTTAGGCAGAACTGATGGAATTTAAACTGTTTTTAGGCAGAACTGATGGAATTTAAACTGTTTTTAGGCAGAACTGATGGAATTTAAACTGTTTTTAGGCAGAACTGATGGAATTTAAACTGTTTTTAGGCAGAACTGATGGAATTTAAACTGTTTTTAGGCAGAACTGATGGAATTTAAACTGTTTTTAGGCAGAACTGATGGAATTTAAACTGTTTTTAGGCAGAACTGATGGAATTTAAACTGTTTTTAGGCAGAACTGATGGAATTTAAACTGTTTTTAGGCAGAACTGATGGAATTTAAACTGTTTTTAGGCAGAACTGATGGAATTTAAACTGTTTTTAGGCAGAACTGATGGAATTTAAACTGTTTTTAGGCAGAACTGATGGAATTTAAACTGTTTTTAGGCAGAACTGATGGAATTTAAACTGTTTTTAGGCAGAACTGATGGAATTTAAACTGTTTTTAGGCAGAACTGATGGAATTTAAACTGTTTTTAGGCAGAACTGATGGAATTTAAACTGTTTTTAGGCAGAACTGATGGAATTTAAACTGTTTTTAGGCAGAACTGATGGAATTTAAACTGTTTTTAGGCAGAACTGATGGAATTTAAACTGTTTTTAGGCAGAACTGATGGAATTTAAACTGTTTTTAGGCAGAACTGATGGAATTTAAACTGTTTTTAGGCAGAACTGATGGAATTTAAACTGTTTTTAGGCAGAACTGATGGAATTTAAACTGTTTTTAGGCAGAACTGATGGAATTTAAACTGTTTTTAGGCAGAACTGATGGAATTTAAACTGTTTTTAGGCAGAACTGATGGAATTTAAACTGTTTTTAGGCAGAACTGATGGAATTTAAACTGTTTTTAGGCAGAACTGATGGAATTTAAACTGTTTTTAGGCAGAACTGATGGAATTTAAACTGTTTTTAGGCAGAACTGATGGAATTTAAACTGTTTTTAGGCAGAACTGATGGAATTTAAACTGTTTTTAGGCAGAACTGATGGAATTTAAACTGTTTTTAGGCAGAACTGATGGAATTTAAACTGTTTTTAGGCAGAACTGATGGAATTTAAACTGTTTTTAGGCAGAACTGATGGAATTTAAACTGTTTTTAGGCAGAACTGATGGAATTTAAACTGTTTTTAGGCAGAACTGATGGAATTTAAACTGTTTTTAGGCAGAACTGATGGAATTTAAACTGTTTTTAGGCAGAACTGATGGAATTTAAACTGTTTTTAGGCAGAACTGATGGAATTTAAACTGTTTTTAGGCAGAACTGATGGAATTTAAACTGTTTTTAGGCAGAACTGATGGAATTTAAACTGTTTTTAGGCAGAACTGATGGAATTTAAACTGTTTTTAGGCAGGCTTCAAGGTAAGAAAATACAAGCTAAGTCCTATACCTCCTCCAAGAATTTCATCATCTCTCTCTCTCTCTCTCTCTCTCTCTCTCTCTCTCTGTATTTTACTTCATTTCTCTGTTTCTCGTTTTGTTATTGACAACATAAGGGAGAGGCCTTATTTATACTCTTACAAAACTTGGGCATGAAGTAAGAATAGATATAAGGATAAGCTTAATGAATAAGGATAAATACGAATATAGGAAGATAAAATCAAAATATTAATTAACTAACTTCTTACAGGAGCTATTAAAACATACAAGCTTTGAGCTTTGAAACAATGACACATATATTGGTGACAAGGATGAAATATGCAAGTGCCACACGTCCACTCTACCTTAAGATGATTAAAACTCATATATATATAAAAATTACTATGTCAATCCTCTTGTCCAAGTTAACTTGCTCAGAAAGATAAAAAGAGATTTGTTTTAGCTATTCACAAGATGTGAATAACACAATTCTAATAATTGAATATTATTATAAATATATACGATTATATAAGTTAAATACCCAAGAAATATCTAAGAATTTAGAGAAAAACAAATAATATAATTTATTCAAATGAACTTATGTATATATATATTTACTAAGTACAAATAATTATTAAAATAGCATTGTAAATGTAAAACAGTACATATATATATATATAAATATATATATGAACGTTTAATTTTCTTTAAAAACTTTTAAGAATATGGATTCTCACACATATCAAACACCTCATTTCTTTTGGTTGGCACTCCCTCTAACCCATCAACAATTTATAAAATATTTTGAACCAAAAAAAAAAAATCCTAAATTATATATCCAATGAATAATGTACTTATAAAAATAATAAAAGTATATATATATATATATATCAGTACCTTTCTATTGAGGAATCTTTCAAATAGTTTTATTTAGGGGACACCCTTTAAGGTCTCCTACAAATTGTTTTTCAACAATCCAAATCATCTATTTTTTAAATCTACATTCATAGATCATCATTACAAAAAATTAGACAAATCGGAAACTGTTTCGACATCCAATTGTATCCTACAAAATCAATGAACACGGTACTTCAAGAAAGTATTAAAATTTTAATAATTCAATTGAGTGGTCAAATTATATCGGATTCAAGTGATTTTTTTGTAGAGATGATCTTTGAATGATTATCTAAAAAATAGATTATTTGGATTAGTAAAATACAATGTGGAGTGGGCCACACAAGGGTGTTTCTCAAATAAGCTTATTTGAGGGATCCCTCAATAGAAGCTATATATATATATATATATACATATACATATACATCCCCCTTTTATTGAGGGACACCCTTTAGGGTACCCTACGATTGTTTTTTCAACTATCCAAAGCATCTATGTTTTATGTATTCATTCATAGATCATCCTTACAAAAAATTAGACAAATCGGAAATTGTTTAGACATCTAATTGTGTCCTACAAAATTAATGAACACGGTGCTTCAAAAAAGTACTAAAATTTCAATAATTTAATTGAGTGGTCAAATGATATCGGACTCAATTAATTTTTTATAGAGATGATCTTTGAATGAATAGACGGTTTGCATTAGTGAAATACAATGCGGAAGGTAAACTATTTACAATAAGGTAAAAAAAAATTACGATGTACCTGTTAATGTACCTATATTTTGCAAGTTCGACAATGTACCTAGAGACATATGTACCTAAGAAAAATGTAAGTAAATTAATGTACCTACATAGGGATCAAGACCTATAAAGAGCAAGAACAAGTGTTTCTTAAATTTGAAATTAATTTCAAACCATAACAATTATTAAATTTGAATTTTTGATATAAATAAAAGGAAATAACTAACCAATCAATGTGAAAATATTAAAACAAAATATGATCAGGTAATCAGATTTGGAAAAACATACCAAGTTCTAATTATATATTTCGTTTACAAAATATACCCAAACATAGTAAAAAAAAAAAAAAAAACATAATTGGTATATTGGAACAAATCAATTTCAAAAGCATACGACACTAATTGCACACCAAGTTTTAATTATACGCAAAATAAATAAATAAAACTGACCCACAAAACTTTTGCAAAATTGAAACACCATTATGGCATTGAATAGCAAACAATTTGTAGGGGAAAAAAAAGGTTAAAATGCAATTAGGGGTATTTTAGGAATTCAAAAAATATAACATTTAATATGTTAAGCTTGATTAGGTAACTTGCTTAGATTGATCCTAGTTATCGAGTTTTACTTATAAAAAAATAGATTGTAGGTAAGAAAAAATGAATTTGAATGGAAAAAACCCAAATTTACTATAAATTTATTAGAGTTACTGACATAGACAAAGACTTTAATTAAAGCTCTACACTATGAACCTCTCTCTGCCGTAAGTTGACAACTATAACTTTTGTGGTGGTTCAGAGTTCCGACTTTGCGATGATATCTACTGGTAACTCACCCATCCCTTACCCATGTTATTTATATCTCTTTTTTTAACTGAGATTTGCACATGATATCCTTGTTCTTACATTTAGAAAAAATATATATATATTCTCAGCATGGAGAAGGCATTATTAGCTGGTTTATTCATGACATCTGAGAAATTCAACTCTGACGACTACTTAGAATCAGAGACTTTGGTGGGATGGAAAGGCTTGACACGTTCTTCCTATTTGACCCATGTCCGCCGAAACAAAGAGTGACAGGTTTGTATTTGCTTTGAATTGATCCTTGCATTGGGAGATTCCTTTCTATCTAATATCAAATGTAACATTGGAAAAACCCTGGTTGGGTGCATGAAATGAACAAGAATTATGATAATATTAGTGTGAAAATGCATTCCTTGAACAGAAAATTTGGGACACCCAGCCCTTTTTGGGAAATACAAATAAGTCCCTACATCAAAGTGTCTTGTTTATTTCATCCCAAAAAAAAGTGTCTTGTTTAATGATCTGTTCACGTCCGCACTTCTTTTGGGTAGTCTTAGATAAATGCTTTGCTGACACTAGTTTTTCCTCTATACAAAGTCACATCCGGCCAAACTTTGTATACTGAACAAAGTTTTTTCTCTATACTGTATCACAACCAGCAAAAACATCTCAAAAACTACCTTCATATTCGTTACAAGCAAGGACTAGAATATCGATAATATCAACGAAATATCAAGGATATTATCGTTTTTTCAGGTCTAGGATATTTTGGAACATATCAATACACATATTGTATAAGTATCCATAATATCGAAAAATATCAATGTCGATAATTTCTCTCACATTTCAGCAACATTTGGCTAAAATATCGCTATAATATCGATAATATCGAAATGATGAAGACAATGAAAAATTTGAAGAGTTATTTACACTAACATCTCCAGAGGTTTCTTGTGTTTTCACAAAACCCCCTCAAGTCTTAAAAATTACAAGAACACCCCTAAGGTTTCAGTTTGTTTTCACAAAACCCCTTTTCATTTATTATTTGTCCAAAAATTGATGATTTCATTGAAAAAAAGCTTATGCAAATGACAAAATTAACCTCAACGAAGTATATGCAATTTAATCTCAAAGGCCAACTTTGTCATTTGGAGAATGTTTTTGTATAAAATCATCAATCTTTGGATAAAAAATCAATGAAAATAAGTTTTGTGAAAACAATTTAAAACCTCATGGGGTGTTCTTGTGATTTCTAAAACCTTAAGGAGTTTTGTGAAAAAGCTGAAAACTTGAGGGGGTGTTAGTATAAATAACTCAAATTTGA
Source organism: Prunus mume (assembly GCF_000346735.1). The sequence continues at coordinate 17,896,516 of NC_024126.1, read as the reverse complement.
ACCTTATGGGAACTCTATGTGATACTGTTTGCCCGTTTGGCGTTCACTCCTGTGATGGAAGGGCAAAGTTCCTCACTGCCTTGAGAACCATAAACTGGTCGACAAGTCAGCTTTCTTTGATGTGCGAGCGTGCCACTGCTAGCAAAAAATTCTAGCAGACTTAGTTTGGAGTAGATAACTTGCGCCCCAAGTTACTGATTTCTGCAAACAAACGATTGTGAATTTGGGTGAGGAATATCTCCCAAGTAAGTTCTTTTCTTGCCTCAGACGGGTGAGGACTTTAACAATTTATCTCAGTATAAACAGGCTGTTCTGGCCAAAATGGTTGATGGAATTTAAACTGTTTCAGGCAGAACTGATGGAATTTAAACTGTTTTTAGGCAGAACTGATGGCTTTTGTGAAGCTTCTGAGTGGGCAGAACTGCGGCTTCTTGGGCAGAAGTGGCTGGTCTCGAGGGCTTCAGTGGGCTAGAAACTGCACTGTGAAATTTGAATGACTTATTTTCTAAGTCTGAACCTTGGGAATTCTAATCTAAAGCTGGTTTTCACTTGGAATTCAAGTGAGCTTCTGGTTGAGTTGTTTGTTTGTGTCTTGGCTCAATGAGCTTTGGTTGCTTCAGTGTTTTGAAGTCATTTTGAGTTTTTGTTTTTGATTGATTTTTTGGTTTTTTGAGTGTCCTCTACCCTGTTCACTCCTTCTTGTATTTATAGAAAAACTGTTTCTTCTCTGGAGTAGGGTGATTGTGTTTTTTTATTGGGCGGCAAAGATATTTTCCCCCCTTTTCCTCCTCTTCTTCAATTCTGGCAGATAGGCTCTCAGATAGGTGATCACTTCCCTGTTTTTCAGCTGCCCCTTCTGGACAGCTCCCTGCTTTCCTGCTTATCCCTCTCTGAGATTGTAACCTGCTTATCTATCTTGGGAGATTTACCTTCTCTGTAAAGACAGAAAAAATCTCTGTATATACATATATAAGGGGGACTTAATCTTCAGTTCTTCTTGATGTCACGAACCCTTCAGTCACTTCTTCTATGGCAGTTGTTATTGCTGACTTTTTTCATTTCAGAGGCTGCCTTTGCTGACTTTTCATCCCTGCTGAGTTCCGCCATTGCTGACTTTTATCCCAGAGGCTGCCATGTGGGATTGTTCCCTCTTCTGGTCTGGACTCCCTCTTCCTATTATGTTGGGCCTGTGAGGCCCAACTCAGCTTTGTTTGTTCTGATGGGCCTTGGGCTGGATGTGTCAATTTTTGGCCCAAACAATGTCACTCATGTATCTTACCATGTAATGTATAGAGTGTAAAATATTGTAGAATCATTATAAATAAATTATTATGGTGTGTTTAATCTTCTTTCATTAATTACTACATATTTTCTACACTCGCTATATAATAAACTTAATCAGTTAAACCCATCATGCAATGCATTTGCTTCCCATTTTTTGGTGATAAAGTAATAGATAATTGACTAAATAAACATCATCTGAAGTTTCAAGAAAAATTTCTAAGTTTTTCTTACAATTTTCGTAATTTTTATTCAATTTTTATCGATATCGATAATTTCCCAATATTTCCGTGTTTTAGACCACTAATATTTCTAAAACCATTGATATTTTAGAACTTGGTGACAAGAAGATGAAAAGGACTGGACAAATACCTAGCCGGTAATGTTTTGTTCCCTGGGCGCAAGTTGGATCAAAGGAGGTGCCCCAATAGCAAGCCTTTATTAGGGAACCCAACTTTTTCATGAGTTAGCATAATCTTCCACAAAAGAAAGACGATAGCAATATCATGATTCATGAAACATACTTTTTTTTATAAAACAAAATTACGCTTTTTCATATTTAATTATTTACAAGGTAGTAAGAAAGTAGCAAAAATATTTAGAGCAATTGAAAAAAAAGCAATAAAGCTAATACATTTAATAAGGGTAAATTTGAAAAACAAAAACTAACTTGTGTGATGCATTAATAACATTGTTTAAGTGTAAGAAAAGTGAAACTTGTCATGAGGAGAAAAGAGAAAGTCCAAAAGAGAATGTTAGAAAGAAGGTTGTTAGCATTCCTCTTACTGCGAAATCTCATTGATCTCTTGTTCTTGTTCTTGGAGTTTTGCTGCTTTATTTGAGTCGTGGTAAGAAAATAATGTGTGTTTGTACTTGTTTACTTATTTCATTTGATTACTGAGTGTGTTATCATTGGAATATTTGTCAAAATCAAATGGTGCGTGAACCTATATCCTTTCCATTTTCTTGTTTTTTCTCCTTTTCCTCATCAACCTCGTCAACATCTCCCTCCTCTTCCTTCTTGGGCTTGTCTTCTTTGACATCAGACACTTCCGTATATTATAATCAATTCATAAATTAACTGCTTGGATAGTCTTCTTAGATAGAGAAATTAACAATGGATGGAGGATATGAGGTAGGAAGCATCTTTTTTTTTTTCTTGGCGGGAGTACGATGCATATGATGATGAGTAGGGTCAGGGTTTTTTAATTTTAATTTTAATAATGGATAAAAATTATCCAAAAAATATTCAAATACATGAAGGGTATTTTAGTATTTGCAGAAGTCTTGTTACATCCAGTTTTGGTTTTTTAAGATTTATGGGGTGAAGGGAAATCATTTTGAAACCTGATTCTAGCACCTCAAGGGGTTATATGAAAACATAAAAAATCCTAGAGGGTATTAGTGCAAATAAATCAGATAAATAAAAGCAAAGATATAAGAATTTCATCCCTCCCTTATACTGTTTCGTTAATTTGCATCAAACTGTGGCATACACTGCACTTCTTCACTTATCTAATACTAGCCTCTCTGCAGGTGAGGCGAGGTTTTCTAAAAAAAAAATTTTTAATTTATTTTAGAATTAAAAAAGATCGTGGGTAGTTGTATTCCATAAAAATAGGATTCCTTATCTGATTTTTCTTTAATTTTAATTTTTTAAATATAAAAAAGTGTGAATTTACCATATTATCCTTATTTAATTAATAATTTACATTAATCAATGGTATTTTCTGGTATTTTAAATGTTTTACCATTCTTTATCTTTTGCTTTATATATATAGATTTTGACATCGGTCCACAAACATAACGGAAGTCAAAACTCTGTTATTTATATAAAAAATAATAATAAAATACAAAAAACGGTTCTGTTGTTTTTATCCCCCCTATCTTCCAATGCCCACTGAAATTAACTTGGAAAATCCATCAATCTTCATCATCCACCACCAGCATGGCAAAATCCCACACACTTGATCTGTTTTCTTTTTCTTTTTCTTATGGCATTTTCCAGTAATATATGTGAAGGAAAAAAAAAAAAGAAGGCAAATTTGACTTGTGCATTCTTACTATTATTCTCATTATTTTTCTAAAAAAATTTATTTGAAAACTTATGTTACGCCTAGAAAACTAGACCTACTATATGACAAAATAGTGTGCATACCCTTTAATAACATACATTGCATGTCGTTAAGTGGGAGGTCCATTAAAGATTAGAAATTGTTGAAAAAAGAACAAGATGTTTCTTTTATCCCTTCCAAGCGATCTATTACAAAATATAAAAGAAAATTCAAAGATATAAAATGTTTACAAATTTATAAATAAACCCAATCCTATACATGTATTTATAAAAAAATCCAAGTACTATTTAAACATAGAAACACACCCAAAATCAACCCCAAAGTCAACTTTTTGGGTGTGTTTATAAATGAGTTTTGAGTGTGTGTAATAATGGGTTTTGGGTGTGTTTATATGTTTAAATAGTGCTTGAGTTTTTTTATAATTTCAACTCTCATTTTGGGTGTTTTAGTGAAACTCTGTTCAAGGCATGTGCCTGACTCATCGATGTGACAGTTATAATTACAAATTTTCATGAAGATAGAAATTACTGATATTGGACTTTTCTTTTGGACTGAATGGAAGGGAAAAAGTCGGTAACGAAAGACAACACGACTCTCGGGGTCAGGCCTACAAAATCATCAATGCATGATGATGTCCTACAAGTTGTTCCCATAATACGCAAAGAGAGAGAGAGAGAGAGAGGTTCCCATATGAACACCTCCACCACCATGAGCTCCACAACTGAGCCTAAGAAGCTTCAAATAGCCGTGTTTCCATGGCTGGCCTTTGGTCACATAATTCCATTTTTTGAGGTTGCCAAGCACGTAGCTCGAAGAGGTCACAAAGTTTCCTTCATATCCACCCCACGAAACATCCAACGCCTCCCCAAAATCCCTCAACACTTAACCCCTTTGATCAATTTAGTGCAGATCCCGCTGCCATGTGTCGAAAATCTGCCGGAGAATGCAGAGGCCACTATGGACGTGCCATACCACATAATCCCATACCTCAAAATAGCTCATGATGGACTCGAACAAGGTATTTCCAATTTCCTACGAACTCACAAGCCGGATTGGATTATTCACGACTTTGCCCCTTACTGGTTACCACCTATAGCTTCTAGCCTAGGCATTTCACGAGCACATTTCAGTGTTTTCAACGCGTCCTCCCTATGTTTCTACGGACCAACATCACCGCAGGGACTAGATCGCTATGGTGTTAGAACACTACCAGAGCAATTTACTGTCCCTGCTGAATGGATTCCTTTTCCTTCAAATATGGTTTTAAAGTCTTTTGAGGCAAAGAACCTGTTTGACAGTATGAAACAAAACGCTTCCAGCGTTTCGGATTGGTTTCGTGTGAAGTCAACAATCCAAGGTTGCCAAGTCTATTTTATTCGAAGTTGTAGAGAGACTGAGGGGGCGTGGCTCGATTTGCTACAAGAGCTTCAACAAAAACCTGTGGTTCCAACAGGCTTAATGCCACCTGTAGTGCAAGCTAGAGAAGACAAAGAAGATTGGTCTACGATTGCTCAGTGGCTGGACAAAAAACAGAAAGCGACAGTGGTGTACATTGCCCTTGGAAGTGAGCTTAATCTCAGCCAACAAGACTTCACAGAGTTGGCTCTTGGGTTAGAGCTATCTGGGTTGCCCTTTTTTTGGGTCCTGAGAAAACCAAGTTGGTCAGGAAACGGTGGCTCAGGGAAGCTACCAGATGGGTTCGAGGAGCGAACCAAGGGTCGTGGCCTGGTTTGGACAACTTGGGCACCTCAGACCCAAATATTGGCTCACGACTCAATTGGAGGGTTTTTGACTCATTGCGGGGCAAGTTCATTGGTAGAGGGACTTCAATATGGACGTCCTCTTCTCATGCTGCCTTGCTTGTATGACCAAGGGCTAATTGCTAGGTTTTGGGACAAGAAGGTTGGGATTGAAGTTCCGAGAAATGAAGAAGATGGATCGTTTAGCAGGAAATCATTGGCCGAATCTCTGAATTTGCTTGTGGTGGATGAGGCAGGGAAGGCTTACAGAGATGGAGCCGAAGAATATAGTGTGCTATTTCAAGATAAGGACCTCCATGATAGATACATGGACAAATGTGTGGAGTATATGGAAAACCATGTGCATGCTTGACAGGTATCATGCTTTTATTAGCGAATTGAGCTTTAACTAAACCTGTTTGCCGTGGCTCTTTTCGAAAGATTTTATTATAAAGTTAATGTTGCCTTTGACCTACTGGAAGTGCATTCAATCGCAGTATCAACTTGTATAAAGAGAATTTTCTTTCTAACTATTATGTATCTTTTGCTTTGGGTCCATTTATCATCAGGGAATTTTTAACTCGACATTTTGCTAACAACTAGTCAGAAGAATAGTCCCACCAACTCTTTGTGTGTTTTAACATACATCTTTTGCCATTGGACCTAGTAGCACAAGGTGACAAAATGACAATAATACCTGTCTTGACCAAGAGCTTTCCTTTTAGTAAGATTTTGACCCAAAAAAAAACCCCCTTTTAGTAAGATAAGAACTTTTCATTTTCCTCATGTAAAAATAGTTAAACAGATTTATTGACAATAACCAATGGAAACTCCTATAAACAAAACTATTAAAATGGGGTTGCACCATGGTTATTGAAAATAAACACAAATATTTTTGCCTTTAAGCTCAAAGAGCACAAAAGAAAATAGTGTCATACTGTAGTAATTAATGGTAACTTTTATATGTTCTGGGTATACCAGCTAGCTAGGAGTAAAATATTTCCATATATCCTATGTATAATGGATGATACACTAACCAATTGGTATACCCGGAACATACAAAAATTTATCCATAAACTAGAACTTGCCAAGCTCATTGCGCAAAAGGGTGAATCCATCATCTCCACTCCAAGAAACATTGACCGCCTCACACATCTCCATCCAAATTTCTTCTCTCGGATCCACTTCATAAACTTTTCCCTCTGTTGTCATGTTAAGGGGAGAAAAATATTGGAATTTTTTTTCCATATATTTGCTCTTCCAGTTTTTTAATTATGGCTTTCAAGAAATGGTGAGATATTCTACTAGAAAATCAGCCACTGCCCACTGATTACCTATACAGGTAGAATTCGTTTTAAACCTGGAGGTTGTTACTTGAGTGTCGATTCCTATAACTAGGTGTTGGTAAAATATAGACAATTGCTATATTTACAGAATTTCGAAAATAAAACTTTACTATAAATTCGAAATAAATACAAAAAAATAACACAAGGAAAATTAAGAATACTTTACAAATGATCGAGTCTAGAACTTGGTTCTATCTCCCCAAGATGAAATTGTCTCCTCACATGTGCTTTTAGGATTTGCTTGGCAAACGTCTCTCAGGATACAACGATCGACTTCTTGTTGAAATAGCATTACAATCCCCAAGAAAAGTGAACTCGAACTTATGTATGAATTCTCTCTTACTAATTCACTATATTTCTAAAAGATAATGCTATGAATGCTCTAAAAACTGCTATTGTTGGATGACGATTGGATAAATAAAATGTTGTAGGACCTTCTCTATTTATAGGCAACAAGGCCTCTGTTCAGAAAAGATGTGACTGAAAAATATCAACAAATGTGTCTTTTCATGTTCCAACCATAAGCCAAGAAATGCAATGTTTAAATTATTATGAAACAATGCAACTTAAGCCAAGAAGTGCAATGTTTCAATTTCTATGAAACAATGAACTTTTCACATAAAGTATTATTATTTTATTCACAAACAAAATAAATAATATTTTATTTTTCCTCGGTTAAGAACATGACTGTTCCCAATGGATACATACCAATTCATAAAAGTCATGTACTTAAAGTCACGGGTCTCACAATTTAATTTCCATTCAATTATTGAAAAATTACATATATATATTATAATTTTCTAACAATTCCCCACATGAATGGAAATTAGTTAATGCAAATGTATAATGCAGACACTTGAGAGAATTCGGTTGAAAAGGCACCATATCAAGATAGGTAGCTTTTGGCCTCGAACTTTCCATTAGTGAAGTAAAATCGGATTTACTAGCTAATCATGTAAACATGATATCTTGAACTGTTCAGCCGTCGTGTAAATCAAAACAATATTACTCACATAATACCTTTTCATACACATTTGGTTCTAGGTTGGATCCTTTCGGCCATGGAACAGTCCTGGTCTTTGTCAATACTTTAGAGAATTGAGCCTTGCAATTCTCATAGAAACAGACTCATTTCGTACTGATATAGGTGATTTCCTATAAAGAGTATCCTGCTACACTCCACTTGGTTTTCCAAGTCACAAGAATCATTAAAAGCTTAACTTAACCATAAACGATGCAAGGAGCATTGTATCATCATAGGAATGGGCAAGGGATAGAATCCTCACAATGCTCCCACTTTAGTCACACATAACTTAGTTGTCCCTTTGAACCTAGGTCTTAGGATCTCCAGTCAGCTAGGTTGGGTGTCCAATGGAAACTATTGAGATATAGGCTTTAGCCTTATTCCCCTCGATGATTTGTTAACAAGCTCTCTTGTCAAACCTTTAGTAAACTGATCCGCTAAATTATCTATTGACCTTATATAGTCAATAGTAATTATACAACTTGAGAGCAGTTGTCTTACAATATTATGTCTTTGACGTATGTGTCGAGACTTACCATTATACATATTATTTTGTGCCCTTCTAATCATCACTTGACGATCACAATGTATACATATTGCAGGCACAGGCTTCGACCAATTTGGAATATCTTCTAAGAAATTACGAAGCCACTCAGCTTATTCCCCAGCTTTATCCAAAGCAATAAATTCATATTCCATAGTGGATCTAGTAATACGTGTTTGTTTTGTAGATTTCCAAGATACAGCTGCACCTCTCAACGTAAAGACATATCCACTTGTGGAGTTTGAGTCCTTCGTATATGATATCCAGTTTGCATCACTATAACCTTCTAATACATATGGATATCTTGTGTAATGCAATCCATAGTTCTTAGTGCCAGTTTGGCATTGCTTATTTAGGGTTATAAGTGATTTTAAAAAAAAATTAGGAAGCCCAGCCCGTTTGGTAAACTATGAGAAAATCACTTATTGTTAAAAATTGCTATGAGAGAAAGCTATAAGGGAAAGCAGCTAATGAGGTGCTTTCATTTTCTGATTATGCAGGAATTAGTTTCGAAGAGGCGCTGAGTTTAATGATTATGCGGCAATAATTTTATGATTATGTGGGAATCAATACCAACAACACTTTTAACAAAAAGTTTACCAAATGCCAAATTGATTTCTCTCACAGCTGATTTCTCTCACAACAAATCTAACATCGATTATTTTCACAGCATAGCAATGCTAAACTGACCTTTAATATAGCTCAAATACCTAAGAACCCTAATAATAGCTTTCCAGTGATCTCTTCCAGGATTGCTTGTATATCTACTCAATTTATTAACTAAGTATGCTAGGTCAGGGCGAGTACAGTTTGTTGAGCTAAGTTCTTTTCTCCTTCGTTATGGATTCCTCCAAAGCCGGGCCGACTTCTCTATGTTTTTTTTTCGGAGCAACTCTCACATGATGATATTAATTCTTTATATCAATGACATTATTCTCACCGGCAGTAGTACTTCCTCTCTTTTGGATTTCATCCGTATCTTGGGTATTGAATTTGACCTCACAGATCTTGGGCAACTCAATTATTTTCTTGGCATGGAGGTGAATTATTCGTCTGATTGTGTTCATCTCACCCAAAACAAATACACGCTTGATTTACTCAAACGCAGTAACCTCTTGGAATGCAAGTCGTGCTTCACCCCTATGGCCTCCAAAGGCTCCCTATCACGTACCACCGGTCTTCCTCTCTCTGATCCCTCCATCTATCGGCAACTGGTTGGCACTCTTCAATAGTTGACTCTCACTTGCCTTGACATTGCATATGCGGTTCAATCTGTGTCCCAGTTCATGGGCTCCCCTACTGATCTTCACATGGAGGCTGTAAAATGCATTCTTCGATACCCCGTTGGCTATTACATGTTCTTAGGGGCAAATTTAATCTCATGGAGTGCTAAGAAACAGCATATGGTTTCACACTCTAGTGCCGAAGTGGAATATCGTACACTCTTCTGTGCATGTGCTGACACCATTTGGATCCAAGGTCTTCTTTGCAAATTACACTTCCCGCTCTCCCGACCGGTTCTCCTTAATTGTGACAATCTCTCTGCGACTTACATGGCTGCCAATCCTGTTTTCCATGCTTGCACGAAACACGTTGCTCTTGATTATCACTTTGTTCGGGAACGCATTGCCTCTAGCAGCCACAAAGTTTCATTCATCCCCTCTGCTGATCAACTCACCAATGTCTTTACCAAAGGTCTTCCGACGGATCGCTTTGCCCGCTTGGTATCCAAACTTGTCTCTCCTCAGTCGCTAAGTTTGCGGGGGAGTGTTAGGCAGCCCCAACGTTCTTGACAGTAAAGGCCAATCAATGCAGTTTTCCGTTATAGTTGTTAATACCTATAATTGCATAATTGTCCGTTACAATTATGCTGTAAACGTTTTGTAACTCCTGCACCACTAACAGACTGTATAAAACCCATGTAACAGTGCTTATTTGTGAAATGAAAAGAATTTGTTTCTACAGTTGTTTCTGTTGATTTACTATTTTCATTATTTTGTTCCGCATAAACTAAAGAAATTCCACTCTTTGTATCGTTTATTTTTACTTTACTTTTTGCCAATTGATTTTAAGAAATTTGAGAGTATCCTTATGGCTTTAATTAGTACTCAAATCCAGAGTCACCTTGCACTTTGTTTCATTGAATCACATCGCATTCTAGAATATGAATCTGTTATTAATGTCTCCTCTGAAACAGGTGCTGGTGTTATTCTCTGCATAGAAAAGGCATTAGCTCAGTCTGGGGTGTCTAGAGATGTTAACTACATCAACGCACATGCTACATCCACACCGTTCAGAGACCTCAAAGAGTAAAATGCTCTTATTCATTTTTTTGGGTAGAACACTCCTGAGGTAGCCAAAATGCATAACATGTATTATCTGTTTTAATATCATGCATTGCCATGCTTGATAACATCTCGACTGTTTACAGTTGAGAGTAAAACTCTATAAAATCCATGATTGGTGACCTATATTAGCTAGGAGCAGCTGGTGCTGTAGAAGCTGTTGCAACAGTACAGGTAACTTATGTGATGTCTTTACCTTGGAAGTAGTGTATAAGTTGAAGTCTTGTATGTGAAGACCAAATACAACTTAGTAGCTGGTTTATTCATGACATCTGAAAAATTCAATTTTGACAGAGACTTTGGTGGGATGGAAAGGCTTGACATGTTCTTCCCATTTGACCCATGTCTGCCGAAAAAAAGAGTGACAGGTTTGTATCGGCTATGAATTGATCCTTGCATTAGGAGAATCCTTTCTATCTAATATCAAATCTAACATTGGAAAAACTCAGGTTGGAAGCATGAAATGAACAGGAATTATGATATATTTGTGTGAAAATGCATTCTTTGAACAAAAAATTTGGGGCACCCAGCCCTTTTTGGGAAATACAAATCTTCAAACGATGAGAAGGGAAAAAAAGGCAAATTTGACTGGTGCATTCTTACTGTTATTCTTCATGGCGTAGGAAAGAAATATGCATTCTCATTATTTTTCTGAAATTTTATTTGAAAATTTATGTTACGCCTAGAAAACTAGACCTACTGTATGACAAAGCGGCTTTTATATTGTGCGTTGTTACGTTCAAGCACAATTGAGTTCTTTCTCATAATTTTGTTTCGTTATGTTTTTCCCATAAATTCCACAATTTTCCTTGGGCAGTGATTTCCCCACTCCTATTTTATCCACTTACACTCCTTTTTTAGTTATAAAAAAGGAGTGTAAGTGGATAAAATAGGAGAAAAATGAGTGGGGAAATCACTACTCTTTTACTTTTGATAATAGGAGAGAGGGAGGGACGGAGGGAGAAGACATTGGCGGAGGGATGGCAGCTTGTGTAAGGCCTAAGGTCTCAAAACAAAAAAAAACATGAGATAAATCCCAGTAAATGGACCCAAAAAAAAAGTTCTGAACATAAGTACACCAAACATACTAACCCTTCCGTTAAGAACCATAACGATAATTGAAACCACTGCATACTCGTTTATATAATGAAAACCAAGAATACTGCGAATAACTTGAGCATTCTCATATAATAACCAAATACCATCTATGGAACAACACCAGATGCAAACATGCAAGGTAACTTTTTCCTCATATAAGTACATAGATCGAAAGACACAAACCACACCGACTAGTTTTGGGGATGAACGGTCCAACACGAGGACAACTGCTGTCTTGACCACACATTATAATTCTCAATACACATATAGCTAGGGATGAGATGTCGAACATTGCCAATATTAATAGGGCTTTTATTTGGAAAAGTATGGCAACATCGATGGTTATTTGGAAAAGTAGGAACATCGATACATAGGATCAATTTATGACAATAGCTAGGAAGGGTAGGTAGGAACATGTTTCTTGGTCTTAAAAGGTAGGTAGCTAGAAAGGGAAATTGTAGACACCCGAAAACAAATAAAAAAACGGTAATGCAAATGATAGTATCTCTAACCTAGTGCGCATATAATTGATAAGATAACATATATATAAACACAATGCTACTGTGATTGTGCCAGAAACTTTGAAAAAAAACAAAATGCTTTTTATATTGACAAATTGTGAATTAAAACCAAAGACATAAAATGTTCATGGCATGTGCTTGACTCATCAATGTGACAGTAATTATATATTTTATTGGTAGAGTTTTGTCTTCTATATCAATGAGTGAAGAAATAATTAATGATATGGAATACATCTTAGGTGCCCGGCCTCATATTATACGATGATTTTTTTTTATAAAAAGGCGATAGAATTTTATTATATGATGATGATGAAGGTGATGATAAAATATTTTTGTGTGGACAAACATAAAGTATTTAAATTGTGTTTTTATTATTTTCGTCATTTGCCACTTCCAGAAGTTGAATATATATATGAACAAAGACAAGGGGGAAAAAGACATAATATTCAAACAAAATTGAGAGAAAATATATAATAATAAATAAATAAAAAGTAAGAGGGGAGATGGTGTGGACACAGAATCGTAGTTTTTGTTGTACCAAAATCCATTTAAAAACTTTATATAAAAAAATGTAACGAAAGACAACACGACTCTCAGGGTCAGGCCTACAAATTCATCAATGCATGATGATGTCCTACAAGTTGTGCTCATAATACGCAGAGAGAGAGAGAGAGAGAGAGAGGTTCCCATATGAGCACCTCCACCACCATGAGCTCCACAACTGAGCCTAAGAAGCTTCACATAGCATTGTTTCCATGGCTGGCCTTTGGTCACATAATTCCCTTTTTTGAGGTTGCCAAGCACGTAGCTCGAAGAGGTCACAAAGTTTCCTTCATATCCACCCCACAAAACATCCAACGCCTCCCCAAAATCCCTCAACACTTAACCCCTTTGATCAATTTAGTGCAGATCCCGCTGCCACGTGTCGAAAATCTGCCGGAGAATGCAGAGGCCACTATGGACGTGCCATACCACATAATCCCATACCTCAAAATAGCTCATGATGGACTCGAACAAGGTATTTCCAATTTCCTACAAACTCACAAGCCGGATTGGATTATTCACGACTTTGCTCCTCACTGGCTACCACCTATAGCTTCTAGCCTAGGCATTTCACGAGCACATTTCAGTATTTTCAACGCATCCACTCTATGTTTCATTGGACCAACATCACCGGAGTGACTAGATCGCTATGGTGTTAGAACACTACCAGAGCACTTCACTGTCCTTCCCGAATGGATCCCTTTCCCTTCAAATTTGGTTTTTAGGTCTTTTGAGGCCAAGAAACTGTTTGACGCTACGAAACAAAACGCTTCTGGTGTTTCGGATTTGTTTCGTGTGCAGTCGACGGTCCAAGGTTGTCAAGTCTATTTGATTCGAAGTTGTAGAGAGATTGAGGGTGAGTGGCTCGATTTGCTACAAGAGCTTCAACAAAAACCAGTGGTTCCAGTAGGCTTATTGCCACCTTTGGTTCAAACTAGAAAAGACAAAGAAGATTGGTCTAGAATTTATCAGTGGTTGGACAAACAAGAGAATGGAACTGTAGTTTACATTGCCCTTGGAAGTGAGCTTAACTTAAGTGTAGACAATGAAATTTTGGTGTATTAAATCCCATCGGACGAGAAAATAATTAGGGTTTGGTGATATTAAATCGTGGGCCCCATAATTCGCCCATGTGGCATGTGACTCATCAAAATTGGATTAGTTGTCAAAAAGGTGACACGTGGCGACATCCGACGGAATGCATCAAACGGTTCAAGATGAAGACAAAATTAAGGGAAAGAATCTTCTGTGATTGACCTTGATTTAAATCAAATATTAATCAGGTCAATCAATTAAAGATAATCTGGTTAAAATTGCCAGATTATGGGAATTGATTTAAATCAAATCAAAATCCCACAAAACAAGGTTTTAAATAAGGAAAGTTATTTAGGTCAAGCATCCTACAAGAGCCTATAAATAGGAGGCCTCAAGACGGAAGAAAAGGCCAGAAAAAAACCTAGCATTGAGAAGAAGCAGAAAACTCTCTGCATTCTTCACCTACACTTTGGAAGAGCCACCAAGCACAACAAATACGTGCCGGTTCCTCCACACTAGAAAATCCCAAATACCAAACAAGCCTTGTGCTACCCGTTTGATCAAGATCAAGTCTCT
>NC_024126.1:17769053-17870212 GCF_000346735.1 Prunus mume | reverse complement strand
CTCCAGCGCCAGCGCGCAGCCCAGTTTGCCCGCTTCTCCAGCCCAGCTAGCATGAAGGTCCAGAAGATGCTCCTGCGAAGCCCAGCGTCAGCCACCCAAGGCCCATCGTGGCCTTGCCCCCAGCTCCAGCTCGTGGCCCGCTCACTTAGTGCAGATCCCGCTGCCACGTGTCGAAAATCTGCCGGAGAATGCAGAGGCCACTATGGACGTGCCATACCACATAATCCCATACCTCAAAATAGCTCATGATGGACTCGAACAAGGTATTTCCAATTTCCTACAAACTCACAAGCCGGATTGGATTATTCACGACTTTGCTCCTCACTGGCTACCACCTATAGCTTCTAGCCTAGGCATTTCACGAGCACATTTCAGTATTTTCAACGCATCCACTCTATGTTTCATTGGACCAACATCACCGGAGTGACTAGATCGCTATGGTGTTAGAACACTACCAGAGCACTTCACTGTCCTTCCCGAATGGATCCCTTTCCCTTCAAATTTGGTTTTTAGGTCTTTTGAGGCCAAGAAACTGTTTGACGCTACGAAACAAAACGCTTCTGGTGTTTCGGATTTGTTTCGTGTGCAGTCGACGGTCCAAGGTTGTCAAGTCTATTTGATTCGAAGTTGTAGAGAGATTGAGGGTGAGTGGCTCGATTTGCTACAAGAGCTTCAACAAAAACCAGTGGTTCCAGTAGGCTTATTGCCACCTTTGGTTCAAACTAGAAAAGACAAAGAAGATTGGTCTAGAATTTATCAGTGGTTGGACAAACAAGAGAATGGAACTGTAGTTTACATTGCCCTTGGAAGTGAGCTTAACTTAAGTGTAGACAATGAAATTTTGGTGTATTAAATCCCATCGGACGAGAAAATAATTAGGGTTTGGTGATATTAAATCGTGGGCCCCATAATTCGCCCATGTGGCATGTGACTCATCAAAATTGGATTAGTTGTCAAAAAGGTGACACGTGGCGACATCCGACGGAATGCATCAAACGGTTCAAGATGAAGACAAAATTAAGGGAAAGAATCTTCTGTGATTGACCTTGATTTAAATCAAATATTAATCAGGTCAATCAATTAAAGATAATCTGGTTAAAATTGCCAGATTATGGGAATTGATTTAAATCAAATCAAAATCCCACAAAACAAGGTTTTAAATAAGGAAAGTTATTTAGGTCAAGCATCCTACAAGAGCCTATAAATAGGAGGCCTCAAGACGGAAGAAAAGGCCAGAAAAAAACCTAGCATTGAGAAGAAGCAGAAAACTCTCTGCATTCTTCACCTACACTTTGGAAGAGCCACCAAGCACAACAAATACGTGCCGGTTCCTCCACCCTAGAAAATCCCAAACACAAAACAAGCCTTGTGCTACCCGTTTGATCAAGATCAAGTCTCTACGACCCTTGCATCAAACACAAATTTTCTTTATACATTTTGGAAATTGAATCAGAGGATTCAATACAGAGATTGTAACCCTAAATTTCATAAATACAAATATTATTTTGTACACGTGTTCTTGTTTCATTTGTCGCAGGAAATTCGTGTTTACATTGCCCTTGGAAGTGAGCTTAACTTAAGCCAAGAAGACTTCACCGAGTTGGCTCTTGGATTGGAGCTATCTGGGTTGCCCTTCTTCTGGGTCCTGAGGACACCTAGTTGGTCAGGAGACAGTGACTCGGTGAAGCTACCAGATGGGTTCGAGGAGCGAACCAAGGGTCGTGGACTAGTTTGGACAACTTGGGCACCTCAAACCAAGATATTGGCTCACGACTCAATTGGGGGGTTTTTGACTCATTGCGGTTGGAGTTCACTCATAGAGGCACTCCAATATGGACGTCCTCTTATCATGTTGCCCTTCTTGTATGACCAAGGGCTAATTGCTAGGTTTTGGGACAAGAAGATTGGAATTGAAGTTCCAAGAAATGAAGAAGATGGATCATTTACCAGGAAATGGTTGGCCGAGTCTCTGAATTTGGTTGTGGTGGATGAGGAAGGGAAGGCTTACAGAGATGGAGCCAAAGCACATAGTGAGGTATTCAAAGATAAGGATCTCCATGATAGATACATGGACAAATGTGTGGAGTACTTGGAAAACCATGTGCACATGCATGAGGTTTGATTTGAATGCTAGTTTAGAAGCTTTTCCCAATTCAGAAAGTTATTATAAAGTTAATGTTGTTGTCGATCTTTGACCCACTGGAAGTGCATTCATGAATCGCTGTATCAACTTGAATAAAGAGAATTTTCTTTATAACTATTATTATGTATGCAATTACTTAAGAAAAGTTTGCCGACGATCATGCTTTGGGTCCATTTCTCATCAGGGAATTTTTAACTGTACAGTTCGCTAACAACTGGTCAGAAGAATAGTCCTACCAACTCTTAGTAGGGTTTTAACATACATCTTTTGCCATTATTGGACCTAGTAGCACAAGGTGACAGTGATACAATGACAATAGTACCTGTCTTTTCCTTT
This sequence comes from Prunus mume, assembly GCF_000346735.1. The sequence goes on along the minus strand of NC_024126.1, from coordinate 17,867,733 downwards.
TGCCATTTTTTTTTTCTTCTACACGGACTAGATAAATACTATACACACCAATTGAGTTGTCTCAACCCTGATGTAAAAATAGTTAAACAGATTTATTGACAATAAGCAATGGAAACTCCTATATAAAGAAAACTGACTATTAAAATGGGGTTGCACCGTGGCTATTGAAAATAAACACAAATATCTGTGCCTTTAAGCTCAACGAGCACAAAAGAAAATAGTGTAATATTAATGGTAATTTTTGTAAGTTCCGGGTACACCAGCTGGCTAGGAATAAAATATTTCCACATATCCTATGTATATTGGATGATACACTAACCAGTTGGTATAAACAGAACATACAAAATTTTATCCATGAGCTAGAACTTGCCAAGCTCATTGCGCACAAGGGTCATCCATCCTCCACTCCAAGAAACATTGACCGCCTCACACATCTCCTTCCAAATCTCCTCTCTAATCCACATCATAAACTTTTACCTCTGTTGTCATGTTCTGGGGAGAAAAATATTGGAATTTTTTTTTTCCATATGCGCTTCCAGTTTTTAAATTATGGCTTTCAATAATTGGTGAGATATATCTACAAGAAAATCAGCCACTACCCACTGCTTACCTATATAGGTAGAATTCGTTTTAAACCTGGAGCTTGATACTTGAGTGTCGATTACTCCTTCCTATAACTAGGACCCATGAGTCAAGAACAAGATTTCGTTTGTACTTAAAACAAAGATTACAGACATATCATAATATTTAGAGAATTTGTTTTATTATTTAAACCCTGTAAATATTCAAGTCACCAACCAATATTTGTTAACACATTTAAATTCCAGTTTAACCTTATTAGTAAGATTAGTAGAGGCTACCGATGACATAAATTCAAGTTCAACACCATGCACAACTTTGATTCTATTAATGAATTCTCTTTCTCAAAAAAAAAAACAAAAAACAAAAAAAAAACAACAAACAAAAAACTTAATTGTGTGATTTATCGCTTTTTTTTGTTTTGTTTGAATTTTTCCATATGTTTGAGTTATTTATAGCAAAACATTTAATCAAGCGGTAATCTAACATATTAATAGACGTAAATGTAAAATATAAATAAAATATTATAAAAAAATTATTTTGATTATATAATATATTAAACATAACTTCATTAACTGACTAGCCATGGAGGGAGGTGTGGAGACGTTCAATGTTTCTTGAACTGAAGATGAAGGAGATTTAGTGACCTTTTTGAGCAATGAGCTTGGCGAGCTCTATGTTATCTAGGGCTTTTGTTTTTTGTTGTGAGTAAAGTCAGATCCCTAGGCCCGACTTATAAATATATACACATCCACACAAAGATAGGTCGTTGGGAAACAAATTATCAATCTGTATAGTCTTTCGTCCTTTGAATTATGAAGGTACAATTATTAAGATTTTTTATGTTTCATGGCGGACAAAATTGATAGCTATGGTCCCATAGCAAAATGGGGGATTTGTGTTGAAAATTCGCATGGTTCTGGTTTCATTTCGCAATCAAATGAGTCTCATGGTTTTCAGTGGTGGGGACGGTATGAATATGTAGTTTCTAAAAATGGAAAGATTACGGACCACCACACAAAGATGACATAATTAATTGAGTGATTTAGCGCTTTTTTTGTTTTGTTTGAGTCTTCAAATTTATAAATCAACTAGTTATTTTCAATAAACAGTCGAAATAATCACTATATGGTAAGCATATGACTAAGAGCATCTGTAATGCTTAAGATCAATGCAATTTTATTGCATAAAATTGAACTAAAACAGTACAATTCACTTGCAATGACGTGGGATTTAGTTCACTTCAATAGATGCAATTGCAATAGAGGGTGCTATGTGATGAACCCAATCATGTGGGACCCACATGCCAATAAAAAATGAAAAAAAAGGTACAACAATTAATGCATTATGTTGTTAAGAGCATCCGCAATGGTTGTTCATTAGTTCAATACAATATAAAAAATACATCTTTTTCTTTTCTTTCAAATATATTAAAAATTGCTCACTTTTTAAAGATCTCTTTGAGAATAGTGCAATGGTACAATTTTTAGTTTTATTAAATTTATCCCTTTTATTTTATTTGAGTATGTAAAAAAATGTGTAAGTAGATATAACTGTTGATCTAAAGTTATTGAACTGTACCATTGCAAGTAAAACTACAGTTCCATTCAATGGATTCCAAAAAAGTTCAATTTATTTAACTATTGCATTGAACTATTGAACAACCATTGCAAATGCTCTAAATTTTATTTTTTTTTCTTAAAAATCAACTAAGTTCAATTTTTAATAATATACTGATAAATAAAGGGCGTTGTTAAATGAATCCTTAAATTTTAATAGAGTAAACCATATGATCTAAGTACACCCTTAATATTTAAATCAAAATATAAAATTAACTAACTACACCCTATTTAAGTTTTTTCCAATTTAACATACATGGACAAATGCGTGGAGTATTTGGATGTGGTGGATGAGGAGGAGAAGGCTTACAGAGATGGAGCCAAAGAACATGGTGAGGTATTCAAAGATAAGGCCCTCCATGATAGATACATGGACAAATGTGTGGAGTGTTTGGAAAACCGTGTGCACATGCATGAGGTTTGATTTGAATGCTAGTTTAGAAGCTTTTCCCAATTCAGAAAAAGTTAATGTTGTTGTCGAGATCTTTGACCTACTGGAAGTGCATTCATGAATCGTACACTTCGCTAACAACTAGTCAGAAGAAGAATAGTCCCACCAACTCTTCGTAATGTTTTAACATCTTTTTCCATTGGACCTAGTAGCACAAGGATACAATGACAATAATACCTGTCTTCTTTATTTCTTTTTTCTACAAGGACTTATACGCACCACGAGTTGTCTCAAACCTTAGTAAGATAAGAATTATTCATTTTCCTCGTATAAAAATAGTTAAACAGATTTATTGACAATAAGCAATGGAAACTCCTATAAACGAAACTGACTATTAAAATGTGGTTGCATCATGGCTATTTACAATAAACACAAATATTTGTGCCTGACGCTGCAAAACTAATCCTCATGAGCTTTGTCAACTCCTATAAAGGAAATTGACAACTACAATCATTCGACTCATCATCACTCACATGACTGAAAAACTAATCTAATTCTGCTTTTTTTTTCTTTTTTTTTAAAGGAATTAGATTGATTAGGAAGGACTAGTTTATTTTATATCCATTCATTCTATCATATTTCTGACTCTCTAAATAAATGATTTAAAATACACATGCCAGAAAATATATCCATTAAATACAATACGAGATACGTATTTTCATACAAATTTATCCATCGAGTAATTATATTTGTATCATCTCAACGAGATATTATCACATGCATATAATGTACCTTGTTGGAAGCATTGGGTAGTCTAGAGTCTAGACCTTCTTGGAAGCATTTCGTGCATGAGCTTTAAGATATTCTAGAAAATTATGCACGTACGTGTCTTGCTTCTTTCTATCTCCAAACAACGGCTTCAACTCCTTAGCCTTGTCTCTGTAAATCTTCCCTTCCTCCATCTCTATCACCAACTTGAGCGACTCAGCCACCGAGTCACTGGTAAACGACCCGTCTTCCTCGTCCCTCGGAATGCAATACCCAATCTTCCTTTCCTCCAAAAGCCTTGCATTCAACCCTTGGTCATTGGACATGGTCAACAACACAAGAGCTCTACCAAAACTCAACGCCTCCACCACCGAGCTCCAACCGGAGTGACTCAGGAACACCCCAACCGAGTCATGACCCAAAATCTTCAACTGCGGGGCCCAGCTCCTGCAAACCAGTCCACGACCTCCTATCCTCTCCTCAAAACCCTGAGGCAACTTAACCACATTGGTTCTCAACACCCAAATAAACGGCAGCTCAGACAGCTCTAACCCTAGGGCTATTGTAGTAATTTCCTCTTGGCTCGGCATGGCCTCACTTCCAAAAGCCACATACACAACCGATGCTTTCGGTTGCCTGTCCAACCACTCGCTCATTGACCCCCATCTATCATTCTCCTCATGATTTGTAGTGGGGAGTTGACCAACCGGTAAAACCGGTTTCCGGTGAATATCTTGTAATAAGCGCAGCCATTCAGGGTCAAATTCCATGCAATCTCTTATTGCAATTACATCACAGCCCCTCATCCCCTCCATGAACCGATAAATATCTGAAACATTGCTTTCGTCGCCGGTAATGGTGTCGAGATAAACTCGATGAACTTCGAACAAATGAAACGCGACGTTGGACGGGAAGGGGACCCACTTGGGCGGGACGGTGTAATCCTCCGGGTTCTTACGATCATCCGGGGATATTTCCGGGGAAGTGGGCCCAACAAAAGCTAAGCATGCTCCGATGAATATGCTAAAGAAGGCACATGGTATGCCAAGGTTACGGGCAGTAGTTGGGGCCCAGTAAGCTGCAAAATCGAAGAGTAGCCAATCTGGGTTGGAAGATTCTAGGAAATGAGTAAGGGGCTGTTGGAGAGCATCGTATACCTTCTTAAGCTTCATAACTTTGTTCTGCGATACGTCTGTGGTGGCCTCCGCGGCTTCTGGGAAGTCGTCATCTACGCGGGGCAACGGGAGCTTGACGAAGGTGATTAACGACGACGAGAGAATCGGAGGGAGCTGTGGGAGACGTTCGATGTTTCTTGGAGTGGAGATGAAGGAGATTTGGTGGCCTTCTTGGGCAATGAGCTTGGCGAGCTCTAGGTATGGGATCATATGGCCAAAGGCTAGCCATGGAAACATTGCTATGTGAAGCTTTTGATCACTGGAATCCATGGTGATCAATAATGTTATCTAGGGCTTTTATTCTTGTTGTGAGTAGAGTCCCTAACCCTACTTGTATATATACATCCAGCAAGGTACAATTATTGGGCTCAAATAATTGCTCCTCTAAAGTTTTTTTTTTTTTTTTTTTTTCTGGTGGCCAACATATTTTTAGCAAGCTTTTTTCTTGAAAATTAATTTATCACCTCTGAATTAATATTTGTCGGCCAAAAAGGACACCATCCTCCAGCTAATAAAACACGCAAAGAAAAACGAGTTAAATTATGAGCGACACAGCGGACAAAATTGATAGCTATGGTCCCGTAGCAAAATGGGGGATTAATTTGTGTTGAAAATTCGCATGGCTCGGGTTTCATTTCACAATCAAATGATTCTCATGGCACACAAGGAGTTAACCCCATGGAACAAAAACCACTTTCAAAGTGTTTAAAACTAACTTCACCTAGTGCCTTGGAACCGAATGTAAATTGGTTGAATTGTATTGAATCATAAACCCAATTCCCAATAGAAAATGCATTTCACACACCACCAACTTTGACAAACTATTGGCATATAAAAGATCCACCCCTCCTTGTCAGGTAATTCATCCCTGTTAATAATGCTTTTGGTAGGAACACATAAGAATTTTTACTATAAACCCAGGTGCTTCCGGGGTATTCATCTAGCAGGTCTTATCCAACTATTTTGTCGTCGATGAAGGTAGAAGAAGCCATGTCGATGTGTGTTTGGTTGCCAGGATTGGTTACGTGCTCGAATATGGGGATGAAGAAGATAAAGTTGTGTTAAATATATCTTTTTTGGTCATTTTATATTAGGATAAATTAGTAATTCAATAAATAGTTTGGTAGTATGGTGCACTCAATTAATTTTAGAGTTCGTTTAACATACTCTAAATAAAGGTGAATATTCCATAGCAACAAAACAGAAGATGTTCTTCCTTCTTTAATTTGCAGAGGAGACAACCCAAACCCTAAATCATAAGATTACTAAATAAACCATCAATTATTACAAAAATAACTCATTTTTCAAATAAAAAGTTCAAAACAAAAAGAATTGGTTCCCATTAATAAATTACACAGTCCCACGCTCAATATAGCAAAAGGAAGAAAGGAAACAAGACACTCAATAATGTAAACTATTCTATCAGGCTTAGTACACCGTACATCACTATTGTGTTTTCACCTTCCAGGCAAAACAACCACTCAATAAGATAAGACTGAATAATGCAAGCGTTCAGCGATGTGTCATGTGTCATACAATGCGCATCTTTATTGTCCATTCATGTAACAAATAACAACAAAAATGTCAAAACAAGACAAGAGAGCCAACAGGGTCTAACTCAATGGAAAAGGACTTGATTCGCAGACTAGTGGTTTTAGGTCCGAATCTGCATGGTGCATTGGTAGTGTATGTTTGAGAAACTCCCCTCTCCCTTGTAATTTTTATACTATCGCTTTTATTCAAAAATTAAAAAAATAATAATAATAAACAAGACAGAAAGAAGGGAAAAAGGGGGGAAAGTGTTTTATTATAGTGTTAATCGTTTTATTAGTTCCCCAACTTTGACCGAATTTGCATTTGAGTACTTCAATTTCCAAAATGGTACCCACGGTCCTTCAACTTTAGTTTCGTTTAGATCACTAGTCCCACCGTTACTTCTGTTAATTTTTTCGTTACATTTAGGGGTAGATGGGTCTTTTCAGGTTGGTTTTGAGGGACAAAAAAAGACTTTTACTCTTTTAGATATCTGATACGAGTATAATTGACCAGAGGTACGAACCAAAGAAGAGCGAAAAAGTTGAAGAGTAAAAAGACGAAGCTTTCAGACAAAAGGGTTTCTGCTAAAGCTTTCAGACAAAAGCCAAAAGGCTGAAGAATTGGCCGACAAGTTTGAGTTGATTTTGTCTGGGTCATTGTGTATAAGGTCGTCTAGGTTGATACGTGTTGGTTATCTCATTGTGGGGTCGATAGGTGTTGTCAACAACTTTGATGGAGTTTGAATTCAAGACGTCTGGAGACCCCCCCCCCCCCCAATATACGGTATGCGATGCTAATGGCAATACAAGAAATGCTTTTTTATATGTTAATTGCTTTTTGTTGTTTTGGAATTATGTTTGTATCTGCTCGAATTGTGCAGCAATTAGGGCTGGGCACGGTAAATTAGAACTTGAACTGAAAATAAAGACCAATTCGGTCTGATCCGGTTTTGACAAAAATCCACAGGTAAAACCGAACCAATCCAGACTTGTAGGATCCAGTTCGGTTCCCGATTCTCACGTTTTGGGCTTGCTGTAATGCCCATTTTAGTTTTTTGGGTATTTAAGCTTCAAGCCCATCTTATTTTAAAAAAATTTGGGCTTAAACATCAGAATTGGCCCAATTCACATATTGAAACAACCACTATTCTTTGACAAAAATAATAAAACAATCCAATATTGAATTTAAAATTACAACCCAACAACAAAATACACACACTAAAACAAATTAAATTACAAACAAATTTAAAATTATAACTGCATTCTTTTGTTCTTTTGTTGCTTCTTCTACAGGGCTTCAATTGAAAGAACAATTCAATTTTCTTTAACATCTTCATTTTTAACTCTGCTTTCGTCTTCCTTTTTATCCATGCGGCTTCAGTACTTGTTCCAAAGAGCAACAGATTGTCAACTGTTGTAATTTCATTTTCTTTTCCTAAATTACTCAAATTGTCCTCAAACTTGTACCCGATTTACATTTTGATCCCTCAATTAAATTATTAGTTCAAATGGTCCATTAACTATATATTAATCGCTCCATTGGTCCTACCATTTAATTTTCTGTTAGATTTAACCAAACTTTATGGTAAATATGACTTTTCATAATTAACAAATAAAATAGGGTTAAAATAAATACAAAATTATAAAAAATTAAAGAAAAGGAGAAACTAAGAACAGACCCAGAACTCACCCCCCCTCTCATCCTCTTTCCTTCTGCGATTTCTCCTCCCATTCTCCCAAGAATCTCAGCATCTTCAGCAAGAAATAGAGTCATGTGACTGGTGAGATTAAATAGTGTTGTAAGCTAGCGCCCAGGTGGCATATTAGGTTGACCACCGCCTTTTTGGCCCAGCTTGGAAATAGCCAACACAACCTTCTCGAAGGCCTCAGTGTTCAAAGTATCCCCATCACCCACTGCCCCAAAATCAGTCAAATTAAAAGCCACATGTCTCAGTTTTGGCATGGCTCTCACTGGAACTCGCTTAAATATTGAAAACCCATCTACAATATTCCTCAGCCACACAAAAACTGATGCAAATGCCCCGATCCAAAGCACAGTGAAGACCGTTTCGTGCGAGGATAAGAAGGTCAAGAACCAGTGCTTCAAGTCCAGTCTTTGGTGGTGGAACCGCCCGAGTGGTAAGGTCTCCACCATGGTCAATTAGACTGTCCAACAACGTAAAGCAATGATCTTTTTCACAGATGAACTATTGGGTTGGGCCGATTTGATGCAGAAAATCGAATGGAGCTGTAGATGGGTGGTTGGGGAAGTTGGGGTGTTTGATTTTTGATAGCATGGAAATTGTGGTGAGACGTTAATGTTGTTGGCAATCAGAGTCAGGTGGGTTTGTTTGGACAATTTAATCATTTATGGGACAGTAATTTGATCATTTATGGGACAATGTTTGCAAATACAAACTGCCCAGCCATCTTGGTGGAGAGGAGTTGATGCCCTACGCTACCCAGCTGTCAGATTGGGAAGACAAAGAAGAAGAAGAAATTTGACAAAGAAGAAGAAACCCAGTTGTCAGATTGGAAGGAGGAAGAAGAAAAGAGAGAGAGAGAGAGAGAGAGAGAGAGAGATAATGGACGAAATGGCCAATTTGCCCTCACATTTAATGGAAATATTGACAGAATGTAACGTTAGGACAAATGGAGCAAATAATATAGAGTTAATGGACAATTGCACTAATAATTTAATTGAGGGACCAAAATGTAAATCAAGTATAAGTTTGAGGATCATTTGAGTAATTTACCCTAATAATGAATGAATGAACTCCAACCTAAAGTTTACAACAACGTCCAAAGAATTAGATGCCACTGAGGAATGATATCTGGCATAAAGAACACTTCTGTCAAAACAAAATAGGAAAAAATCAAAAGAAAAAAAATTCAAATCTGAGTAACAACATCAGCACAAAATCACAGAAAATATCAATACCTATATGAGAAGAAAAAGTAAAATAAAAGCATCAAAAGAAACACAAATCGTTGAGAAAAAAAAATACTAATCTATACAAAGGATTAGAGAGAGAAAGAGACGCTGACCTGCTTTGGATTGAGAGAAGAGAGAGGCAGACACAGTGGCGTTGGGCTGAGAGACTGCAAAGAGCGATGGTGATGAGCGGAAAGAAGAAGAAAGAAGGAAAAAAAAAAAAAGTCGGCAACCAGAGGAGAGAAGAAGAAGAATTTTGGAAAGAGAGATGATGGAGGGGATGGCTAGGGTATATGAGAAATGGTTGAGGGAGTGGTACAAATGAATATAAAGAGTTGGGCTTGGTTAAGAAATAGAGTTGGGCCTGCAGAGATGGTTAAGAAATGGAGTTGGGCCTATTTATTTATTTGACTTTTGGACTTGGGCTTGGTATGGAAAGGTCTAACAATATAATTATATATTAAAATTATATATTTTTTAATTTGACCAGTCTGATTCGATCCAGTCTGGTTTTTGAAGGCATAGAACGGGAACCAGAATTGATCCAAACCAGTCCAGTTCAGTTTTTGACTGGTTGTTGACTTTTTGGTCAACTCAACAACATTGAACGCATACCTTGTGTTTTGGTCAGACATTGAATGCATACTTGGTCCTACTATCCATTGTTGAATTTAAGGGTTTGTGGTCCTACTGATATGATTTGTGTCAATTAATTGCACAGTTGCACACATTTGATAGGGTTTAGTGTGATTTGTCCTTATTTAGGTGAGCAAAGATTTTAAAAATTGGTGTTGAATATATTAAATTGAGATTACTGTTTCATTTGCAAATAAGGGTGAGTTCTGCACTTTGGAAATTCACCATAGGGGTGTTGTACAAGATGGGGTGTATAAGGGGGGGACATTGTGCTATTTGGACAACTGTGTGGATGATTATCTATCACTCTTGGATTTAAGGAAAATAAGTATAGCGTTAGGATATGAAGTGGACCTAACTAAGAAGAAGATTGGTTTGCAAATATATTGTAAGATGTATGACAGTAATGGTTGAACTAATATAAAGCTCATTAACAATGACAGTGTTATATGTGACATGGTTGGCTGCATAACAAGTAACAGAGTGTTAGTGTTATAAACTAACAAAAAAAACAAGTGAAAAGACATGGACTCAAACATCTGTGGAATGGCCTAGTTTGCAGAGTGAAGAATACAACTATGGGAGGTTTAATGAAGACCAAATGAATGAGGTTAATGAGGCTTTAGATATTGTTGAGCATGTTGTTTCGCTTAGAGATTGTGAAGCTGTAGTTGATGCAGAAGAAGAAGAGTTAGAGTTTGTGGATAGTGATTATGAGTTTAGTGAAGATGATGAGGCAAACAAAGATTGTAATGTAGACATCAATATGCCTTGTGATGAAGAATTGAATGTTGAGACTGAAACACAAGGGCCAGGAGAGATTTCTGATGACGGGGCAGATTCAGATACTTTATATTCTGATGGGAACACCTGACAGGACCCACCCCGAATTTCACAGAACCCAAGACGAATCCTGCGAGACCTCGGCATCACACCCATGCCGGATTCACTCCTTAAAACTATGTCCTCTTTTACCAAGAAGGATTAAGGGCACGAGACTTTCTGCCCAAATTTCGGCAGAGTCTCTCCTGTAAATTGAATATTCCCCAAAATTTCCACTTGCATGAAACACATTTTAATATCCCAGCGGGCAGCATGCACAATATAATTTCACACAATTCCAAAATAATCGGCCTCTGGCCTTCACATAACATAAATTAACTTCCCAAAAATCCAACCCGCGAGGTTTTAACCTCCTATCACTATCACAAATAGTTTGGGGCCTAGGCCTAAACCGTGCAACAATCCGACAAGGATTTCAAACCTAACTAAATCTAATCCGCTCACTTAGTCCACTGAACAAGCCTCAATTCAACCAAGTTTCAGGACCAACAACGATGTCCGAACCAATCTCAATAAAACCACCTAAGTGGAGTCTAATCTGTGGCTGCACCTAATAACTTCAGGCTGCCTACGTACCCTACTAAGGGATCAAGCCACACGTAGTTCTTCATATCAATCATGGCTCCTAATATCAAATAAACCATTACAGCCATACAAATTCATACATTCTACGATTTATCCATCACAACTCACCAAACACAATCACATAGCTCCCCTCATACGTCAGGATGCACCCGGCCACGTATGGAGTCTGTCAACACGCCGGCTACTCCTACGACACGTGCGACCTCAACACAATATCACATGTCTTCCCCCATACGTCAGGACGCACCCGGCCACGTATGGGGTCTGTCAACACGTCGGCTACTCCTACGACACGTGCGACCTCAACACAATATCACATGTCTCCCCCCATACGTCAGGACGCACCCAGCCACATATGGGGTCTGTCAACACGTTGGCTACTTCTACGACACGTGCGACCTCACAACACAATCACAATCACAATCACTCCACATACGACGGGACGCACCCGGCCTCGTATGGGGTCTGTCAACACGCTGGCCACTCCTACGACACGTGCGACCTCACAAGCATATCTCACTGTCCGCATTGGGCCTGGCTACATTCTCACCAGCCATCTAACTGTTCGCTTTGGGCCTAGCTATATTCTCACCAGCCATCTTACTGTTCGCTTTGGGTCTGGCTACATTCTCACCAGCCCGCACGGGTTTAAAGGCCTCAACACAATCACAGGAGTTACATAGGGTAGTGCGTATAGCACCGCAAATTGACAATTCAATCCCTTTTTATACCTTTATACACACACATAATTATATACAAATATAATCCTCTATTTCATAAACCTCAACCCTAGTCAAACGGGCCAGGGGGGCCCACGACCTCCAAATTCCAATCCGACAGTTTCTATGAATGCTACATGGTTTAGGACACTCGTCCTGCAAGTTTGGTCCAGATCGGACGGTCGGATCGTTCACGATCGCATGATCGGACGGTTACTAAAACCCTAACCCTAGGGTTAGCATTTTCGGAGTATCCGAGACTCCGTTTTACGATCCGTCAAATCCTACACGATCCTGGTAATACCTAGATCAACATATTATAACTTCAGGACCATCCAAATGTCCAAACCTAGTGGACCTAGAAAATACGCAATATGCGATATCCGTTCGGGACTCTAACGGTATCCAAATTGAAATCCGAGCACACCTACATGCTCGTGACATCGAGAGGATCGTATTGGGACAAAAATGCCCCTCAGCTACAGTGCCACACGCGCCGGCAGTGCGTGGGTGTCCAAAGCGATATTGCATCGCCGGAAAACTTCCAAATCAAGAGCCAAGACTCCTACCCTAGGTAATACACCTAATTTGGAGTCACTTTTGTTCTTGGACGTACCCCAAAAACTGACCGGAAGTGGCCGAAATCTCATTCCAAAATCCGGCCAAAATCCAATTCGTGAATCGAGTTGCCTACGCTACAAATTGATCAATTCCTACCCAACAGGCAGCTAGAGCTCGGAAAATAGATGAGAAAGCATACCTTGATCGCAAGATTTGGTGGACAGAATCGCCGGAACAAGCTCCGAAAAATCTAGGCAAAAACTAACCGTTTTTCTGCAATTTTCGGGGGTATCGCTACCGGCTGACGTCGGAGAACGGGTGGGGAAGGACGGCGAAGTCAGGCCGGTCATTTTGGGACCGATCCTGACCCGAGTGGTGGCCGGATGAATGAACGACCGGCCAAAACGTGGCCGGCTGCGGTGGCGTCGCGAACCAGAGGAGAGAGAGAGAGAGAGAGAGAGAGAGAGAGACGCGCGGGAGAGAGAGAAAATGAGGGCAATTCTGTCTTTTTAACCAAAAATCAATTTCAAAATATTTACAGTTTTGCCACTAGTGATGTTTTGCTCGTAACTTCTTCGTTACAACTCCGATTTAAGCCCATTACGTCTCTATGGACTTATCTCGCCGTGCTCTACGCAACGGTATAATCGAAATTCCCAAATTCCTTCCGAATAATAAATGACCAAATTACCCCTACTCCAAGGGCAATTTCGTAATTTCACTTAAATATGTTAAATAATGGATTAAATTTGGAGTCACACCACAGATGATGAGAACACCAGTCGACATGTAACAAAAAAGTAGAGGATTTGCCTACCAAAGTTCAAGCAATATAGGAGAGCTATTGACCTTAAAAATCCAGAGTTTCATTTGGGGATGAATTTGCAAATCGAGAGCACTTGAAAGAAGCAATAAAATAGTATGTCATTGTAAACAGCAAGTTGTTGAAATTTGATAAAAATGACAAGAGAAGGGTAAAGGTCCTGTGTTGTGGATCTGGGAACTGTGCATTTGTTCTTTATGCATCTAGGATTGATAAAGAGGAATCCACTTTTGTATTAAAGGCTATACATGCTGAACATACATGTGGCAGAGTAGACAGGTTGAGATATGCTAATTCAACATGGATTTCAAAAAGATTTTGTGATAAGATGAGGAGAAATCCTAATTGGATTGTGGGGCAACTTCAAGATGAGGTGAGAGTACACTATACAATGAATGTTACACAGAACCAAGTGTATAGGGCCAAAAAATTGGCTAAGAAGGTCATTCAAGGTTCATACAAGGAACAATACGAGAGATTAAATGATTATGCATAGCAAATTAAGAATACCAACACTGGAAATACTGTGATAATTAAAACTGAACTAGCAGGTGATGATGCATTATTTAAACGGATTTATATTTGTTTAGCTGGTTCTAAAAAAGGTTTCTTAGAAGGGTGTAGACCTGTTGTAGGTGTTGATGGGTGCCACTTAAAAGGACCCTACTCAGGGCAGATCTTAACTGCAGTTAGTGTTGATGGGAACAATGGTATGTTCCCATTGGCCTATGCTATAGTTGAAATAGAAAGCAAAAGTAGTTGGATATAGTTTCTAGAACTCTTAATTGCAGACTTGGGGATCCAAAATGGTTTGGCATGGGTGTTTATAAGTGATAAACAGAATGGGCTAATTTCTGCTATGCAAACAGTTTTACCAAATACTAAACATAGAATGTGCGTGAGACATGTACAGGACTTACTCTAAAACATTTGTTATGGGCTGCTGTGAGGGCAACCACATTGCCTTGGTGGGAAGCAGAGATGGATAATATGAAGGATGATCCAGATGCTTGTGGGTGGCTAATTGAGAGGCCTGCAAAAAATTGGTCAAGATCTCATTTTGCAACACAATATAAGTGTGATTTGTTGTTAAATAACCTATGTGAAAGCTTCAATGCAGCCATTATTGATGCAAGGGATAAGCTAATCCTAACATGCCTTGAGAGAATAAGGATGTATATTATGATTAGGATGGCTAATAGAAGGGCATCTTGTCAACATTGAAGGTATATTGTTCGTCCTAGAATCCTCAACATAATAGAGAAAAATAAGTTGGCATCAAGTCAATGCTTACCAAGGTTAGCTGGGGAGAAGAAATATCAAATAAGTCATATGTCTGGGGGAGAATTTGTTGTAGATCTAAGAGCAAAGACTTGCTCTTGTAGAAGATGGGACTTATGTAGGATTCCTTGCCCATATGCAATTTCTACTATTTTCCAAAGAAATGAAGACATAGAGAATTATGTGGATAAATTGTACAAGAAAAAGGCTTACTTAAAAACATATGGCCCTATCATTGGACATGTTCCTTCCATTAACCAATGGCCAAAGAGTAGTTTACCTGCAATTAAGACTCCCAACTTCATATTCCAACCTGGAAGGCCAAGAAAGGTGAGGACAAAAGAACTAGGGGAGATGGAAATATCAACTCCAGTACCGCTAAATCCAAAACCACCGAACTGGAAACCATAACCTACAAGGCTCAGACAAATCTTTATCAAGATTCAATGCACAAGATGTATTCAAGAAGGACACAACATAAGAGGATGTGAAAGGGTCCAACAGGTAAAAGCTGCCCTAAGATTTCTTGCCTTGATGTTATGACCTAAAACCTAACTTAACCTAATTTTTTAATGATTCCAGATGCAAGCTAATAAAAACCAAGCTCCAGCTCCCCAAGGGCAAGTCAAAGCTCCAGCTCCCCAAAGGCAAGCCCAAGCTCCAGCTCCCCAACCCCAACTAGTAAGTGATATTGAACCAGGTCTGATTTGTCATTCAATATCCTCAATATTTATAACTGAAACTGAAACTTTACTTGTAGGTGGCAGCAACTAGGGGTGGTAGAGGTAGAGGGAGAATGAGAGGCTTAGGAAGATCATCATCTCAACCTCAAGCCCAAGCCCAAGCCCCAGTCCAAGTCAAAGCCCAAGGCCAAACTGAAGCCTTTTCTGCAAATATCCAAGAAGGGCAGTAATTTGACCAAATCAAATGGCCCAAGATGTAAGTGATATTTGAAGATGTTGGTTTGATATTCACATGTTCTTATGTCATTTGTATAACATCAATCACATATGTGAACATTTGCTTGTAGGTGGCAGCAAGTACAAGTAGAGGGAGAATGAACGTCTTAGGAAGATCATCATCTCAACCTCAACCTCATGCATTACCTCTAAATATCCAAGGAAGTGCACCAATTTGACCAAGGAAGTGCACCAATTGCATCAACTAGGGGTGGTAAAGGGAGAGGGAGAATGAGAGGCTTTGGAAGATCATCATCTCAACCAATGAGCAAAGGGAGAGTCACTAGAACAACCAATGGTGCATCATCTTCACAACCACCAAACAAGTTACCAATGAGAAGAAGATGTATTACAAGATGAATGGTGTTTTGTAACTGTTTTAGGGATACCTTTTGAGACTTAAACTATGTTCTGACTGCTATTTTTGGGATACCTTTTGACACTTAAACATGGCTCTTTTGGGGATTAAGTGTGTTTTGTACTCTGTTTGAGTCACAAGTTATCATTTTGGAACATGTGGTGGATCTGGGGATGTATTAAACATGTTATATGATTGCACTTTTGCATAAAAGGCTCTATCTGTGAACATTTGAATTTGTAGTGAATGTAAGTATCACTCTTCTGCTTCTATGAAAGGTTGCTCTACTATTTCATGTGCATTTGTATGCCTTAATTTTAACAAGTCTTGTATGCAAATTGATGTCAATGAATCTGGAATTACAAGATTGCAAATAACCAAAGTCTTCAAATTCCATACATAACTAATAACATTACAAGATTGCGTAACTAATTTCGGGAATTACATTAGCTCCAAAATGGTTTTCACTGCCCTTACTCCCATACATTTTCCAGACATGTTCGACACCATGATCATCATCATCACAATGACCATAAATAAAACACAAGCGCCCATACTCATCCTCATTATCTTCGTCGAAGCCTCATCATATTGTCTTCCAGCAAAAGTCTAAGCCTTCTGTTGTCTTTGACTGCATAATCCAACTCTTTATTTTCTTCAATTATGCCCTCCATTTCCAAGTTTTGAGCTTCTAAGGATTGAAGTGTGTTGACCACAACATTTTTTCTCTCTTTTGTCTCCCTCATTTCAGTCTCCATCATTCTTGTTCTTCTAAACAGACCAGGCACCACATTCTTCCCTCTTGTACATGTCTCCTTGTTCAACCACCTAAAATAATGCTCTCCAACTCTGTTTTTCTACTTCATTATTATCAAATTCTTCATCAGTACAAAATCTGAACATAATACCAATTTTGTGCATAAACCCAAAAATCTAAAATTGTTTACATGGTTGTTGTCACAAGCCTCAAAGCGTCTTCCTGGATTCATGTATGTCCATGAAGTCCTCAATTTGATCAAACTCCCACAATGGCAATACTTCACCGATTTGGGGCTTTGGTTAGATTCCATTGATGATGTTTGAGACATATCACTTGCTATCACTTGCCATCCTTTGAAACTAATCTGCTCTCCAAGCTTCCAAACTTGACGATTCCAACTTTTACTCAGCCAATATGCAAGTTGCAGAAGCGGATTGCAAATTTTGGTTCTTTAAGTTTTCGGCGACAGGCTCTCGAATGCCTATTTCAGAGGGAAGGCAAGTTGCAGAAGGGGAATAATAAAATCAACCTTAAAAGACTCATCTACCCCTAAATGTAACGAAAAAATTGACAAAAGTAACAGTGGTACTAGAAATCCAAACGAAACTAAAGTTGAAGGACCATGGGTACCATTTTGAAAATTGAGGTACTCAAATGCAAATCCGATCAAAGTTGGGGGACTAATAAAATGATTAACCCTTTATTATATGAGTAGTTTGCTTTGTTTGGGGTCCCCACCCTCTCCTCCTCCACTAAAATAAATAAATTCACAAAAGAAATAAAAAGGGATTCAAACTTAGACCTACTCTAATCCTAACCACACTTGATTCAAACAAATTTACTTCATGAGAAATGGAAGTATGTGTGTGGCCTCTTTTCTTTTTTTCCTTTATATCATTACTCAAGAGAACATTGTACATTCGAATCAATGAGCCTCCAACACAAGATACCAGTATAGTATTCTGCAAGAGGGTAATTCATGGATATGAAAATAGATAAACAGATTTATTGTGTTAAAAAATATATATATTACAGACTATTGAAGACCTGATAAAATTGTTAAAGCTAAAAGAAACTATTTAGTGTCATCAAACTATATATGCATCAAGCATGGGTTAGCATACAAAATTTAGCAAGTTTTTACAACAAATGTGAGACAGTGCGAGGGTCAGAACAGGTAACAAGCGTACATGTTGTGTATGCTGATTGTTATTTACTTAAGGGAGAGGTCAGCCTATTTTCGTCTGAATCATGTTTTGATGAAGCATCTCCACCCATCAATTCCTGGAATCCTTCCACCTTCACTGGTGGAGCCCTAAGAACACCAGCGTTCCTGCACACATGAGAAAGTTCCAGAAATTCAGTGAACCATTACTGAAACGATGTAATTTTATTATTCTTCCTTCAGATTTTTCCTTACTGTGCTTGCATTTGAGGAATTTGTAAAGAACCCATCTGTCTAAATTGATTGCCTGACTGAGGATGGACATTTGGCATTGTAAGATTCGCAGGGATATGCTGCTGCCTGAACATCTGGAGATTTCTGTTGTTCAAACCATAGAAGGCATTACCATCCATGGGTAACTCTGATGGGGCTTCAATCTTGACCTGTACCATTGGCCTGTCCTTATCCATATCCATACCAGCACGAGGAGTCGATGGTTGTCGTCTTCGCATTCTTTCTAACGGCTGCTGTTGCTGAAAAGGCACATTTTTAGAAAGCGCAACTTGTTGCATCTGCGGAAGCATTTGTCTAGACATCTGTAGGTTCACCAAACAATGTAAGAAAATAAACATTATTAATAATGTCATACTATGCAAACATCCCTTTTGGAAAGTACAAAACCCCTACAACTTCATCAACTTCAGAAGCTATTTCACAAACTGGAGAAAAGATATATGACTCCCACAAGTTACCCATTACCTATCCATAAATCAATTATTACAAGAATCCAGATCAAAATGTAACCAATTATAAATGAAACAATTGAAGTTATCCATACTTGCTGGGGTAGTCGAATGGGATTCTGGTGCTGTGGCTGCAATTGTGACTGGATTCCATGAATTGGCTGCTGAGTTTGTTGGAAATTCCTGGAGCCATCTTTGACTTGCTCCATTAGAGGGCCAAAATTACTTGTGAGGAAAAAAAGCCGCGTAAGTAATTGATACACTAGAAACTTGCATTATTAAATCTTATTAATTTAAAAAGAATACACTCGCACAAACACAATACAATGTTCATAATGGAAGTGAAGAGTTTAAAATTGGATGTCAAAACCTAATGTCCTTTATTTCCCTCGGTCAGCATTACGGACAAGCCCATTCAAGTTATGCATAATGTGGCCTTTCACTCAAGTGCTCAAAAGATATAAGGACCTTTAAGCTTTACAGGAAGTCTTCAATCACGACACTATTTAGGTTTGTCAGTTCAGTATCCTGGAGATTTGTTCGACTCAAATCATATTTATTGACTGCTAAGGTGAGTGTCAGCATCAAAATCTCAAAGAGAATACTCTTAAAGTGGAAATGAATACACCCTCTCTGGGAAACCATGCTCTGTTAGGAAGAGCACTGAAAGATTAAAGCTTGGCCCCAAAATACTGATGAGAACAATTCGACATCCAATACAGCTATTACATATCAGCTAGCAACAGTTCATTTAATGATTAATTCAGAGGTTACGATGTAAAACTATATTCATGAAAATTGCAATCACAACTTGTAGGTCTCTACCCAATATCATGAGTGCATGATGTATGGTAAAAACATAATCCGTGCAAATAATGTTGATCAATAATTTTCCTCTTCTTTTTCTTCTGACTTGGAAAAATTCATACCAGGATAAGTAATAGCTTATAATTAAATTACAAGGTGCAAGTCCAACAATGCAACAATAATTTATAAGGAAACTAAAATCAGATAAGATCAATTTCAAAAACACAAATGAAAAATAAACCTTGGATCCAAAAACTCACCTATAGCCTATTGTTTGAAGGAACATCTTCAGTAGTTCAATGGCCGAACACTGCTTTCTGTAACTATCAGTAAGAACTTTCAAGCTGCCACCCAATTTACTGATATGACAGCTTAGCATCTGAGAGAAAACATCAATTGGAACTTGTGTAGCACTTTCAAACCCAATACTTGTCAACATCCTGGCTATTACCATTTGAGATAACTGTGTCGCTTGTTCCTTACTAAGACATTTTTTGTTCCCTCCAGAGCCATTTTTTCCACGATGTAAGATTCCTCCTTGTTCCATGCTAAGGTATTCAGGCCTGATACCAAGCCTCTCAAGCATAACAGGACTCCTAGTCATAATCTGAGGCAACATATCAAGAACTCCATAACATTCCACTTTCTGGTTGTCTTCCTCTCTATTCAAGGGTGGAAGTGCACTATCAGGAACACAGTTGAAGGTAAACATTGTTTCTGGGAAAAAATATATTTCGCTATCCACTGAGTTACTACCTTCTAAAACAGAATTTGGGTTCATGTGTGATACATTTTCTAATATGGGGTTTCCATATCCCATATACTGATCTTCCTTGAAAGCAAGACGTCTTTTCTTATGCCTCTCAAGAAGCTTAAGATAAGCAGACATCTCCTCTGGGGTACGTTTCTCTGATTCTCGATCAGCTGATGACAACCTATATGGTTTGCTAATTCTATATCTCTCCATAAACTGATTATACCATGTTTCAGGCAGCTCGTCATTTTTAAATCTTGATGGTTTATTATCAATATCAGATTCTCCATATCTTGATCCAACACCAAAAGCTGCTTTTGATTGAATCTGCAGGCACAGACATAAACTAATAATCATATAACAGCCCTCCACAGTTTCTATGCTTAAATTTTTTTGCTCAAGTTTCCGGCCACACTTTTCCATGAAAGGTTTATGAATTCAGTACTTCAGTTCAATTTATAAATGAAATTCACTAGGTTGGAATAGAATAATAGATTCAAGAATTCAATACATGTGCAGGTCACCACTTAAAAGGTTTGGCCAACGGAAATGGGGCAATTTTCCAAATGTAGAAAACCTCACCAGTTATGCACCCAAGAGAATTCCAGGAGATGATATCTCAGGACTTGTTTGTTTATAACCCAATTTTATTGAATTCTCAGTAACCAACTATAATAAACCAAAAAAACAAAAAAAATGCATAACTCAAAAAATTCATTCATATCACAACTCAAATGCATAATGAAATCCACGAAAACTGGAAAATCATACCTTGGACGACACCGAAGGGTCACGCTGTTGAACTTGAACCCCGTCTTGGGACGAATTCTCTAGAGTGAAGTAGACGTCGTCCGGGTGCAACTGCAAATCTGAAACGACGAAAAAATTGAAGCGATCAGAAACCATGAAACTAAGCAGAAAGGAAAGCAATTAAGAGACTGAGACACACTCACAGTTGGGATTAAGCTTGGAAACAGCGAGCGAAGAGGAAGAGGAAGAAGAAGAGGAATTGGAATGGGGGCGAAGGAAGAGGGAGACGCAGGCCTTGTCGAAGAGAAGAGCTCGAGCGCGGAGTTGGAGATGGAGGTGAGCCCTAGATTTGGAGTCCATGAAAGCTTCCCAGGTTGAAGGTGAGTTGAGGAAGGGAGCGAAGTTGGCGTAGGTGGATTCGCCGAGCCACAAGCGCCAGACGTTGCAGGACTCGAGTTTACGGGCGAGCTCGTATCCACGACCGTCGTCCCCAAGCAGAGCCATTTTGGGAAAGGAGGAAGGAGGGGCGACTTGGATTTTTTACTTTTGTCTGGGAATTTAATTTCTGGGTTTTCGGATTTTGGGGGTCAAGTTTTTGGGAAGAAATTTTAATTAAAATTTTGGGTTATTCGTAGTAATGATCCTTCAACTATACTCAAATTTATATTTTGGTCACTCAACTCAAATATTAGTTGCAGAGGTCACTCAATTAAGTGTTGTGTTGCACTATTAATCTCTACCGTCAAGTCTGTGACTTTTTCTGTTTAAAATGATGACGTGACAAGCATCTCTTAGATTATTGATGGGGAAATGTGACTTTTTAGTTAGGATTATTTGTAGTAATGATCCCTTAACTATACTCGGAATTATATTTTGATCACTCAACTCTAAAAAATAGTTATAAAAGTCTCTCAATTAGGTGTTGTGTTGCATCATTAGTCTCTACCGTTAGAGAGACTTGACGATTGGGACTAATAGTGCAACACAACACCTAATTGAGTGACCTCTGCAACTAATATTTGAGTTGAGTGACTAAAATGTAACTCCGAGTATAGTTGAGGGACCATTGCTACAAATAACCCTAAAAATTTTAATAGTTCAACCGAAAAAAAAAAAGGTGAATTACATTATGCAACCCTATTATTTGAGAGTTGCAGGTAAGGATGAGCACCAATCTGGCTGAACCGATTAAATTGTCTAATTTGGCATTGTTGTGCTATGAAAATAGTTTGGCGTTTGGTGAATTTTTTGTTAAAAGTGTTGTTGGTAATAATTCCCACATAATCATTACTCAGCGCATCTTCAAAACTAATTCATTCATAATTAGAAAATAAAAGCACTTCATTAACTGTTTCCCTTATAACTTTCTCTCACTGCAATTTTTAACAATGAGTAATTTTCTCATAGTTTACCAAACGGGCTGGACTTCCTAAAAAAATTTAAAAATTATTTATCACCCCAAATAAGCAATGTCAAACGAGCACTGAGAAAAGTTAAATTGTTTAAAAGTCAAATTGGACTATATATTGGTTGATTTTTGAACAAATATATATATATATATTAGTTGATTTGGTTTGGTTTTGAATTTTTATAAACCAGCTTAAATCGAACCGAATCGTCTACTTATACATTTATTTATTTATTTATATTTTATTTTACATGTGTAGTCCTCTAATTAGATGATAACTAGATCATCTATATATATATATATATATACATATATTATTTATTTATTTATTTATATTTTATTTTACACGTATAGTCCTTTAATTAGATAATAATTAGATATGAATGTTGAATTTGAAGTTAGATGAACCTTTGTAATTGCTGTTACAACCCAACAATACCTCTCTCCTCTCTCTGCCCTTTCTTTTTTCTTGCTTTTCCTTCTCTCCTTTTAATATATATTTTTTCCTTTTCTTTCTCTCTTCTCTCTTCTCTCTCTTTCTCCTCTTTTTGATGAAAAACCATTTTTTTATAATATTTATAATATTTTCTTTCTTTTCCTTATTTTATAATTAACACTCACAAATCCCTCAAATTCCGAGTGACAGGTTCGTCTATAAAATGAAACAAGAGGTAAACACAAAATCACAACTCAGGAAACAAAAAATAATTATTAAAAAAAAAAAAAAAACCTGAAGAAAAAATCTACCAATTTTCTTACCATGACTTCTTTCAATCTGAAAACAAAATCAAAATGGAATTCCTTTCAATTCCTGAAAGCTCATCATATTTGAATTTATCTCTTGCTACTCCTTTAAACCAGGAAACATCACATGAAAATGTTTTATTTCCACACTCCAATTTTCGTACTGGTTCTACTTATGTGCAAGCAGTAAACATGCATAATGAAATTCTATCAAATATGCACTTGCATAATGAAATGGCAAAGAGGTCTAACAAAACTGCAGTGGAAGATACTCAATTTCTCAATGCTCGCAATGCTGCTTCGATGGCAAATTTAGTATTGCGTATGTTGGCAAGGAACCATGAATGTGCTTCATTGAAGGCTGAAGTTGTAGAATTGCATAAGCTCCTATAATCAAACCAAAAAAATCAAGACTTTGCTAAACTAGTGCCATCCCCGAAGAGGAAATTCATGGATCCACCACTGCCACCACACATCCTCCCAAACGACCTCCAACAACAACCACAATCCTTAAATTCCCACACGACCCACTCACTCAAGACCATTCAATTTATCTATGACTTCTCACCCATATACCCATCTAATAACCACCATAAAAATTGAAAAACATAATAAAATCCAACTTCCAAGCACAAGTTCAAGGACCATTGCTACAATTAAGCCTATTTTATTTTTAATTTAGTAAAAAAATAAGAAACTAATATATATATATATATATATATTGGGATTTTGCCACTAGTGGTGTTGTTTTCTTTTCTAAAAAATAAAAAATAAGAAAAAATAAGAGACATGAAACAAAGTAAGTTATGGATGTGTTATGAATGTATTATGCAGCCACAATGGGCTTGTAATTTTTATTTTTTCTTTTCTAAAGATCAATATCCTAGTCAACCATTATGTTTATGCAGTCACAATTATGCTTGCAACAAAATATTTAAGGGAGTTTCACTAAAACACCCAAAATGGGGGTTGAAATTATAAAAAAACCCAAGCACTATTTAAACATATAAACACACCTAAAACTCATCATTACACACACTCAAAACCCATTTATAAACACACCCAAAAAGTTGACTTTGGGGTTGATTTTGAGTGTGTTTCTATGTTTAAATAGTACTTGGGTTTTTTTATAAATACATGTCTAGGATTGGGTTTATTTATAAATTTGTAAATATGTAACCCCAAGTTATACAATGTATGGTTTAAATTACCCTGCTGCAAGAGATGAAGTTTCTATACTTATATGCTAAATGGGCTCTGGGGCAGGTTCTGTTTTGGGGCTTCTACCAACTTATAAAGTTAAACCAAGCCCTAACCTATTGGGCCGAAACCTTTACTTTTCAGTTTTATGGGCTATGCTGAAAGTATTTTCTAATGAAGCTATACTAGAAACTGAATATAAAATATAAATCCTTGTGCATGCACTTTGATCCTTTGCTTTGCATTGATCTCAAGGAAAGAAATGGTTATGGCATTTTCCATTATAGTTAATTTCCTTTTATTTGGCCATTGAAATGAAATCTGACACTTCATGGAAGACTAGCTTGCAGAACAGTTGTTGCATACATTCTTTGATGTTCAAACGTACATTGATTCCAAACGATATATCATTTGTGATGAGTTCTATACTTGGTTACGACTTGCTCATTGTAATTTCGAAGCACTCTCATTGGTATCATCCCCAAACATCCCATTGATCTCTATCCCCCTTCAAGAGTGGTGAAATTAGGATACCCTCTCTCTCTCTCTCTCTCTCTCTTATTTTATTTTTTTCTGAGTTGGTGTCCCACTTTGAGTTTGGAGCACCAAAACCGGTAAGAAACTAGAAACTGAGAGTTGAGGTTTTGTTTCACTTACTCTTAAAATACAAAGGGGAAGAACAGAAGGGACCCATTTATAACGAAACAATCAAGTAGTTTGAATTGAATTGAAGACGCCAAAAGAATTCAGTTAAACGCACTTGTCTAACTGAAGTGACATTGCCCACTGACTTGGTGATGTTGGTGAGTCTTGGCTTTATAGCCATATTAATATTTTATTTTATTTTTATATAAATTATATTTCTTCGGTCACATTTAACGGGTTTAGTTCACCAACTGTACTATAATGTTTGTGCCCTTGTGGCTTGTGATGGTGACACTGACAACATCATTTGAGTGGATTAACTATAATAACATCGCAATTTAGTTAATTAATTCTGTACAGATGGTTAAATATGGGAATTACGTATGCATACATTTGTTAAGTAAACGACCAATTTCTTGTCGGGTGAGTTAATAACGAATTCAAAAATATTTTGTATACATATTAAATTTACGAAAATACGTCCATTTCTTTAACAAGATAAAAAGTAAAGAAAATAAGAATATTTCTATGAATTTGTATAGTTGAAGAACGGCTTCCGCATAAAAAGATGTCTATTTCCAAAGGACAACAATAATAGTGCACCGTGATGTTTGAGGGGTTAGGGTTTAGTTAGTGAGGTTTTTTCATTATGGATCATCACGATTTTTCAAGAGGTAATCAATTAATAAGTTAATACAACGTTAATTATTAGTTTACGATCACTTCATCTCATCTCATAACTTAAAATTATTTATTTTTTAAGTTATCTTTCAAAGATATCAAAAACAAAATTATTCAAATCGTGAAATAAATAGAGGAGCTCAATACTTTTGTATAAGAAATGAATGGTTCATATTATGAGATGTTATTGTCGAGTGGATCCAAACTAGTAGATAGCGTTGTAGTAACTTTCATGTCAGGACACATGGCAGCCCATCTGGCGATGTCCATATTTCCACATCGAGGTGCTCCACCTTTTTATTGTCAACAAAATAGGTATCTCGTCCCAATGCACCAGGTAATAATAGCTTGGCATCATAACCCTTACTTTATTCAACTACTTATCTTCTCATTGAACTAATTTAAGTATCGGAGAATTTTCGGTCGATACCACACCGATACCCAAGGGCCTCACCATTGCTCTGATTCTCCTTGCAGATCTTTTCTGTACCTGTTGTAAGGCCATGCGACCGAAGACCTATCATTTCTAAGTTGGTTCCATTTTGGAAATCAACAAATTTCTAATTTCAAACGTTGTGCATTTATAATTTGTTTATCAAAAATGAGATTGCCTTTGGAAATCATCACATGTTAGGGCGCAATCATGAAATAAAGATAAGTTAGGCCCTTAAAGAATTTTATTCTACAATTTACTAGATGAGGTCGTCGAACCCATAACCTATCAAATTTCTAATCTTTTTTCTTCACCCTCTCATCACCTCAACTTGCATCAAGAGCTGTGGGCCAATAATTTAGCTTGCTTATACAAATCAAGCGTCATCATGGTTCATGAAATCTATGCACACCTACTAATACAAATCTATCTCTTCTAATTATGTTGTTAGGCTGCACCACTTCCAGATGGGTCATGGAAAACCTACTTTTGGTTTCCCAAACCACTACATCATTTCTTACATGTCATATGTAAATATTAATTGCTTGAGATCAATGTGATCTCAGGACGCTTGAGCTTGAGAACTTCTCTGAAAAGCTCTTCTGTCAAAAGCTTGTTCTTGTCGGACCTCAACACTATCAATGGTGATGGAATAAAATGCCCTCTTTGTCCAATACATGATTGAACCACCTAATCCTATTACTTTTCTCTTCCATGCGTTCATAATTTAACTTTGGCACGGGTCACGTTGCTGCTCACAATTTAGAGATCAAAAGGTATAAAGAAGTTCCATGTGCTTGAAATTTGGATGATTGTTTTTATTTTGGGGAAAAATAGAATTAACAGAGAAGTTGTTATTGATACTCTAAAATATTCCTCATGCACTTCTTAATTATTTTTCCATTTGCTAATCACATTTTTATAAAGAGCTAATGATGTAATGCGCCATAACTTCGTGGTTATTTTTAAATTTTTAACAGGTATTGACCAAAGAATCACATATCTCAAATCAGATTGACTCTCATAGGATGATGATCGCATATACTATGAGGGTCAATCAACCGCGATAAAAAAACAGTATTGTCCATCCTCATAATCAATATGTGTATTAAGCAATAAGGTGGACGACACCGCATGTCAAATGACCCTTTCAACTTGGTGTTAGTTCTTTTATTTTTATCGTCCGAAAACCACTCAACTTATGTATGAACCTTATGCGAAATAATTAGGCAATTAATAATTCTTTGGATGAGTTTAAGGTTTTGAATTGCAGAAAACCTCAATAGGGCATAGCTTTTGTCTCATTTTTTAACATCTTGTATTCTTTTTCACCTGTATCCGAACGGACATGGCTTCATTCATATAACCCGATACTGCCTTGCTTCCAATCAGTTAAGTTAACAGCTCCTTTTTTATTATATAAATTATGCACATAGAAAAATGTTGATAGGAAATCATTTTCCTTTATTAGATAATTATATTTTACAATTTAAAAACTTCATTTCATGCATAAGTTGAACTTTCGAATGTCACCTCACCTAATACTAATAGCAACCAATATTTTTCTAAAAATTAAATTTCTATTAATATTATTAGTGTGCAATTAAGCAATTGGTTTGCATGGGTTATAAATTAATGAATGATTAAGAACTTGCAAAAATTGAGTGGTTAGTCATTTATTATTTTAAATTAACATAGAAATTTAAATAAATAATAGAATTTCTGACTCTGCATCCAAAGAACCTTTGACAAATTTGGGATTTGCATGCAGCATGCACGACATATGTTCGCTTGATTATTCTTTATTGCTAATCAGATTAAAACGTCAATATTGCTAGTATGTAATTGAGCAATTTATAGGATTAATCATTGATGGATTAACAAACCAATAAATATAACCAAGTGTTTGTGCGCATTGAATGGTGATAGTATTACATGCTTTTGGGTACTAATTAATTGATTAGTAATGTATGTAAGGAAATTATGGCTCGTTAAGAGTATTTATCTTTACACCCGAGGTATGTAATCTTGTTTGGTTACTTTAATATGGTATCAAAGCATAAGATGGTTAAAAAGAGAAGCACAAATGTGCAAATTTTATGTTATTGTTGTGATCGTAGTAAATTGAACGATTTAGGTAGCGCCTTGATGGAAATTCATTAAGAATTATAACGAAGATGTATCATAAAAGATGAATTTTTTTCCCTTTTCACTATTTTTACTCTTGCTACTAAGTTGTTTGTTCAATTCAAGAAAGCGAAAGATGCATTCAAATTCAGTCAATTCTCTCTCAAATTACTGCTAACAAAATTTCTCAAGGATATTTTGTTTTAGAAACTTCGAATTAAAATTATCTTCAGTTTTACCGAAATAACAAGAGTTTAGATTCTCGACACGTGGAGAGAGACATAAAAACTAATACGTACATACTGTTACATGTAAATTTTCATAAGTTTCACGTATTTGAGACCGTATTTCTTCTCCTGGGGCCCACAGAAAGTCAAATATGGATAACAACAACAAAAAAAAGGCAAATGTAATTTGCCCTAAAAAAGATGGATTGCAATTTGCATTCGTTGGCAGTTGGCTTTGGTTCGTTAAAGGACGCCCAGGCCAGGCCAGGCCCCTCTCCCTCCATCCATCACGGCAAAAATCACGAGCGCCAAAAACAACGGCTGCGATTCCATCACGAGCAGAAGGAGAAAAAAGAAAACAATAGAATAATGAAAATGTTTTGGGTAGAACCAGAACATATCCAAAACAGAGGAAGAGCAGGTGTATAAATATAGCATATATTCCAATCATCTGTAAGCTGGTAATTGTGGGCATTTGGCTTTCCTTTGGTCCGCCAAGAATAACCAACTCCTAAAGATATCCCATTTTTAAACCCACCTTCCCCTTCCTCTCTCATTTTCCCCTCTGCGTTTTTGTTTCCCTTTCTTCTTCTTCTTCTTCCCTCCCTGCACAACCAAATGTAGTGGAGTCTTTCTTCCTTTTGTCTTCAGAGGCCTTTCTTCTTCTGGTTTAGAGGGTCCCATACTGGATTTCATACTTGTAATTTGGGATACCCAGGACGTCTAAACCATGTTGGTGGAAGGTAAGCTTATATTTCCCCCTTTTGAATTATGGTGCAAGGTGTTTGATATTTTTGAAGTCTTTCATTGTTATGTTGGTTGCTGAAAAAAATCAAGGAGATGAAGAGGAACATCAAAATGGGTTATTTGAATGGGAATTTTGTTATATTCAACCCGAAAAATTAAGAAATGGGCACAAATTTTGTCTTCGTTTTTTCTTTTCCTCTGTCTTTTCTTTTCTTAATGGTTTGGTGGTTTGGCAGAGACCATAGGAGAAACGGAAGGAAACCCAGAAATGGAATCACCAAGGGGTCTGAAGAAGATGGAGCCGTGCGAGGACGAGCCATCACCGAGGGGTGTATTGGAAGTCCCTGTTACCGACTCTGACTACAGTAGCAGTAGCTGTGCCTCGTCTTCTTCTGGTGAAAAAACGGCGGGCCAGAGGACGCTGGTGCGAGATATCAGCAATGGGTTGCAATGGAAAGGCAAGGGAATGTTTGATGCCTTGAAGAAGAAGTCAGCTAGGCGATTCTCAACGATTCCCCTATTGGGTACCAGCTATGAATTGTCGAGGAGAAACTTAAGGAGGAGACTGGCTCGGATTTGGACCGCCGAGGATGAGGAGGAAGGAGCAGATGTTGATGGGATGATAGTTACGAAACCGTCATGGAGGAACTTTGATTTTGCTGAGCTTGCTGCTGCCACTGGCAATTTCAAACCAGGTATGAATTTTAAACCTTTTTTATTTTAGTTTTCTTCTTTTGTTGTTGCATTTGGAATTAAATTTGAGCTTTTTGGGTCCAGCCACCATTGAATTCATGTCGTTTTTAGCCGACCCTTTTGACAAAAGTTTGTTTGGACCGACGGAGTAGGAAAGCAATTGTGGGACCTGGGTTGCTGCTTGAGT
Organism: Prunus mume; assembly: GCF_000346735.1. Next base: position 17,837,895 of record NC_024126.1, on the reverse strand, counting down.
CTTCTTGACCACTAGTGTAGTCCCTTAGATTCAGTTAACTAGGCTTAGGGTTATTGCTGCTAATTGACTGTCTTTGGATAGATTCTGATTTTGCTGCTAAAAACGATTTTGTTGGACCCAATTTTCAACTTTTCTAATTTCTGCTTTTATGACCACTGTTTTGACATCAACAAGTTTGTTTTTATATCTATTTTATTTCTGGGGGTTTTAGCTGTGGAAGTTTAATCTGATGACTGTAGCTTTAAAGTCGGTTGGTGACTTGTTGGTGAAACTTTTAGTTCCAGTCTTGGGTCTTTGTTTGCCACAGGGTATAGGCTCCATCACATGTATGAATATGATCAGCTATAGTCAAAATCCCAATCCCAACTTCTTCATAGGATGCAAAATGCAGCCACTGACAGATTAATGTTTGCATCCAATTGTTTGATCTTCAATTAGTATTTTCTTGGTTTACTTTTTAAGTTATGATTGCATAATACTTGGCAGAGAACTTAGTTGGGAAAGGTGGCCAAGCAGAAGTTTACAAGGGGCTCTTATCCAATGGTCAAATAATAGCTGTAAAGAGGCTAATGAAGAAAGAGAAAGAGAAAGAAAATGAGGATAGAATTGGTGATTTCTTAGGAGAGCTAGGGATTATTGCACACATAAGCCACCCGAATGCTGCTCGGTTGCTTGGGTTTGGCATTGATGGTGGTTTGCACCTTGTACTCCAGTTTTCCCCACATGGCAGCTTAGCTTCTCTACTTTTTGGTATGATATTTGTCTTCTGCTTTTCTTAAACTGCGTATTTCTTCCAATGTCATTGTTTGGCTTACAGAGTAAGCACATATTTATTTGGCTGATGAAAGATATTCTGCATATCAGGTTCAGAAGAATCTATGGACTGGAAGGTCAGGTTTAAGGTAGCAGTTGGGATAGCAGAAGGCTTGCGATATCTCCATCACGAATGCCACAGGCGTATTATTCACAGAGACATCAAAGCCTCTAATATCTTACTGACCGAAGATTATGATGCTCAGGTATTTTTGTTGTTCTTCAAGTCTGTTTTTTCATATAATTTGTTCTTAATGGATTTTCTAAACTTAGAAGGAGTTCTATTTTACTGTTGCTGCAGATATCTGATTTTGGACTAGCGAAGTGGCTCCCAGAAAAATGGACTCACCATGTTGTATTCCCTATTGAAGGCACATTCGGGTTAGCGTGCAGTTTCAATTATTCATTTGTTATGATTGCTCACTTTCATCTGTCATAGATGTTTGGCTTTATGGATCTTCAAACTGTTTCAGGTACTTGTCTCCAGAGTATTTTATGCACGGGATTGTTGACGAGAAGACGGATGTATTTGCATATGGTGTTTTATTACTGGAGCTCATAACAGGTCGCCGCGCAGTTGATTCAACTCAGCAAAGCCTTGTGATATGGGTATGCATATGTTATGCTATAGCCTAGCATGTTTATGGCCCTTAGCCAAGTTCAGATGGTGGGTTGGAAAAAAGGATTGGCATTAGGATACGTCACAACTCCAATTCCATCTCAATGTACCCAAAAAAACGTAGAAAGTTTATCACTGAACAATCAAAGGATGCACCAATTTTTCAAGGGTTAAGTCTGCTTGACTATCTGTAGGCTGCAGGGTTTTGTATTGAACAATTCCGTTGTTATGATTTTAGATAAGATGAACATGTTCCATGAAAGATGATATGAGTGATCATTTTTGTGTTATCCACAGGCAAAACCACTTCTGGATGCTAGTAATGTCAAGGAACTAGCAGATCCTCGGTTAGAAGATGCATTTGATCCAGTGGAGATGAAAAGAGCCATGGTGACAGCTTCAATGTGCATCAGTCATCAATCCACAAAGCGTCCGTACATGAATCGGGTATGAAATCTGTTTCCTGTTTCACATTAGTTTCGTTTTCCAAACCAAAAGCTGCAAGATTGACTGATGAAACAAAATTGGTGAGAGTGCAGGTAGTGCAGATACTAAAGGGTGAGGGTGGAATTGTAGATCAGTTGAAACAAAAGTCTTCAGTAGTGAGATCACTCGTTTTAGAGGCTTGTGACTTGGAAGATTATACTTGTTCTAACTACTTGAGTGACCTGAATCGCCACCGGCAACTCGTAATGGATCAGTAGTGCTTTGCTTTGCTTTGTCTCCCTCTGCATTCTCTTTCTCCTGCAGCCTCTTCTTGTTACTTTGGCAGTGTGAAAGTTTTGGAATTGGTTAGTACCCTTTGGTGTATGGGTTAAGTAGTTCTCACCGGCTTGTGCCCTTCCTATATATTTGTAGAGAATACTAGGAAAAGTGGCATTTTGTCATTGTCACGAGTCAGTTTGTTTGGTCGGGCATGTTATGTTGTCAAACGGGAAATTGTACATTCCAACACCAAGAACTTAAATTGGTAACCGACAACATTACATGCCCATGTATCTAGCAAAAGAAAGTTACTTTTGTTAGACAAAGTGTACTCCCATGATGGTTGTATCTATAAATTCGCATCATGTAGAACAATTCTGAATCAAGTTCATTGTTTTCTTGATCAATTGTGACTTCATCTACCAACAACAATACAATAGATTACACAGAAAATTATTTGCATTGGTTAATTAAGGTTTTAAAAAAATGAAAAACTTGGGACCAAAAAGAACCCCTTTTAATTGCCAAAGCACCCTATACATCAAATCAAATAATCCAAAAACACCAATCTCGGAGTTCTCTCCATCTCTGTATCAAACAGTGTTGTCCTCAGCCAAAATCAACGACTCAGGTTCAATCGGATAACGATCAACCTATCATTGATTCAATCGCTACCGTCGATTCCACGAAACCCAAAAAGACTGAAGAAAATGGCGCCTGAGGTGGTGCTACAGCTCGGCCTTCTCATCCTAACCCTAGCCATGTTCTTCGCCATACACAAAATCTCCAGAAAAGCTCTAACAAAGCTCCGAACCAACAACCGAGCCAACCTCCAATCGACCCGCCACTTCGTCCAAGGGTCTCACCTCCTGACCCGAGCCCGATCCAATCCTCACAAAGCCCAATCGCAGGCCCATGCCAAAAACGCCTTAACGGAGGCGGAGAAGGCACTGGCTCTCTCCCCGAGAGACCCGGGCCCGCACATTCTCAAAGCCCTAGCTCTCGATCTCTTGGGGCACAAGACCTCCGCGCTGAAATCGTTCGACGTGGCTCTGTCGCCGCCGTGCGTGAAGTCACTCTCGGAGAGGGAGCGTGGAGAGGCACTGGTGAAGAGGGCGGAATTGAAGATCGGGCTGAACCGGAGGCGCCGGGTTGACTCGGCCGTCGAGGACCTGGTGCAAGCGGTCAGGCTGAGTCGAGGCGAGGGAGATGATGTGACGTCGTTCTGTTTGTTGGGTCAGTGCTACGAGTGGAAGGAGATGAAGGAGGAAGCTAGGGAGGCTTTTGAGCGGGCCCTTAGGGCTGAGCCTGGGTCAGTTTTGGCCCGTCAAGGCTTGGATCGGTTAGGATCCTAGCTCTGGTAGTTTGTATATGACTTTGGGCTTAAAAGGCCCAAATGTTTTTGTGATAAGCGTTATGGTTATTTTAATTTTGATCTATTATGTCTTTTCTTTTTCTTGCGTAATTGATTAATTATGGGATTAATATCTTTATTTCAGAAAGTGCCCACATTTTGTACTCACCTGTATAGAATGCCCATGAAAATCATTCGTCACATGGTTCACATCAGTAATAAAAACTACTTTTAACAATCTTTATCCTTTGAAGATTTTAGGCATAATAAGCGCTTTATGAAAATAAGTGTAGGCATAAGTGCTTCCTACAATAGCATTCTTAAATGAGCTCTTAGCGCTATACATATTCGGAAATGTTCAATCGAGCTTTCGAAATTAGTACTAGTGGTGAGGAAGGATGAGGCAGTTAGCCCTAATGGTGAGGGAGCTCTTAGCGCTATACATATTTGGAAATGTTCAATTGAGCTTTCGAAATTAGTACTAGTGGTGAGGAAGGATGAGGCAATTAGCCCTAGTGGTGAGAGGGAGGGTGAGTCAATGAGCTAAAAATGAAGGCAGGTTCAAATTCGATCCTCCTAAATGTAACCGAATAAAAGACCAAGCATTAAGTTCGCCAGATCATTCGACGTTTCAGTGCAAAAACCAAAATGTCGGCATGGAAGCAGATAAAAACAAAGTAACTGAAGACAATGCAGGTTTGGAAAGATATCCAAAAAGAAAGAGAAGGAAATTCTTAAAAAGCAGATGGATACACCATTCAACGTTTCCCACCTTAAATACAAAACCCAGCTTCCTACTGTATCCAGAATTTTAGCCTCCAAACAAAAAACCTCTTATGCCTTTTCTAATCCTAAATCCTAAGGTTGAGAGGTGGATTGGAGTGAGGGTCAGATGTTGGTCAGCCGGATAATGTTAGCGGCTAACATATGAAACAACAACTGTTTAGTCCTATCAATTGGATTGGTGGTGAGGCCAAATATAAAACTCAGCTGGCTGCTGCGGCATCATGCTCATCTGAGTTGCAATGCTAGGGGTTAATCCAGATGACTCACAAGCGCCATAGTAGTTCGGCTGAAATTGTTGGAAGAGGTTGTGATGATAATATGCTGTTGCAGCTGCAGCATCATAAGGAATCCCACACGGTATCGATTGAACTGCTGGCTGCATCGAAGTAAAATTGATGTTGTTGCTGCCGCTGCTGCATTGAGGACGCTGCTGATCATGGTTTACAGATGGTTTCTGCTCTTCAGCTTCGAGTGAGAGCTTTAAGCGCTTCGCTGCCCCACCGACAGGAAGAGAACTCTTGCCAATAGCTTCAACGTCATATCGATTCATCTCAAAATTTGTAACTGCATTAATACCCCTGAACTTTATGGCCGCTATGTCATATGCCTCTGCTGCTTCCTCTTCGGTGGCTGTTAACAATGAAAGGTCATGTCATTATTAAAAACTGCATGATAATTTTCTTCCAAATAAGCATAAAATTTGAATGCTTGGAGCCTATCAGACAAATCCAAGATAAAAAACTAACACATCCTAATTACATAAAAATCTTATGCTTGAATCACAGAAATTAAAATCAACTTGAAGACTTAAATTGGACTCCATTAATCAATATGTCACATATTGCAATGAAATGTGCTAGGTAAAGTTGTTACCAAATGTCCCAAGGTATAGGTCTTTGTTCCCGGCAACACGGCCTATCCTTGCTTGCCATCGGCCTTGTTGATGATGCCTGCAATATCAAATAAAACAATGCATGAGATACACAACTTGTTTATGTAACAAATATAACCATTCAGGGGAAGAAAAAAAATTGTACACCCAAACTTGACAAGGAATGTTCGAGTAATCTTTTGAATCTAGATGTACTGACCTTGTAACCCCCCGGTAAATAGAAGCTCCCCTCGAAAAACCACTGCTTTTCCTGTAAGTGAAAAATTGGGGACAACTGTTTAATTAACTGCACAACAGACAAACACATAGCAAACAAAAGGGGTTTGAGCAAACCTTCTGAGTGACGCAATGAATTCTTGCTTGGTTACATGTTTCATATCTTCCAGTTCTTTGCTGTAAGTTGAAACCTGAGAACATGAAAATCAATCTGCTAAGTACTAGTTCATGTTCTATGTCAGATTGCTTTACATGCAGAAACAAGGGATAGTCAATAGAATTAATTTGTTCATGTGTATTACTGGAAAGTTGGTAGTTGCAGTAGGACCCCAGTATTTCAGAGCAGCCAAATCATAAGCCCTTGCTGCCTTATCTTCCTTGTCATATCCACCTGAAAATTACAGAAGGTTAATAAAAAAAATTACTTTAAATTTTTGTTTCAAGGAAAAGTAAACTTCGTTAGTATCTTACCCAAGTAAACTGTAGAAAGAGGATCAGATGTTGAGCGACAGCCAGATAAACAAATCCCACATTTTATGCAAAAGGTAAATAAGAAATCATCATCAGCAGACACAGCAATCAAAATTTCCTGCTTAAGTAGACTAGCATATATTATAATTTATGAAACAAAAAAGAGGCATGTGATTTGCATGTTGATAGCTTAGTCTAATATGGATTGTCCCAATCACTACTTCACTTTTTCTTTTTGGGCTTTATTTAAGTTAGAATCCATCATTTACTCTTTCTTCTTCTTTTTCCCACACAACACAAGTCATGGGCACAAAATGCATATGAGATTATGAGGTTTCATGTGTGTGTATGGACAACGGACCAGAATCTAGCTCGCACTTTACCAGGCTACAGTCCAGGAGAGTCACTATCAACATGTTACGGCTAAAATAAAGGAAGCCATGTTTTAAATAATAAAAAATAATAAAAATTCAAGTGGGTGGTGCTTTGGTCAAACCCAAACTTGTGCAGAGGGATGAAAGCAAAAGCAAAAGTTAAAGCATCTGAGGTCAGAAGATATCAGAGAGTCATTGAGGTCTGCAAATTCAAGGTGTGAGGAGGGAAGTGAGGAGAGGAGGAGGGCGTAGGGTGTGGGTCGTGTCAATTCACAAATGAGTGGTACATTTTATACAGAGCCAGTTGAGATGGAAGGAAAAACCGAGGGCAAAGGGCCAGACAACAAAGCAAGGCAAATTAAAACCCACATGGGCAAAAATGGCGGCACATCTGATCAAATCAAAACTGATTGAAAGAAAGAAAGAAAGAAAGAAATCAATAAATAAAAACAGAGCAAGAAAGAAGAGAAAACTCATCCGAACAGAAAATATAAAAGTACCAATTGTACACAGATACCATCAATCAATCATGTGAGACTGATGAAAAAGGAGGCTCAAGTGTCCCCCACCACCACCAGAAATCCACAGCCCTTCCCCCACATTAATTGGGCTTTGCCTTTGTATTGCATGCAAGCTTCTTTTCAGTGCTACAGTACAATCTCTATGCATTATATTATATGTGTATACATGTACGTAATTATACATGCTTTATTTTATACTGTGCATAATGCAGAAATTGAAGCAGATACATATATATATGGAGGGAGAGAGAGAGAGAGAGAGGACCTTGACGCCCTTTCCTGGCCTGACCCTCTCTTCTACAGCTGTTATCCCATAGATGCGCTTCATATCTACCCGTCCACCGGTGTCTGTAGCAAAATACAAAGATACAGTCAGAGACTTGTACTGCAGATACGAATATGACCTTCTTCCAGACAAGAGTGATGATACATCATACTTTTCAATTAAATTAATCAGTCAAATCCTCAAACACCACAATTTTAACACATTGGGTGGTCAAAATGCCCAATACCCAATACTCTTAATTAATCCAACTAGATGCATGCATTCACATTAAAATAAAAATTAATTAAATCCCATTAAAATTTGAGAAAAATTAATTAATCTCATAGTAATTTTCACCAAAAACAGCCATAAAAACCCAAAATGGATCATGAACATTAAAATTTGAAAGGAACCCAAAAAAATAAATTGATAAATAACAACAAAAAGAATAGAAAATTAATTACCTAGTGACCCCTCTGTAAATTGAAGTCCTCTGGCCAAAAGTATCAGCGATCTTCTTAGAGCCGTCGCTGTCCGCGGGAACAATGGGTTTAGACTGAGAAGAGCTCTGGGTGGTGACCCCAAGCGACAGAGCATTTGTGCCACAGCTAGAGAACCCGCCTCCCAACTCGTTCCCGTTCGACTCAATAGAATGACCCGTGAACTCGCCGCCAGCGAGCTGAGTCGTCCGGGCCATGGTCGCCGAGTCCTCCACTTCCGAGCCCGAGTTCGTCGAAAAGGCCTGAAACCCAGTAATCGCCTTGAGATCTTGCTGCTGCTGATGGTCGCCAAAATAGGCCGAGCTCTGGTCGTACATGTGGGTCAGGGACGACGAGTCTTGGGTCTCTGTTTGGCTATCGGAATAGCGCACCATCGATGAAGAATCGCCTAGAAAGTCCTCCAGCTTTGGAATAGGTTGGTGATGGCTCTGTGGGTCGATGAAGCTGGTGAGATTGGTTGAATCGGCGTGGCCTTGTTTGCTCTGGTTGTTGTGATCTTCACCGTCTGCAAAAAACCCTTGGGACTTGGGGTTCGTCCAGCCTTTGAGAAAAAGAAGAAAATAAAAAATAAAAAACAAAAACTTTGATTATTACGCACATGCAGTTGAGATAAAGCATTTATTTTCAGCTCAAACAAAAACAGAAATTTCTTGTATTTTTCTCCGATTCACCTCCTCTATCAACCAAACAGAAGAGGAGGTTTTGGGATTTTCACGTGACCCAGTAAGATTTGAGTCGGCAATTACCCAGAAAGAAGAGAAAGAAAGAATATAAATAATCAAACTAAGCTCAAGCTCTGTTTCTAGCTGACTGAATACATAAGCACAAGCATTTTCAGTGGAATTTTCTCAGCAACCAAACAGAGCATACAGAAAACTCGATTGAAAAAAAAGAGAGAGAACCCGTTTACCGTTGGCATAGAAGTTATCAAGGAAGTAGTGAGGAGAGGCGGTGGAGGATGTGTCATAGGGAACAAAGGGAGATTCAGACTCAGAGGACCTGAGCATTTCCATGGGAGACATTAAAGAGAAGGATAACCAATTACTCGCTGGAGCCATATTTGTACTTGCTTAAAAAGACGTTTCAGCCTATAGAGGGAACTCCTGTTTTTGTCTGCTTGTGATAAATCTGAAGAAGCAAACATGCACGGATCAGTATCACATTTGGGGAAGGAAAAAAAGAAGAGAAATAATTAAATTTTCTCAGGAAACAAACAGTGGAAGAAGAAAAAAAAGAGTGATGTACAAACAAACAACCACTTGAAAGAAAAGAAACCAACTTTAATATTATTTTTTTCCTCCTCACCCAAACAAAATGAAACTGCCTCAAACCGTTACTTAAAGCTAGCTAGCGAGTGGTGCCTAATCTCATCTGGGTTACGATAATCACGAGGTTACGGAGGAATTACTTCAAACACGTTCTGAGCTATCTAGAAGCAAGCTGAGCTTTGAAGTTCGAACAGTATTATTAAGCCAATCAATCCCTTGGAAACACAATGCATGCAAAACCCATTTGGGTTTAGCTCAAAAGCTTCAACTTGAACTGGGTTAGTGAGAGAGAGAGAGAGAGAGAGAGAGAGAGAGAGAGGATGGAGAAGGAAGGAAGAAGATAAAGGAAGAGGAAGGAAGAGGAAGATGTTGGGTTATTATAAAGAAGAGAGAAAAGTGAACAATAAAAAAAGGGATAGAAGGGAAGTTTGGGGGAGGACTAAAAAGACTTTTGGGTGAGGGCGCAGAAGAAAATTTGTCTGAAACAAGGTCGCGAAAGATCCGGGCTGGCTGAAATATGAGAATTTGTTAGGGTTCGTTTGTTTTCAGCTCTCTTCTCTTCACTGCCTAGTCTTCGTCAACTTTATATGACCTTTTTTATTTTTATTTTTACCAAACTGGCCTTTGGCATCTTCTCACTCCTCCAAACACTTGTCTTACATGCAATGCAGCTTTACTTGTTTAACTCTCTCACCCAGATCTGGTCTGCCTGCAACTGCTTGTAGTCATATAGACCCACCTCCAATTTCAAATTCTTTTTACACCGCCCTTTGGAATTCAATATTTACTTTTCTATTAAACCTGTTTTTTTTTTCAACATTAACTACAACCAAGTTCTAACCACCATTTTGGCACCCAAGATTCATTCACACATCTAGTACTATGTTGGCATTTTGAACTAGTGTAATGGATTTAGAAACTTTCAGAATTGGTGTAACTTGAACGGTTCAAAAATACTTCAAGTGAAGCATTGATAATCCTTTTTAAAAAAATATATATATATTTGTAATTTGCGAGTATAATTAGAAAACGAAACAAAATTTGTTTCAATTCATGCACAAACTAAATATGGAAAATGAGGTAAAATGGTATTTCCTTATTACTTTTCTAGAATTACCAAATATAGAAAATGAACCTTTACTTGAGACTAAACATGAATATTTATTTCTTATCAATTTATTTTCGCGAACCATAATATCATAAGAGATTATGAGTTGTCGATTTACGGTTTTTTCAGCCAACACAAACTCACAATTGTTCGAATGCCTCTATTTTGGGTCATTTTGAGCTCATAATTAATCATGGGCCAAATTTTTTGTCTAATGGTGATTTTTATATTTAATGGATTATTTTTTAAACTAGGAAAATTTTAATTTTCCCTCTCATACATACCCGATAAAAAAGTGAAACTAAAAAAAAAAAAAGGCATTTCATCTTTCATGCCATAATTTAAAAACCCCCCAACTGTTGTTCTCAATCTTTGAAGCATATCCAAAAGAGATGTTAAATTCCCACATGGACATGAAAAAACAAAATTTGAGAGTTTAAGGGTATTTCAATCGAGTAATCAAATCCTATATGAATTTGAAAATGAGGAGAGATATGTCAAAAATAATATCTCATAAAGTTTGACGTCAAATATTATTTTAATATTTTTTCAATCATGGACCCCATTATTATTCATTCTCTTTTGAAGTTTTTATGCATCATATACGCTCCATTTTACTAAGTGTCATACTACCATATAAACCATCACATTCAAATTTAACATTTTATATTTTACATCTCCCTTAAAGATGTTGTTTGATAAATTTAGCTAACACGTACAAGTGTTTTCGACTTGCCCCATATTGAGGTAATTTGCTGATTTCCACTACCAAGCGACATTTGACCAATGTATGGCCCCATACTGAAGACTGATGCTTACTTTTGTTTTGTACTTAACATTCACCTCGTGTTTATCTTATTGTGATTTTAGTTGGTGATTTTTCTTGGAAAGATTTTATCGTACTTTGGGTAAATTGGAATTGGGCAGTTAAAAACTAATGTCATATCTAACACGCATTATTAACCTAAAAAAAATAAATATAATAAACCTCACCAAGTACGAGATTATTTATAACCGAATTGTAAAGAATTACATATACATAATTCCATTATAACTAATATGCTTATAAAATCGAAGAAACATGAAAGTAACTAAATTAAAACGGATTTTCATAACAAAATTAGTCATCCGATCCAATTATGTTAGATTTTAAATTTTAAGATAAAATCCAATTCATCAAATTTATTGAAACTGCTTAAATTTGATTAATATTGTATTCAGGGCTAATTTGCGATTGCTGTCACTTTAAACAAAATTACTTATGATGTGCTTTGAAAATAATTAGCTAAAAGTAAAGTAGTTTTATGTTTGGTAAACAATATTTTTTAAAGTGCTTTTAGTACAAAAACAGTGTCAAAACTGTTTGGTAAATTTTAATATGAAACTGTTTTAACTGTGAATAATGACTAAAATATATATGATGTTAAAAGTGTTATGCACTAATCATGTGGGGGTGGTGGTGGAGGTGGTAGTGAAAGAGATGTAGGTGAAGATGGTGGTGGTGGTGAAAGAGGTGGTAGAGGAGGAGGTGGTGGTGGTTGTGATGGCGGTGGTGGCGGAGGAGGAGGAGGAGGAGGATGTGGTGGTGGTGGAGGTGACGGAGTTGGATGTGGAGGTGGTGTCATTTAAAAAAAATTAATAATAGTATTTTAGGAATTACAAAATTCATTGAAGACTCATATCTGCTTTGTTTAAAAGTAGTTTTGAAACTGCTCAAATTTGATTAAGATTATATTGAATCAGAAGGTTTAGGGACCCAATAACAAACATTTGATCATTTTCTGTTGATTTTCATGATCATGAATAAAGATATATACCCTAAATGGGAGGTGATTTAATTTTTCCTTTCTAAGTATAAAAGAAGGCAAACAAAGGCAAATTAAGCCAAAGGGAAAAGCACTTTTACGAGTTTGAACCCCCTCTTTCATTGGTCAAAGAAGCAACAATGCAGTCTTCTGTACAAATATAGGCCGCGGTTAAGCACTTTTTCTGCTGTGAAAAGTACCAAACAAGGCCAGGAAAAGCTTTTGGGTTTCGGCTGGAAATAAAAAACAAGTGCGAGACCGGCAACCGAGAATACCGGAAACAGTAACCCCGATCATCAGGGTTTTTTCTTTGCCCTGCGAAATTAATTGAAGGGCTCTCTCTCTATCTCTCTCTCTCCACCCCAGCTTTTCAGGCAAGTGATTTTGGCAAAATTTGTATAAAGCAGTGTCTGCAGATTATCATATGTTCCTCGTATGCCACCCGTATCTAGCTAGACCACCAAAACCTATCATATTTAGTCAGTAAATCTATCTCAAGAATCTATTATTTATTTGTTTACAAATGATTTTGTTTTTAATTGCTTTTTATTTTTATAAATTGTTTTTTGTTTTAATCTCTTGGTAAAATAGGCAGAGGAAGTGGGTTATGTTGTGTGCAGTGGCAACATGTTTAGGATTTTATGCGCATAGGGTTCATAGTAAGTTAGTAACTCAAGGTAAAATACTCAAATCACGCTAGGTGGATTTTTTTATATTAAGTTCATCTTTAAAAAAAAATTCAGGAAAAAAATTATTCATTATGTTTTTCTTTTTGGTTACTAGCTAGAGTCTCTATAAAAATAATCATACAAACCAATAGAACAAAAAGTCATTTACTCATTTAGTTATTCCGAGATAAATAAACAAACATTGTGTATTCAATAAATATAGACATAATCATGACAATAATCAAATGATTTCGTACATCACTATTAACTAGGTATCAAACTCATCACAAATATATATCGTCATTGTCATCCATGTGAGTCAAACCGACACCTCCTCTAACCAAGTAGAGATAAATATGATCTGAATTAAATGTGACCATATTACGAACACTATTGTCCTTAATTAGTACTTTTCTTCAAATAAGAGTATCCTTATAAGAGAATGAGAGTGTATACTCTCTTGTTTGACTCTTTTTAGGTCTTGCCTGACGAGGTTAATAACCTTATTGTCTTTTTCTTTGTTTTGCGAAGCCAAGACTCAAGTATAGTAGCCATATAAAATCTCTCTCTAGGGAGCTAGGTATAGCTAGAGTTGCAAACGAAACCGATTTACGCATGCATGAAGACTTTGACCATAAAAATACAAAACGACACACGTAGAGTTGGGCTACTTTGTTGGGCACATGAAGGCCACCAGCTAACCCTACCTACGCAAGCAAAATGGCAAAGTATAGGTTTTGACGTTTCTCATTCATTTCGTTTGTAATTAACTGGGGCCCTGCTTGCTGCTGATTTTGCATGAGAAGTTGTCTCTCTCTGCGGAATTCGTTGAGAGAGAGAGAGTACCTGAAAGGGACACACCACGACCGTGCTTGCTTTGCTTCTGGACTGTTACGAAATATAAATGATATATTCTTTTCGTTTTCAGGCATGCATGTACACTGTTTGGCTGCTTCCAATTGTAACAGACAATGCAACCGTGCAACTTGCTTCTATAATATTGACGCGGGAGCACAATTTATTTATGTTGAAAACTTGACCAAACAAGGCATATCCTGTATGGTCTCTAATTATATTGCACTTACTTCCATCCCTGTCTTGTTCTGTTAATTAAATAATTAGAAACCAAAGATATTTCTTGGCTTGTAATTAACTACTAGCAATAAGAAGATTCTATGATGTAGACATTACAAAGACAATTTAGGTTCAAGTGGCCTTTGGCAATCTTCCAATACTAGGACCAACAAAGTTTTGGAACGTTACATGTAACGGTTGGTCGACCCTGTTAGGTTTCTTCTGAGATAGTTTGAGACTACTTTTAATTGGAAGTACTTATGTTTTTAAACACTTTTATTATAATAATGTTGAAATTTTATTATAAATTTAAGTGCTTACTATAAAAACACTTGGGAAGTAAGTTTTGAATAAGCACCTAGCATCTGCTTATTCAAAAAGCGCTTTTATGACTCAGAAGTACTGATAAGTTTTTCTGCTCCAAAACGAAAGTTTCGTATTTCTAACCCTTAAAACCTTGTATGTTGTTGCAAAAAAAGCGAAAAATTAGGTTTATATTTTAGGATAATACTAGACAACTCAAATTTTTCTCCCAACCCACGTCACATTCTCAAATTGGAGTAGGATTGGGCACGACTCGGTCCGGATGATTTTTCGGCTGAAATGAGTACCTACCCGAGCACGTCGAAAATGGAAATACAGAAACTGATACTAAACCATATCATAAGGCTCTACTGACTATGGTCAGTTCAACAAAAAACAAAAAGCTACACGTTGAAGTTGTATGTACGTGCTTACAAATTAGTCTACCTTGTTATGCCGATGAGACCTTATAATACTATGATTTCATACACTACGTACGCTTTTGTTAATTCAAACAAGTATATGTATAAAGTTGTAAAATACTTAAAATTGCGGCTAAGTGTGAAATTTCCTTATACGGGTCAAGAAATGGGGGAGAACCCAAAGGTCAACATTATCGCCTATTTGGTTGACCATTGCTTCCATTGAACTATTTGAGGAGCTCAGAAGTCTCCACCGCCCACCGCCACGGCCATCTCTTCAAGGGGTTGCTCACAAAATGCCACCTCTTCGAGAGGCAAGTATCTCTCTCAATAATATATTAACCTTAAAAAGCAATACATTCATAAAAGTTATATAGATGATGATGGCAATTCTAAAATTAGAAATAAATAGAAGGGAAAAAAAAAAGATAAGAAAAAGGATAAGATTTGGGGCCAGCTTGACAATATTAAATTAGTCAGAAAATATTTGAGATCGAATTTGTCCCACAAGAAGCAGTCAGCAATTTGGGTCCAAAGCAAAGCTTAGCAGACCAAGTTGCAGTATTTGTTTACATTTATATGCATGCTTTGTTCATCCTTTTGAAACGGCATGTTACATCACACGTGGTGCACCAGACAAAAGGAATGTGAAATCCCCAAATACATAAACAAAGTTTGCATTTGCATTTGCATTTCCATGCACTTAAAGTACACGTCTCTCGCAATCCAATCTACACTTGCATTGTTTTTCTTTATATACAAATCGAAAAGGGTCATCTTACAAGAATCAAACCATGCTATCCTACACCCCTCCATCTCAACCGTGAAAATTGAGCCACGCGGCATTGTGATATGCATATGTATCACGACATACAATAATTCAAATCTCATCAAATTTATTCATTAAATAATGTGTAAAGGAGGTTTTACGACCACATCATGAGCAAGCATAGCTATACTTTATCATGAAGTGACTCTAACCGTTTCCAAACTCCACCATTTTGTGTAAAATGTATATATTTTTTTAAGTCAAAATGTTATAGCATTTTATTCAAAGAGAAGGATAAAACAAGTACAAAAATCGTGCTATGTCTTAGAGGACTAGGCGAGTATCTCTACACCTAACGAGTGTTTTGAGCTTCGGCTACGAAGTAGCCTACCCTTTGTAAATGTTGAGAAAATATTAAAGATTCTATATAGGCCCCCCAAATAATAAATCTGTATTTTGGCGCCCTCTATAAATGAAAGTTAGTTCCATCACAATACGCATGTCATAATCTTACTTATTTAAAATAAATGAACTTCAGAGTAGGTTTACAAGTTAAATAACACATCAAATTGTCACATCATTTAGCGATTAAAATTCTCTGAGTAGTCTCTATTTTATCAAAGAAAATCTCGTATTCAATTCATATAAATGCAAAAACGATTAAAAGTAGGTATTCAATGTGAATATTCTATTTTTTTTTATCAAAAGAATTTTGGTGAATGAATCTTGCTCCATAGCATATAGCATATATGATATGATGTATATCATCACCATCACCTACTTTAACTTGTACCATGTTGCAAATAATTGAATTGAATGGTGATGATGATGATGATCATCGTTCTTATCTGAGCCAGGCTCCCCCCTTTCCTTTATTAAAGATTAAAGATCCTTGATAGACTCGTGTAATCACTACTTTTGACCTTTGACCCAAAAAGCACGTGCGCTGTGGCATCTTTTCCTTCAAAATATATCTCGGTGATTTCGGTGACGCACGTGCATTCCCCTGTCCCCGACCCCGACAAGCTTCTATTAACTTAACATAATCATGCCTTAAATGTTAAAACTCTCTTTTTCAATTTTAACTGACAAAATCACATTTACTTTTTTTATTTTATTTTTTTATTCGAGTATTTTTGGATTTAATAAGAGCCCAATTGCTGTATTAAACTTCCACGTTGATTGGGTGGGTGTCTAAATAAATTTTTGTTTATTGGGTCTCTGTTGAATCTTTTCCAAGTTTCTTACAATGATCAGAATGACTGGCGCCTAAATTACACATGATGTAAGACCAAGTTATGATGAGATTTCTATCTTTTTTTTTTCCTTTCCCTTTTTCCCTTCTGAGGATGTAATCATGTTCCAACACTTTAGAATGACACCAAAAATCATATCATGCCAATTTACTAGCATCTTCAGTTAGAACAACTTTTAGACAGTGATACTTTGCCTTTTGATTTGTTTGAATTATTATGTTTTCTGTCATTCATAGA
The DNA here is from genome assembly GCF_000346735.1 of Prunus mume. Next base: position 17,821,469 of record NC_024126.1, on the reverse strand, counting down.
ATTTGTTGGAATTATTAGGTTTTCTATTAGTCATAGGAGAGTAGGAGAAAAACTTGCATATACGGGAGATATCACTGTGACGTTATCCTGAGCTAATCGTCTATTGTCATATATTTGAACTTTCCGACATCACAATGCGTGATAGGTTTGGGATATCGCTACAGTGACATTTCCGTTATATGTAAATTCTTCTTATAAAGGAGAGATTTGTACTTGAAATTTTTTTCAATATAAAAAAAAAACAAATAGTATTATTAAATTAAAATATTGTTGATAACGAATTTAAAGTTGTCATACTTTGAATATGAGTGATTAATAATGTGGATACTTACTTAAACATACGTGTGTTATAAATTGACATATTAGCTTGTTAATTTAGACATCTCCATTTTCAATAAACATTTTTTTTTTCCGGCGGCACACATCTGTTAAAAGATAACATATGAAAATGAAGAGAAGACACACTCGCCTAATCTCTAATGACATAGCCCGATTTTTATACTAGTTACTCAGCTTTCTTCAATAATGATATTAAAAGAAGTTGTATTCATTAATTCTGTATACATAAAAGAAGTTTAGAACTTAGGACCAAAAAGAGTTATGCCTAATAGATAAAGGAATAGGAAGAATTAATGAATACAGATTGATCTTAATTTTCTGATTCATGTATGGTCTCAGCTAACTTTCTGGACTTGGAAGAGAATTAAACATCCTTGACAAAAATAGATCCCATTCCCATGCTCGGAATTTATAGTATGGCAGGCTTGGCAGGCAAATGCAGGCGTGGAAGTGCTTTTACAACATGTATATTGGGATTGGGTTTTTAGACTGCTCGGAAATTTGGTGGATAATCATAACCTGTTCTTGAATATTTCTTGCAACTTGCAAGCACACCATGAATGAACTCAGGCCCAGTGACCAGTAGAAGAAACCCAAGGCAGAAATGTCATTGGCTCAAGGCAGGCCTTAGCTACCAGCCTGACTCTGATGAAAATCAAAGCCCATTGGCCAAGTAGAAAAGTGGGCCATTGTTCACGTTTACATCATTAATATGAGCTGACAGAATTTGTCTATGAACTGATATATCAGGACACGTGTTTGTGCTTCTTAAAATTAAATTAGGCTGACGGTGAGGTTGAAATTAAATTAGATAGGAAGGAGCTTGATTTATGAGGCTGGTGTGATGTGACTAATACCACTTAATTTATTTGTCTTTGCCAGTGTTAAGAACAGTATTCATGTACAGAGGTATGTGTTTGGACACACCTATTTTTTTGGAAGAATACGAGCAACTTTCTCTTTAATTTTTTTTTTTGGACTTTTTTCATTCACCTTGTGACATGTGTCAATTTTCATACACTTAAAACAATGCCATTAATATATCATACAAGCTACTTTTTATTTTTCAAGTTTACTTTTATTGAATATATTGACCTTTTTGTTTTAATTTACAACAAGCTAATCTTTTTATAATTTTTTTTTTACCACTTTGTTAAAAAATTAAATAAATAAATAAACGCGTCAATTTTTTTGTGTGGTTTTCTCTAGAAAAAATGAAAGTCCTATTTTCTCTTTGTTTCTATTGGTCATTGATGCTAGCTATGTAAGCGTCACATGTGCAGCTTTCGCCTCAGACAAGTTTTTAGTGCAAACAAATCATCCTTTGAGCATGTTCTTAGCAGTATCAATCAATTGCGGTCTAAATTTTGTTTGTGTTTAAAAAACAGATGTCCTCTCTTGAAAAGAAAAACATACATTTTTTATATAATAAAAAAACAAACATTATTTTTTCAAATAAAGCTGACTTTTTTTTTATTATTTTAAAATTTTTTTAACAAGGAGATAAAATAGTTACAAAATAATAGGATAGATGAAAGAAACAAAAAAGCTAATACATTTAATAAGGGTAAATTTGGAAAATAAAAAGTAGCTTGTGTGATGCATTAATGATATTGTTTTAAGTGTACGAAAATTAACACATATTATAAGGAGAAGGGAGAAAATTTAAAAGAGAAGGTTAGAGAGAATGTTGCTAGCATTTCTCTTTTTTTGTAGAATATTTTTGATCGAAATGAAAGACGAGTCATTAATTCAGACTGAGACATGTTGTTAGAAATAAAAATAATACTTAGCATCAGATAAGAAGTCTTTGTTAAAGTTCTTTTCAAAGACAGACAACGCGGTATCAGCAGCCACACACAATTGTCCTTAATTTGGTCTGCTGCGTATAACAAACGGATTATGAAGAATAGTTTTTATGCAATATGACGATGTTATTGTAGGACTATCTTAAACTAATCATACATTATTCTACAGAAAAATTATAACACATAACAATATGTAATTGATTTAAAATACCGTAACATCACGATGCGATAAGTTTCTTCTCCAAATTATGCCCCAAACCCTCATTTTAATCCGTCAGAGTCACAGAAATCTCACAGTCAAGTCCTGAAAATATCTTTCCAGTCACATGGGGTTTTGTCTCTTTCTATGACATCCGTATTAAACTCAGCTTAGGAGGGCCTACTTGCGTGGATTTCAAGAAAGACACCAAGAGAAATTTAAACCCGAAAAATCGTATCATTGAAAATGGAGGACCAAACCTCGCCACGCTTACCGTAGAGAAAATTCCAAAGACTAGGCCGTCCTATTGACACAGAAATTAGAAGCATACCAACAATATTCAGTGTCCAATATTATCTAACTTACCCTTGTCTCTCTTTGAAATCAAATCTCACAAAGTTTGAACAAGAACTCAACTGGGATTCTTTCTAAGTGATTGTTGTTTAGCTTTGCAGCAGGTGAATTAAGCTGTGTTTCATTAAGCCAATTGAAAATGGAAGCTCAAGAAGAGAAGGTTTATGTTGCACTTGGGGATGAGCTGCAAGATGGATATAAGACCTTGGAGTGGACATTGAGGAGGTGGAAATCTCAGCCCATTTCCATTGTCATTCTCCATGTAACCTACAAACTTTCAGGAAAAGATTATGTTTACACCCCATGTAAGTTACAAAATTGAATTTCAATTTCCATGTCTTTTGTAACTCAAATTCAACTTGCGTTTTACTTGTCTTTTGTTCTTGGTTTTTATTATTATTATTTATAATTAATTTTAAATTTTTTGCAGTTGGGAAGCTCCCTGCAAGTTCTGTAAGCGATGAGAAGTTGAAAATTCTAAGGAAGTATGAGGAAGAAAAGATTGACAAAATCCTTTCCAAGTATATAGCTTTCTGTGGCAAGGTGTGTGGTATAATGAGGGGAAATAGGACCAACGTGCACATAGATCTTTCTGGTGTTTCTTCGTTTTATTTTTTATTTTTTATAATTTGATTAATTTTCATTTTGTTCATAGGTAAAAGCTGAGATACTTAATGTAGAGAAATATGATGAACCTATTCATAAGCTCATCCTGGATTTGATTTCGGGGCTTCATATAACGAAATTGGTCATCGGATTTGCTTTCATCAAATCATCATCATGGTATGCAACAGCTTAATTCTCTATCTTTTTAATTTAGTCATAATATGTGGTTTAAAATTGTTACTTAGATGCGTCTTTGTGATTTAATTTCAATATTCATTTTGCTTCTTTCCCAAGTATAGGAAAGCAAAGACAGCAATCGGTGTATCATTTTACATCCATGAGCACAAGGCTGAGTCCTGTGACTTATTCATAATATGTGGGGGGAAAGAGGTTTTTCTGAGAGGAGAAAATGATCAGATAATCATGGAGGATGATAAAGGAGTGATGGTTGCAAAGCTCAAAGACGAGGTCAGCTTCAAATTTTTTATAGAAAAGATGTTCCTGGAAAATCGTCGCAGCCCATTTGCTTCATCAACAAGAAAGGACTCATCCAACATGCAAAACCACTGGGAAAATTGTGTTCAGGTAATTGAAATGTACTACCAAAAGTTGTGTTCAAATTTGGATGGAGAAGAAGATTATGAGCAGGAAACTGGTAATTCTCAGCAGCCTAGTCCAACAAAGGCCATAATGCTGGAAATTAATGCCAACCCTAATATGGTAAGATAAAGATGAGTTTCAAATTTCTATAGAGAAACAAGAAAAAGATTTAAATGACTTTCTAACTGATGCATGACAAAATTTTCGTACACTTTCAGAGCCTTGCAGAAAGAATCGAGTCTCTTAGAAAAAAAATAAGTGAAACTCATGAGAGAATACGACTGAAGAAAAAAGAAACCAAGGCAAATGTCGAAAGGCATGCAAAAGCAGAACGAGTCATTTGTTTATGCGAGCGCCGGGTAATGTATACAACGAGGAATACTTTTTTAAGATGATTATTTGATTTGTTATGTTGTAAGATGTGTTTTATGACAGCACATTTGGACATCATTTTTCTTAATCAGCTGTTATGATTCAAAATCTGACAACATAACACATCAAACCGTAAAAAGCTCGGTTTTGTTAACTTATTCCTTGATTTCCATTTTATCACATTGTGGTTTTGTAGGCTCAAGAGTTAGAGGTTCAAATTAAAGAAGAGGCTGGAAATCGAACAGAGTTGAACAAAAAATTAAACACCGAAAAAGAACAACTCAATGAAGTAATAAACGACATTGAAGAAAGCAAGAACAGGATAAAGTCAGTCATAGAGCTTCAATCTGAGCTTTCACACGAGCTCCATCTTTCCAAAATGGCAAAATCACAAGCGGAGGCCCAGCTACAGAATGAAGTGGTAAAACGTGCAGAAATGGTGAGAGAGATTGAAGTACTGCGGCGCGGAAGAGATGTTTTTCGACGGAGGATTGAGTTTTGTAGAAAAAAAGATGGCACAGGATTGGCAGCAAGGTTGAGTGAATTGAGCTGCTGTCTTAGGGAGTACACAGACGAGGAGATCAAACTGGCCACTGATGATTTTTCAGAGCTTTTTAGATTGAAATCGGGAAGTGATTTGAGCAGTGTTTATAAAGGTCGTATCAACCATGTCCCAGTTGCTGTCAAAGTTCTTAACCAGGCTAACTGTGTACTTATTTGTTTCCTCAATTATTTGGAAAATATTCTCTTGCTAAACTAATATTATCTGATAGATGTTTTGTTGTTTGACTTTAGATCGCACGTCAAGAAATAACATGATTAATGTTATAGACTTGCAATCTAACAACACAATCCGACAAGATTTTAAAGCGATTTTAAAAGAAGCTCTTTAAATTGTTTGTCCATAACCAAGTTTGCCCTGTGCCTCATTAATTATTAAATAGGTTTAAGAAGAATGGTGTAATTTTCAATCTAACAAAAAATTCTACGTATGTGTAGGTGAAGCTCATCAGCCGCATTAGACATCCTCATCTCCTTGCCATGATGGGCTACTGCTCCCAGCCAAGCTGCATTGTCTTTGAGTACATGCATAACGGCAGCCTGCGGGATATCTTAGGCAATCGGGCCAGGGCCCTCTGGTGGCACGACCGCGTCCGCATTGCGGCCGAGGTTTGTTCCGCGATGTGCTACCTCCATATGGCTCGGCCCAAACCCATTGTTCACGGTCACCTCAGCCCATCCAACATCCTCCTGGACCACAACCTTGTTGCCAAAGTCAGTGGGCTTGGGCTCAACCAATACAACTACGACGAGAGCCAAGTTGGATGGGACATACGGGCTTTTGGGGTTTTGACTCTCAATCTTCTAACTGGGAGGAATTGGATTGACAAGGATATGCTCATGGACAGGGCGGGCCTGGTCGGGGTTTTAGATGACAAGGCTGGCCCATGGCCATTGGATTTGGCAGAGGGACTTGTGGGCTTGGTGTTAAGGTGTTTGTCCATAAACAATGGACCCAATAAGGATTTAAAAATGGTGACAATAATGGAAGAGCTTGAAAAAATCAGAAAAAACGGTGATGCTCTTGTAGCAACGGAAGGATATGGTTGTGTAGATGGAGACGTCTCCGTTGATGTCCACGTGTTGTCCTCTGCCCCATATTTCAGGTAAGATGAATAAATAACCATTTAAGAAACCTTCTACTTTGCAACGGGTTTATAGCTCAAATAGTAAAGAATATTTATTTTCACATCGAGATCCTAGATTTGATTTTCCCCCTCCTAATTATGTGCTTGTATAAATTTTTGTTTTTGCACTTTTATTTATTTATTTATTGGGTTTTTTCTTCGTTTGTGCAGAAAATTAACATAATCATGGTTTGTTTTTATTTTTTTGGGGCAGGAAGTGATGAAGGATCCACATGTAGCAGCAGATGGATTTTCATATGAGCGACAAGCCATTGCAGAATGGTTGCGAATGGGGTGTGATACGTCTCCGATGACAAATTTGAAACTTGACCGCAAGATTCTAGTCCCTAATCACAACCTCCGTTCTCTTGCTCAAGACTGGCATGACAAGAGATCACTTTCATATCCATAATAGTGAAAATAATTGCAGCTCAATGTATACGATTTCTTTATTGCTTTAGTTGTGTAAACAATTTTTTTTGCATGGAAAGGTTTTTAAGTCAAGTGGTTAAGAATATTTATTTTTACACAGGAGGAGGTCATGAGTCTGATTCCTTAATCTCCCTCCTCCATACCGGAAAGAAAAAGAACAAAAATTATAGGCCCTAAAGTATCTGCTAGTTTACAAAAGAACTAGACTCACCAATAGAGTCTGTTACAAAAATGCTTCTAACATCATTTTGTGGTAAACTGAAAATTACTTACATGTCATAAAAGTGCTTTGTGAAGAAGCCGTTCGTTTAATAAATTTTTTGATGTGCTTATAATAAAATTGTTTTTGACAAAAGCACTTACGAGCAAAAGTGTTTTCTCCATAAACAATCCCAAACACGTTCTTATTCCCAGTTTCCCACTTGTATTGGTAAAAGATAATGAAATTAAAGTGCAGAGCCAGTACTTGTATAATGCTCCTTGGCAGCTGTTACTTACTGGGTGTGTATAGCGGTTTTGTGTTATTTTATTTATCTAGAAAGAAATAAGAAACAAAGAATTTAGAAGCAAAATATTCTTCCGTAATTAAAGCAGAAATGCAATCTTTAAAAAAGAAGAAGAAAGATTGCCTCATTATTTTCAAGCTTGGAGAGTCGTCAAAAGAATTTTCAAGAAGCATATTCCTAAAGATTCAGAGAAGCAGTTGGTAGATTACGTAAAATTTTTGTAATTCCCCATCATCCCTAAATTGTATTCATTTTCTGAAGAGACTGTATGCTTAGCCGTAGCCGTACGTAATTGGTTTCTATTATTGTCAGCTAATATAGATGGGATTCGCATGATGCATGCCAATATTTTATAGAGGTCAACCTTCTAGATTCCAATTGCATTATCGTTTATCACACAACAAAACTGATTAACTACATTAAGAATTATCTAATCACCCATTTGGACCTACCCGGTAATATAGTTTCATGATTCGGATCATTTAATTTTTCAGAGTATTTTCACTCATTTGTCATGGCAAAAGGTAAGGAGAGGCAAATGTTGTTACTATTCACATGAATAGTGTCTGCCCTAACAATTATTTTGTTGGTTTTTCACCAATTGCCATGGCAACCTAAAGACAATCACTATTCACATGAGATATGAGGAGAGGAATTTGTATAGAGTTTTGGTGTGAGAAATGAATAATATAACTAGGTATTTATATAATTTTTGTTGTTGAAATTTTGGGTATTTTTTTTATTTTTTTTTTTGGTTATTTAAATTGGCTGCTGACGTCACAATAACGTCAACATTGGTCAGCTTGCCCACACAGCAGCCCATGCAAGTCTTGCTTTGAGCTTGCCTAGGTTGGTGGAGCCCAACTCTTGCCCTGACAAGCCTTGGGTGGTGGAAACTACATTGGGGGCCTCTTACCTAGGCTGGGGGACGGTCCCATGAACATGTTAATATGGGCTATAGCCCAGGGAACTTGGTTTTTTTTTTTTTTTTTGGGACTGAATTAATACTCTAGCCTAGGCATTCAGCTGACTGACAAGAAGAAAGAACAGACAGGAAGAAGAAAGAAAGAAAAAGGAAGAGAGGAAGAAGAAGGAAAAAGGAATAAAGAAAGAAAGAGAGGAGGAAAAAGAATTTTTTTAAAAAATTAGAGGGGGAGATGATAGACAATCTGAAAGAAGGAGAGAGAGAGAAGAAATAGAATAAAAAAGGGGAGAGAAGAGGAAATAGAATAAAGAAACGGATGTGTGTGTTGGGATGAGATATATGTTTTTATTTTATTTTTACTTCAATTCTTTCTAAATATTTTATACATGTGTAGCTCTCCTCTGTTTTTTCTTCTTCTGTGTTTCCCTTCAATCCCTTCCAAATATTTCAACAATCTTATCAATAATTCCAAGATTTTTGTATGTTTCAAATGTCAATATAATATAATAAAAAAAGTTCTAAAGATGATGAAGAAAAGATATTAAAAAAAGAGGGCTTATAATATTTTTTGTTTGGTAACAAACAAGGGCTCATAATTTACCCACAAAAAAAAAAAAAAAAAATTTGGCCCACGAATTTAACCTATGCCATTTTCAAATCCTGAATTCGTTATTAGCTAGGGCCTCCCGTTGGAACTGCTCTTACATCACAGTCAAAGATCCATACAAAAGATCGATATTCAAATTAGAAACAAAGTTGTCATCTAATTGTAATCGAATAAGTAGACGAATACGGTAAATTCGTTGAATAAACTAAAGAAATTATAATATTAATAAAATTAGCTAGTCGATTTCCGATTTTGATGATTGTTGAAGGAGAATATAAAAATGAGCGATTTGGATCGGAAAATAATGTTGTAAGACCCCAATAAAGTGATTTGTGCCATAATAAATTACACGCGGGCGGGTATGTATTTGAAAGTTTCTCATGATATAGATATACGAGTATCGTTGCTTTGCCATACTTGTATACTTGTATGTTAAATTACTTATATTGTCGTAGTGCGAATTTGAAACTCACATTCAGTATTGATTTACTGTGGTCTCTCTTTAAGATTGCGGGCATGTGGGGGGTGTACTGTCGAATGTTGATTTGTCATGCCCTCTGAGACACAAGAAAGTCCAAGGCTGACCCTCCTGCTGTCGTGAAAAGATAAAAGGCGAAAAATCTTTTTCTAGTCCATTTGACAACCCAAACAAACCTTGAGAAAATAATGGATCCCCCCACATTCCACATCAACTTTATCTTTCCCCTCAAGACTTACTGATTAGATATATCTTCTAATCCTTCTCTGCTGATTGGTGGTGTATGTATTAATTTATGCAGCTAAATGCATATATAATTCAGGAAGGGTCTTACTGTTTCCCAGAAACCAAACAGCTGATTTGAGGTAGTAGGCAATGGATACTCAAGCAGAGAAGGTGTATGTTGCCCTTGGAAATGATATACAAGATGGATTTAAGACCTTGCAGTGGACACTCAAGAAATGGAATTCAAAACCAATTTCCATTGTTATTCTCCATGTAACTTACAATATTTCCAAGGATTTTGTGTACACTCCATGTAAGTTGCAGAAATGGCTTTCAATTCCCTTGATTTTCAGTATGATTGGAATTTAGCATCTTTTGAATTTGTTGTTCCTTCTGTGTTTCTATCAGTTGGGAAGCTCCCTGCAAGTTCTATGAATGATGAGAAATTGGAAGTTCTTATGAAGTATGAGCAGGAAAAGATTGACAAGTTGCTGTCTAAGTACATATCATTCTGTGGGCAGGTTAGTTAATTGCTTAATTTGCTCCTTTGATTGCTGCTGGAATTGGTTCTTATACATTCCAGAACTTTGTTTCATGTTCATAGGTGAAGGCAGAATTGCTCAAAGTTGAAAAATGTGAGCAACCAATTCATAAAGTCATCACTGATTTGATTTTTACACACAAAATAACCAAACTGGTGATGGGATTCACCTTCTTGAAGACTTCATCTTGGTATGGCACAGCATCTACAAATAAACTTTCCAGAACAATTTAAACTATTCTAGTAATTTATTGTTCTTTTTTATTTTGTGGAAATTATGATGTGAATTACTTGTCCTTGATTGTAGGAGAATAAAGAGTGCAGTAAGTGGATCATTTTACGTTCATCATCACAAGCCCGATTTCTGCGAATTTTTCGTAATTTGTGGGGGAAGACTGGTTTTCCTTAGAGGAGAAAATAACAAAGGAATCATGGAGGATGATCAAGGGGTGATGGTTGCAAAAGTGAGAGAAAAAGGCAGTTTCAAAGGTTGGCTAGCAAAAATATTCAATGAAAATTCAGCAGATTCCCTGGACACAGTTTCTCACCCCTCTCTTATATTTTCAACAAATCCCAACTCCTCAAATTCACAGAACCAATGGGAAAGTTGTGTCCAAGAAATCGAAAACTATTTCCAGCATCTGTTGTCTTTGAAATTAGATGAAGAAGAAGACTTGGGGCAGGGAAATGACAGAGTGCAGATCAGTCCAATGGAGTTGGCTAGGCCGGAACATGCGGATTCGAATATGGTAACTGTTAGCTAAATATCAAAATATCAAAGACATTTTCCTGCTACATGTGGCCTTAAGTTAATGTTAATTGAATTATTTATCCGTCCTGATCTCTAATTTTGAAGTCGGTAGAGAATGATGCATATAAATTCAACGGCTCCACTAGGCTCTCTTGCTTTTGTACCAAATACCAAATATTTTTCTTTCCTCTCTCATCTTTCTTTTTGACCTTGGAAGCATAAGACAGTGATGGTTATATTGGGATGATAATTTGGGTGTGTTTGGTGCTTAGACTTTGCGGCCCCCAACTTGAAACATGACAAACCCTTTTCATTTTTTAATGAGGGGACAGCCCAAATTAAGTATTATAAAGTTCCTTTTGATTTGAAATTGCAGATTGCTGCAGAAGACTTGGAATCTAGGAAGAAAATGTTAAAGGAAGCTCAAGAAACAACCAAGTTGAAACGAAAGGAAGTCAAGGCCAATGCCGAAAGGAGCACTAAAGCAGAATGGACCATTTCTTTATGCAATCGTAGGGTAATACATTTGTATTCAAGTTAACCAGTTTGTTTTTCTAATTTTTAATCTGAACTTTTATGTTGGATGGTTAAAGTGATTTATGATTTGTAGGCTGAAGAGCTTGAAGCAAAGATAAAAGAAGAGGTGACCAAGCGAGAAGAGTTAAAGAAGGCATTAGATTCTGAAAAGGAACAGCTTCATGAAGTTATAATGGACACTGAGGAAAGCAAGAGTAGGCTAAACTCACTTATGGAGCTCCAGTATGAACTCTCAACAAAGCTCCACAATTCCTCATTGGCAAAATCAAACAGAGAGACCCAACTAGAAAAGGCAGTTAGCACCCGGGCAGAGATGGTGAGGGAGATTGAGGAACTGCGGCAGCAGAGAGAAGTTCTTCATCGTCGAATCGAGTTTTGTAAAGAGAAGGATGCCATTGGAATGGTTGCAAGGCTTAGTGACACGAGCTGTGGTTTTAAGGATTACACAGCAGAGGAGATCAGATTGGCAACAAATGATTTTTCAGAACGTTTGAGAATTAAACCAGGAGGTGACTGGACTAGTATGTATAGAGGGCGCATCAATCATGCCACAGTTGCAATCAAAATGCTCAACTCAGCTAATGACATCTCTAAGCAGGATTTTCAAGCTAAGGTAAACAGTCTGTTGGGAACGTTTGTGTTCTGTTTTCTATTATGCTATATTGCTAAAAATGTGCAGTCCACGTTCATACTTAATTGACATACGTAACATACCATACTTCTGATTATTTCAAATTGAATGAAAATGTTGATGCTTTATAAATGTAGGTGACGGTTCTTAGCCATATTCGACACCCGAATTTGATCACCATGCTTGGATTCTGCACTGAGCTAAGGTGCATTGTGTTTGAGTACATGCACAATGGTAGCTTGAGAGACGTATTTTTAAGGGACATATTGTTCTCCTCTCACACAAGCTCTAAGACAAGAAAGCGGACCCTAGGGTGGCACGACCGTGTCCGAATTGCTTCTGAAATTTGTTCAGGCTTGGGCTTTCTCCACACGGCGAAGCCGAGGCCCATTGTTCATAGCCGACTTTCCTTGTCTAACATCCTCTTGGACCGCAATCTTGTAACAAAGATCAGCGGTTTCGGGCTCTCCCTAAGTCATGATGAGCAGAGTGTCCGATCGGATATTCGGGCTTTAGGGGTTTTGATGATGCATCTTTTAACTGGAAGGAATTGGGCTGGGCTGGGCCAGGCAATGAACATGGATCAGGCAGCTGTAGTCCGGGATCTAGATGAGATGGCTGGACAATGGCCGTTGGATTTGGCAGCGAAGCTTGCGGGCTTAGCCTTGAGGTGCTTAACAAGTAACCGTGGGCCTAGTAGAGATTTGAAGCTGACAACAGTGATGGAAGAGCTCAATGAGTTGAAGAAAAGAGCTGATGATTTAGTTGCAAGTGAGCGGGCCATGAATAGAGATGTAAAAGCAAAGGACACCAGTGATGTACCCAGTTTTTTCCTCTGCCCCATTTTTCAGGTTAGTTAAACCCTAAACCCTAAATCCTGAATCAGAAACGAATTTAGTAAGCATAATTTACTGTGGTAAAGTGTAAACATGGTTAATTTTGCAGGAAGTGATGAAGAATCCACATGCGGCAGCTGATGGGTTTTCATATGAACTAGACGCAATAGAGGAATGGCTAAGAATGGGGCATGACACATCGCCCATGACAAACTTAAGGCTCAAGCACACATTTCTTACCCCTAATCATACCCTTCGTTCCCTCATCCAGGAATGGCATAATAAGAGATTACTCCCACCTCCATAACACACACACAGATAGAGTAAATTCAGATTAGAGAATTATGAGGCCCAGAGAGAGAGAGAGGAGAATTGAGGAGAATTGAGCTTTTTTTGATACTTTGTTAATAAATGGATTGGTGTACCTCTTGACCTTTGATGCTTTCCTGGTTGTATTTGATATGAGGAACTGTATTTGAACTTAAAAAATCTGTTGTAGATTGTAAGAGCGATTAGCTTTACATGTTTTTATTTTTTTTAATAATTATAATTTTTATTTATCATTATTTGAAATGAATTTTGATTACAATTGGCGTGAAATTGAACAATCTTACGTAGATTATAATGAATCAGAGAAATATCTTTTTTCTCAGCACTCCCTCAAATTTCAAATAATTTTCACAAAATTCTTTTTATTTGTTGAGGCCCCAAAAAATTCAGGGTTGGCCCCAAGTAAATTCTCGGCCTAGTGCGACACCTTATTAAGAAAAGACCCGGTTCGGAGTACATGAAATTCGTCATGCAAGCTTGCACGATTCATGACCATGTGTCATGCCAAATAAATATGCAATTCATCACGCTAAGAATTAAAATGAGCCTATAAAAGACGCTAGCTCTACAAGCTCATGCTAATTATTCCACCAAGCATCATGTCTCTTTTCAAAGACGATAAAATTCAAGCACGCCAATCGACATGTCATGCCAAGTATGAAATTATTATTTCACACCTAACCACGCTATAAGTTTAAGTGGGCGCAAGCCACACAAATGCCCGGAGCTTGCTAAGTGGGTTGTGGTATGGATGGTAACGAGCTTTCATGAGGCCCATTGATGAGCCGAGAAATGGAAGTTTTGGGCTACTTGGGAGCCCCAAAACTCAAGCCCATTTTTTGAGCCTAAATGTATGGGTAAGCATAAAAGAGATAAAAAAAACCCAATACTTTAGGAAAAAATTAGCCAATCATCTCAATAAAATAGCCTATCATTTAAGGAAATTAGCCATTCCCTTAATGGGCTAACCTATCACTTTAGCAAAAGCCCAAGCAGCCAATAACATATATGTAGTCTCCAGCACTTAGCTGGAAACGTGAACCATGATGAAAGCCAAAGTGTTATGTCGATGAGTTGCTGAGAGGCTCCAGCACATGGGCATAACAAGCTTCATAAAGAAGAACATTCAAAGATCCAGAGGATAATAGCGTGCACAGGTTGCTAGGAGGAGGGGCACCCTTCAAACCAACATACATACCCATTTCTTTCCCCTCACTAGATCTAGCCATGGAAGAGGGAAGGGAAGGAAAGAAGGAAAGGAGATAGCTGAAAATGGGAGTCCCCCATTGAAACAGCTGCGGGAAAAGCCTAGAGCTCTCAAAAACCCTGTCTTTGTGTGATTGGGCAGAGAGGGTTTCATCAAAAAGGATGAGTCAAAGGAAGAGAAGAGAAAGGAAAAGAAAGACTTTGCCAAATTAGATAGAAACCATTAGGGTTTCTTGGAAAGGAGGAGCTTCCAGCGGCTATAAATGAAGTACCTCCTGCCCAACAACCGTAAACCACATTCAGAGTTCATCTCTCACCCCTTAAACCTCTGCACTTTCGAGCCCCATTCCTCTATATCTTCCCATTTTCTCTTATGGTAAATCGTTCCACAGCTTGACAGAGTTTTCGTCAAGCTACCGAAAACTACTCAGCACACCCATTATACCCCTATCTCCCTCTCTATTCAACAAACCTTCTTAGAATCCCTTCCCCCTTTCCTTAGAACCCCTGCTTCTCATAGGAACTCACAGCCCTTTCTCTTTAATGCTAAACTCATGATTGCTTTGCTTTCATGCCACAAACCTCTCATGCCAAGTTAAAAAATTATCTGTAAGCGACTGTTAGTTTTGCTAGTGAAGACCAAGGTGCTTCCTAAGGCTCAGCTATCCTTTTGAAGCATTCTTGGGGTCTGATTCTTGAACTCAGACCCAGGGGCAATTTTAACACATTTACTTCTTTACAGCAGCACAGGCCCATAGTAGCTGCCGGAACGAAAAAATCCCCAGACTATTAATTGTCTATTTAAAATTACCCTAATTGAACTTAACTCTCCGAACTAAAAAATCAGTCAATTTATCACTTGAACTTATCAAAATAGCCAATATAGCCCTTGCTATTAAGTTTTTCGAATTTCATCTAATTTTTCGTTAATAATAAAGATAAATTTGTAATTTCGAGTAAAATGAAAGTCATAAGATAAAATAATAAAAGGTAAAATAAAAACAATTAAAAATGAGATAACTTTATTTATTATTTAAAAAGAAAAAAGAAAAAAAAAAAGCAGCAGCCTTGCAGGCCAACCCTTTGTCCACCCACCGAGAAATGTGGATGCTATAGTGTTCTATCAAAAATCATATCCACAATCTAACAAGAGTACCATAAAGCTGAAGTTGATTTGTAAGTGATGGTAAGGTGGTCAAAGTCAGACTAGTCTTGAAAGAAATAAAAAAAAACATATGAAAATTGCCAGCACCCTTACATAGAAAAAATCCTTACCATTTGTTGGCAAATTTAGAGTCAACAAAATAAGTTACTTTTTCAACAAAAACATGATACTTGTGCTTTTTGTTAAAATTTATCTATGTGATTTTTGGACTTTGCATGGAAAAATGAGGAAGAAGAAGAAAAATAGTGGACCTTTACTCAATTATATAAAATGGCAACCTCCGAATGAAAATATGAGGAAATTAAACTTTGATGGTACTTTTAAAAATACTGGTTATGCAACAACATGTTTTGTCATACGTGAGTGGCATGTTTCTGTCAAAGTAGCAGGTTCTTTTTCCTTAGGTTTTTCTTTAGTTCTCCGAGATGAATCCATGGCTTTAAAATATGGTTTGTGACAGGACCCGACCCAAATTTCATTTTGGAATTTGGGCCGAACCTTGTGTGTGTCCGATACTTGGCAGGTGTCGGGCACAAATGACTAAATTGCCTTTTTAACTAAAAACCAAATTTTTCTACGAGTTTGACTTCTATCGAAAATTCGGCAGAGTCTCCCTTGTAATTTGCTCGTTTCCCAAAATTTTTATTTGTAATTTTTATAATCTCAAACGTTCAGCAAGCATAGTAATGGAATTCATACAACCATCAACATATCATTTTGGCCTCAGGCCTCTTTGACCCAAATAAACGTTTTATCATCTAAAATTCATCTCAACTTTCAAAACATTAATATTATATTAGCAATTTCAAACACTCCAAGTCGTGGTTGTACCTAGTAACACTATGCTACCTACGTACCCATACTGAGGGATCAAGCCACACGTAGTTCTTTCAATGCGATTGCACAACCATTCTTCACAAGCTCTAAAGTACATACTTTTCAACTTTCCCAATCCTCAGAACAGTTCATACTCAGAACATATGTAGGCCATTCATTGAATTTCCTCTAGTTCATAAATCAATTTATATATAATTTATATGTTATTGACTTAAATTATATACATCGTAATAATAAAAAGATAAAGATAAAAATAAAATAAATAAAAATAAAATCAACAAGCTCTGAAGACACTTTTATCCTTGCATCGGAACTCATGCAAGGCTCATATATAAATATAAATATAAATATATATATATCAACAACTTTATTGGTATCTATGTATATATTTTCATCTTTCACTTGTAAAACAAATTTGTCGCTTAAGAAAACAATGGTGAACTGTATAAAATCCTTAAGACTTGTAACATTCATTTCTTGTCTCACAGTATCAGGAAAATAATTATTAAAAACCTTTGCCTATAAAATACCAAAATAAAATCCTCAATTTTAGTTTAAAAGCATCTCAAACTTAAATTATCTCCGCCTAGGCGTACCCCCATTCCTGATCCGTCAATTCCATTATTACCGTCAATTCCAATACTATTCCGTCAATTCCAAATATCCAGTCAATTCCATCTTCGCAGGCATCGAAAACACAAAGTTAACCGAGTTGCATTCCTCGTAGGCCTCGGAGACACCAAGTTAACCCGAGCCGCAATCTTCGCAGGCCTCGGAGACACCAAGTCAGCTCGAGCCGCAATCCTTGGAGGCCTCGGAGACACCAAGTTAGCTCGAGCCGCAATCCTCTCATCACACAGTTTAGGTATCCCAGAAACTCATGGGGGATTATCAGAAATAACAAAATTGTTTCAAGGCAACTGGGGGGGTACTCCTATGGTGTGTTTGAAAAACCATATCCAAAACTTATCACAAACTTTCCTTTATTCCACAAACCCATTTTCTGACCTTTATATGAACTTTCAAATAAATTGATTCTCAACTACACTTTAAAAGTATATACCATATTTTGATAAAAACCAAGGAGAAATTATAGAATAGTACCGTACTACCACCTCAGCTTATGATACTTCCATTGAAATATGCCATATGTCATTTATGAATAATAATTTTAATTTTTTTTTCAACTGGATTTGGAATCTAATTATTATCTTTTGAATAAAACTAAGAAATCAAATCAAAAAAAGAAAAAAGAAAAGAGCCACCACCCACCCCGACTTGTCGTCCACCTCGTGCTGCCTTCCTGGCTGATGCCCACCTCTCTCTCTCTCTATCTCTCTCTCTCTCTCTCTCTCTCTCTCACGCACTTCAACCGCTTAATCATTGTTCAATCCTCTTACCCTTTCGGTGGCTACCCCAAAACTAGCTTATTCTTTTTTCTCCTTTTTCTCACTAATTTGTTAACTTCTAATTTTCAAATTGCCATCAGATGTGAAGAAAGGGGAGACAGTGCGGTGGCAGTGTAGGGAGATTGGGTTGGGGTGGGAGGTGGATTATGTCGTCTTCTATGTTCTTTTCTTTTCTTTTAGTTTTTTTTTCTTTTTAAGTTTATTCTAAATGGTACACATGTTTTAAATCCAACTATAAAAAAAGTTCAATTTTTTTATAAAACTATGACACATGGCATATTGTCAATGGAAGTATCATAAGCTGAGATGGTAGTACAATACTATTCTATAATTTCTCAAAACGAAGGTCCATGATTTATCATTTCGAACTACCGAGTATATGTATTAAATATAGACATGAACTTAAATATTTAATTAGTTTATTTATCACGTTGAACTTCGATTAACAACCATTCCGATACTATAATAATAATCTTAATAGAAATAAATAACTAGATAAATAAATAAATAAGTGAATAAATAACTAAATAAAGAACCACTTCTCCTAGAGATTCCATCAAATACTATAATACACCTCCAATTAGCAAATAATAGAACTATGCACAATTTAGCAATCTACATACATGCATATCTATGCTCATTCCATAATCATATAAATCCATAATAGTGTGTATGGTAATTTTATCAATGAAAGTACTGCCATTACAAACCGATGATCACTCACATAAGCATAGATTTTCTATAAGGTTCCATAAAACAATCCTCTAACCCCTAGTATGACCTGAATAACTCAATTCTTAGTCAGGACTCGTTTGCATAGTCGTTCTAACACTTTTTGAAGGATAAAACTATCTTGGAAGACTCACGGTCAACTGACGGGTCAGACTGTCTAAACTTGGTCAACCAAGATCGTGGGGCCCACGACCTCCGATCACAAATCCGGGAGTACCTATAGGTTCAACACACTCTTCTAAACCTACCCTGCAAGTTTGGTTCGAATTAAATGGTCGGATTGATCACGATCGCACGATTGGATCGTTATGATTATCTAGCCCTAGGGTTCGCAATTTTAGAGTATCCGGGACTCCGATTCACGATTATACTGTCGTGCTCGGGACAACATGAGATGATTTTATGACTCAAGGACAGGCCAAAAAGTGGCCCACGCACCGCCACAAGAGCCAGCAGCGCGTGTGTGTCCAAAGCAATTCTGGCGATCAGAAAAATCTCCAAACCGCATGTCAAGACTTATACCTACATGATCACCACATAGAGTGGAGCAACTTTTGTTCTTGGACCTACCCCAAAAAGTAGACGGAAGTGGTCGGAATTGAAGGCTGAAACTGGCCAAAACTTCTATCGCTTAATTACCCACAAAAACTCAGAAATATCTCCTAAATTCCACAACCAGCAGCTAGAACACATTGAAAGGATAGAAAAGCATACCAAATTCGAAGAAAATGGTGGCCGGAGTTGTCCGAACGAGCTCTGTGAAATTCTGTCAAAAACTGTCCAAATTGCGCTGTTTTGTGGTGGTTTCCGGCAACCACGACTGCGGATCGAGGCTGAGACGAGCTGGGACTAGAAGAGGGAAGTGAGATGGTTCGTTTGGGACCAGTCTTTGCTTGAAACGGTGGTCGGAGTTGGGAGAAATCAAGGTCTGAAGTTGGCCGGTCGTGTCCTCCAAGAGAAGAAAATCTGGATTTTTAAAAGAGTGGTGATTTCCCCACTCCTTTTTCTCATATTTTATCCACTTATACTCATTTTTTATAACTAAAAAATTAGTGTAAGTGGATAAAATAGGAGTGGGGAAATCATTGTCCTTTTAAAAAACTGAACTTCGAAATATTTACGGTTATACCACTGAATTGGTTACAACTCCGATTTGAGCCCACTACGTGTCTACGGACTCATCTCGACGTGCTCTACGCAATGGTTCAATTAAAATTTCCAAATTCCTTTTCGAACTTAAAATGACCTTTTTGCCCCTTTTATATTAAATAATATTTTAATCTTCAAAACCCTTAATTAATTCAAATCATTTTATTTTATTGTTTATTTCAATTTACTTTCTCATTTAAATTTATTTCCTCTTATTTTAATTATTTTATTACTCTTTCAGACCAGGATTTTACAGTTTCTCCAAAATCTTCTTCGAACAAAAGTCAACTCTTAAATCATTTAAATATTCCCGGGGTAAAATTGTCTTTTTTTTGAAAAATTTAATATTTAACTAATAATTTAGGATCGGGTTGTTACAGTTTGAGTTGTGTGGGACCATCTATTTCGATCATTAATGAGGGGGTGACACGTATAAAAGGGAAATTTAGGTCAATTAATTACTATAATTGAATTCTATTTAATTAACAAAATTATAATTGATTAAAGATGAGAATATCTCCCCAAATTAAGGTTGAGATTTCCATTGAATCTCTTTGATTAATTCCAATCTCCTATTTTTGGATAAGAATAATTCTAATTAAATAAGGATTATTCTTCAAACCCTAACCTACAAGGAGCACTATAAATACATGGTTACTTCACACTGGCACATATGAGGTAATATGATTTTTACCAGAGAAACCTCTCTCTCATGCCATTTTCTTTCTCACGACTCCGGCCACCACCACACAAGGCTCTGGCCACGCGGTTCTTTTGTGCCATCACATAGAACGAAACAACCTGAAGCAATCAAATTAGAAAAATCAAACTGAAAACTACAATGCAGCACCTACACACCAAATTCTAACAAATCTCCAACCAAATAGTAGCACCAAATTCAAATATGATCAACAACAAAGAATTCAAAAATAACCTTACCAAAACAGAAAAATAACTAGAAAATTAAAATAACAATCTGATGAAGAATGTACATACCTCAACAACATAAAAATGTAGATTCACGTCAAAAGATGAAATTGAAATAGAAGAAGAAGAGCGCACCACAAAAATCAATTTCAAACGAAGAAGAACAAAAAAACAAAAGAGAGACAAGAAAAAGAACATGAATCTCATCGCACAAGAGAAAATCACAGCAGTGATGTCATTGCACGCCAAAACTGAAGTTGATTATGAATTAAACTGCTGCATTATGTAGAAAACCTAAAAATCAACATAAAAAAATGTAAAAATCAATATACAAACCAAAAACCATGACCAAAATCAAACAAAAAAACAAAGGAAAGTGAACGAAATCAAATCGGAGATATCACTGTGACGTTATTTCTAACCAATCATCCATTGCCATGTATTTTAATTTTTAGATATGACAATATGTGACAGATTTGGGATATCGCTATAGTGGCAACCCCATTATATGTAAGTTTTTCTCGAAGAGGAGAGATTCGAACTTAATTTTTTTTTTCAATAAAAAAAAAAACAAATATTATTATTAAATTAAAATATTGTTGATAACAAATTTAAAGTTGTCATACTTTGAATATGAGTGATTAATAATGTGGATACTTACTTAAGCATAGGTGTTTTCTAAATTGACATATTAGCTTGTTAATTTAGACATCTCCATTTTCAATAAACAATTTTTTTTTTAGCGGCATACATCTGTTAAAAGATAACATATGGAAATGAAGAAAAAACACTCGCCTAATCTCCGATGACATAGTCTGATTTTTATACTAGTTACTCATCTTTCTTCAATAATGATATTGAAAGAAATTGTATTCATTAACTCTGTATACATAAAACACGTTTAGAACTTAGGACAAAAAAGAGTTATGCCTAATAGAGAAAGGAATAGGAAGAATTAATCAATACAGAATGATCTTAATTTTCTGATTCACATATGGTCTCAGTCTCAGCTAACTTTCTGGACTTGGAAGAGAATTAATCATCCTTGACAAAAACTGATCCCATTCCCATGCTTGGAATTTATAGTATGGCAGGCTTGGCAGGCAAATCCAGGCCTAGAAGTGCTTTTACAACACGTACATTGGGATTGGGTTTTTAGTCTGTGTAAACACGAATTTCCTGCGACAAATGAGACAAGAACACGTGTACAAAATAATATTTGTATTTATGAAATTTAGGGTTATAATCTCTGTATTGAATCCTCTGATTCGATCTCCAAAATGTATAAAGAAAATTTGTGTTTGATGCAAGGGTTGTAGAAACTTGATCTTGATCAAACGGGTAGCACAAGGCTTGTTTGGTGTTTGGGATTTTCTAGGGTGGAGGAACCGGCACATATTTGTTGTGCTTGGTGGCTCTTCCAAAAATGTAGGTGAAGAATGCAAGGAGTTTTCTGCTTCTTCTCAATTCTAGGTTTTTTATGGGCCCTTCTTTCGTCTTCAAGCCTCCTATTTATAGGCTCTTGTAGGATGCTTGACCTAAATAACTTTCCCTGTTTAAAACCTTGTTTTGTGGGATTTTGATTTGATTTAAATCAATTCCCATAATCTGGCAATTTAACCAGATTATCTTCAATTGATTGACCTGATTAATATTTGATTTAAATCAAAGTCAATCACAGAAGATTCTTTCCCTTAATTTTGTCTTCATCTTGAACCGTCTGATGCACTCCGTCGGATGTCGCCACGTGTCACCTTTTTGACAGTTAATCCGATTTTGATGAGTCACACGCCACATGGGTGAATTATGGAGCCCACAATTTAATCCACTGAACCCTAATTATTTTCTCGTCCAACGAAATTTATTGCATCAAAATTTCTTTGTCTACAAATTGCCCCCACTTCATGATGCATTGTAGACATGTGCTTTGTTGCATGTAGGAGGTGCAGCTTGAAGTGTTCCTTTCTCTTCCTTTTTTTTTTTTTGGGTGATATCACTAAACTAAATAATATCCAATATTAAACCCTATTTCCAACGTTGGGTTACTCTTTTTTTTTTTGGTTTGTTTTGAGGGGAGGAAGATATTATTAAGTCCAATTTTGTTAAGATCTTGTGAAACAAAAAACAAAATCCAATATTTTCCTAAACTAGGAATGAGAAACCCTAGTATCACCAGGAGCTTTGATGGTCTTTGGCTTCTTTAAATTGCACTACGCTCATAAATATTGAGATCAACCAAATAGAACTGCAGAAAAACTCCTCTTGTCGGCAAGAAGGTCTACAACTTTGAAGTTTGCGTCATCCGAATTCTCAGCAACCAAAGTGGTGAGAGTTGTCCTCTTTTTCTTCTTCAGTGTCTGATTCTCATATATATATAGAGCGTGTCTCGGGAAGGTGCTCCGTATTGAACTCTGATGGTGTTCGCGATCATGTCCTGAAGTTGTTGGACCGACAAAGAACCCACCGAGGCGGCGTCAATTTTTCCGTGCGACTTCTTACCCGACTCTGTTTCATGACCCAATCTTTTCTCGCTGAATTCAGCCTCATGATGTGGTCATTTCTTGTTTGCTTCTTGACCAGGCTCCTTATCCTGATGTGCTTCCCACTTGTTGATGAGAGAAGCAATCTGCACATCCTTCTCTTCGACCATCTTCGCCAGTTTCGTGACCGCTTCGCTCATATGGGCCAGCTGTTCTTCAATAGACATTGCTCCCGTCACCATAACCTGCATGGCCATAGAATAAGACTCACCTATGGACGCCGAGACAATCTTCTTCTGTCGATCGTCAGGCGGGGATCCATGGTATGAGCCTGTGCTCGAGTCAGCGTCTGAAACAGGCGAGAATGAACGTTCTCTTGAATTCTTCGAGCCCGAAAACTCATTTCTTCATTCCGAGAGTTTCTCTCATCCACCCGGGAGGTATTCTTCTTTGCCCCCAAGGAGGCCAGATTGATAACCGGTTCACGCCTTCGGTTCACGTCTTTCGCCTTGGCTTGAGTCGGTATGGAAGTGACCTGTGGAGTTACGGATATTGCCTTAGCCTTGCTCCGGGTGACGACCCCAGCAGAATCTCCGCTTGAGAAGGAGGCACTCATGCTTTTCCCTTTCGCCACAGGAACGGTTTGAATCTTCTTAGAGGCCAACGTGTTTGGCGTGTTGGTTGATTTTGGAACTGGAAAAAGAGATGAGAGGTAGAGATAGTCCCACTGGGCGTGCCAAATTTGTAAACACGAATTTCCTGCGACAAATGAGACAAGAACACGTGTACAAAACAATATTTGTATTTATGAAATTTAGGGTTCCAATTTCTGTATTGAATCATCTGATTCGATCTTCAAAATGTATAAAGAAAATTTGTGTTTGATGCAAGGGTCGTAGAGACTTGATCTTGATCAAACGGGTAGCACAAGGCTTGTTTGGTGTTTGGAATTTTCTAGGGTGGAGGAACCGGCACGTATTTGTTGTGCTTGGTGGCTCTTCCAAAAGTGTAGGTGAAGAATGCAGGGAGTTTTCTGCTTCTTCTCAATTCTAGGTTTTTTCTGGGCCCTTTTTTCGTCTTCAAGCCTCCTATTTATAGGCTCTTGTAGGATGCTTGACCTAAATAACTTTCCCTATTTAAAACATTGTTTTGTGGGATTTTGATTTGATTTAAATCAATTCCCATAATCTGGCAATTTAACCAGATTATCTTCAATTGATTGACCTGATTAATATTTGATTTAAGTCAAAGTCAACCACATAAGATTCTTTCCCTTAATTTTGTCTTCATCTTGAACCGTCTTATGCTCTCTATCGGATGTCGCCACGTGTCACCTTTTTGACAGTTAATCCGATTTTGATGAGTCACACGCCACATGGGAGAATTATGGAGCCCACAATTTAATCCACTGAACCCTAATTATTTTCTCGTCCAATGAAATTTATTGCATCAAAATTTCTTTGTCTACAAATTGCCCTCACTTCATGATGCATTGTAGACATGTGCTTTGTTGCATGTAGGAGGTGCAGCTTGACCTAAATAATTTTCCCTATTTAAAACCTTGTTTTGTGGGATTTTGATTTGATTTAAATCAATTCTCATAATCTGGCAATTTAACCAGATTATCTTCAATTGATTGACCTGATTAATATTTGATTTAAATCAAAGTCAATCACCGAATATTTTTTCCCTTAATTTTGTCTTCATCTTGAACCGTATGATGCACTCCGTCGGATATCGCCACGTGTCACTTTTTTGACAGTTAATCCGATTTTGATGAGTCACATACCACATGGGTGAATTATGGAGCCCACAATTTAATCCACTGAACCCTCATTATTTTCTCGTCTAATAGAATTTATTGTATCAAAATTTCTTTGTCTACAGTCTGCTTTGAAATTTGGTGGATAATCATAACCTGTTCTTGAATATTTCTTACACCTTGCAAGCACACCATGAATGAACTCAGGCCCAGTGACCAGTAGAAGAAACCGAAGGCAGAAATGTCACTGGCTCAAGATTAAAGAGTCAAGTGATTAAGATGTTTGTTAGTCTTGTCAGGCAGTTAGGAAAAGCTGTTAGTAACAGAGCATCGAATATTAGAGAGGTGAGAGAGGTTAGAAAACGTGAACAAGGCTACAGCTGACTATAAAGTCTGTAATTGTGCTAAGCTTGAGGTTAATGAGAATACAATAATTCTTCTCTCTATTTTTCTGAAATTCTCTCTGCTTATCTTCGTTTCTCTCTGCATTTTCTGTTTAGTCTTGCTATCTTAACAATGACAACATGATCGAAAATATTCTATAATTTCTTAATAAAAAATACAGAAGGAAAAAAGAAAACATTTGGTTGAGCGACACAGAAACACCAACATATGACAAGATTTGAGCACATCATCACTAAAACTTCCCGTGTCGGGCCATTCAAGTTGTATTTCATATGCAAGCACACCATGTATTCCCGTCTTTGACTATGTATGTTACAACAAAATATTATCTTCTGAAGACGAGTTTTTTTTCGTTTTGTTTTTGTTTTTTATCGAAACGAAAGACGAGTTTTTTTTGGGGGGAAATGTAAAGACACATAGAGTTTTAGTTGAATGATCCCTCAAATAAGACTCTTGTGGTGCCCACTCCATATTATATTTGAATACTATGAACAATCTATTTTATAAGTATTTCATCAAAGACCGTCTATGAAGAAAAAAAATCACTTGAATCCGAATCCATTTGATCACTCAATTAATTGGTTGTTATTGTAGTGTTTTCTTGAAGCATTGTGTTTGTCTATTTTGTTTGTCAAAATTCTAATGGTTTTCAATATGTCTTTTTGTTTTTGTTTTTTTTGTTTTTGTTTTTGTTCTTTGTTTTTTGTTTTTTGTTTTTTGTTTTTTGTTTTTTGTTTTTTGTTTTTTGTTTTTTGTTTTTTGTTTTTTGTTTTTTTTTTTTGCAAGAATGATCTATGGATAAAGGCATAAAAATATACGGTTCGGATCATTAAGAACAAAAATATAGTGGACACAAAAGGTGTCCCTCAAATAACCTCAAAAAAGATTATTTGAGGGATCTCAATCAATAAAAGAAGACTATATATATATAACTTCCATTGAGGGATCCTCAAATAAGGACACCATTGTGGGACTTACTCTACATTGTATTTCAATGATATCAACACCTATTTTTTAGGTATTCCTTCAAATATCATCTCTGCAAAAAATCACTTGAATCCAATATCATTTGACCATTGACTTAAATGGTTATCCTTTTAGTGTTTTCTTGAAGTACCATGCTTTTGTTGGGCACAACTAGATGTTTTAATGATTTCTGATTTGTCTAATTTTTTACAAAGTTGATATATGAATAAAGACTTGGAAAATAGATGTTTCGGATTGCTGAAATAAAATTCGTAGTGGGTCCCACAATGTGTCCATTAAATAATCTTTTTTAAGGCATCCGTCAATAGTAAGTATATAGAGGGAATACAAAACATACAGGCCGAAAAGAGAAGAAAAAAAAAGGATCTAGTGCCGCTCTCCCAAATAACCAAACCCTAGATCTAGCGCCGCTCCATCTCTGCGAGGGGGAGGAGGAATCCTCCTCCCCCCTCCCACTCTACTGGAACTTGCTAGCCTTTCGACGATTCTGTCTCGGAGCATTTGGAATCCCCATCTTGCTTAGTCCGTAGCTCTCTCTTTCGAGGGCTGGTGACTTGTTTCGAGCTTCACCTGCTCGTTTCTGTGGCATCATGCCCCCTTCCCTGTTTGCATCCCCAAATCTTCACTATACCTTTCCCCTCAGAGATGTCCTTTGGCTATCCCCCGATTGGCTGTTTTTATCTTCTAGGTGCGTCGATTTCGAATCTGGTGGAGCAGGGGTCCCTCACTCTTCCATCTCGACTTGGTTGTGTCTATTGGATATTGCGGCTAATCCGAAACGCGATCTCTCTCGTAAATCTCGGAAGTTGTGTAGTGCCACGGCAGTGCTACTGCTCGGGTGCTTGCACCACCTCCTTCCTTTTTCATGGTTCCGGTACTCTCGGCTTTTGACGGATTTGAGGGTTTTGGTTATGGTGGTGGATCTGTGGCTGATAAGCTTATCTTTTGTTTGTTGTTCAATTGGGCATTTTGCTGTTTTATTTCAAATTGTTGTTGTATGTTGTAACTTCTGTTTATCTGTTGGTATCAACATCTGGGACAATCTTGGTGTTCTTGTTCATGTGATATCACAGATTAGTTATTCTGTTGTGCTTCCTCACTGGATTGCTGATGTTGTAATTCTAGGCTCTCCCCGTGTTGGGTGAGGTTCTTGTTTTATGAAATATCAACTTTCGACCAAAAAAAAAATTATAGAGGGAATACAAAAGTAGCTATGAAGAATTTTAGGTACCTATGTATGAATAGTTTTAATGCACCTAATTTTCCAGTAATGTACTCCGATCTTTCGGACTGTGGTATATAGAGGGCTTGGTTTGGTTGGTGAAATTGGACTGTAGTCTCCACCAGTATAGCTGCTGTCTTAAATTTTTCTTCATTGCTTTAAATGCTATCTTGACCATAGTGAGTAGTAAAGTCCCTCTTAAATAAAGATATTTTTCCTTCCTATGCTTGTTTGAGAGAGGTGTGATATTGGTGTGCACCCACATTATTTGGTATTAGTTTGTTCATCCTTCAGTTTCACATCCAATATTCCAAATGGATAGCCTCAAGCTCGACCATCCACAAGAAAACAACAGCAATTCTTCCCCCATGGAAATGACTAGCGCTCTGGATCCTGTGGAATTCAGGAGGCAAGGCCACATGATGGTAGACTTCATAGCAGATTATTACCAAAACATAGACAAGTACCCAGTCCTAAGCCAAGTCGATCCGGGTTATCTCCGAAAGCGCTTGCCGGAGTCCGCCCCAGATAACCCAGAGCCCATTGAGACCATCCTCCAAGATGTGCAGGAACATATTGTTCCTGGCCTAACACATTGGCAAAGTCCTAGCTTCTTTGCATACTTTGCTTCAAATGTTAGCATAGCAGGGTTTCTTGGTGAAATGCTTAGTACCGGGTTCAATGTGGTGGGCTTCAATTGGATGTCATCTCCAGCAGCAACTGAGCTAGAAAGCATAGTCATGGATTGGCTTGGAAACCTGCTTAGGCTTCCCAAGTCTTTCCTTTTCTCTGGCAATGGTGGTGGTGTAATCCATGGGAGCACTTGTGAGGCCATTGTTTGCACCATGGCAGCTTCCAGGGATCAAATGCTAAGCCGAATTGGTGGAGACAACATAGGGAAGCTAGTTGTGTATGGATCAGACCAAACACATAGTGCACTTCAAAAGGCTTCCCAAATTGTTGGAATCAACCCGAAGAATTTCCGGGCCATCGAGGCTACCAGGTCAACAACATTTGCACTATCACCTGAATCTTTAAAATTGGCAATATCTTCAGACATAGAAGCTGGGCTGGTGCCATTGTTTTTATGTGCCACCGTTGGAACAACCGCAACCACTGCGGTTGATCCATTAGGCCCACTATGCGATGTTGCGATACGTCATGGTATGTGGGTTCACGTGGATGCGGCATATGCAGGGAGTACATGCATTTGCCCCGAGTTTCGCCATTTCATTGATGGCATTGAGGGTGTGGATTCATTTAGCTTCAATGCACACAAATGGTTCTTTACTGGACTCGATTGTTGCTGTCTCTGGGTTAAGAATCCAGGCTCATTGACAAGTTCACTCTCAGCCAATCCGGAGTTTTTGAGGAACAAGCCGACAGATTCAAAGCAAGTGGTGGACTACAAGGACTGGCAAATAGCCCTAAGCCGGAGGTTCCGGGCCATGAAACTATGGCTTGTGCTTAGAAGCTATGGCGTGGTTAACCTTAGAAACTTTCTTAGGAGCCATGTGTTGAATTATAAGTGCTCAAGCTGATTTCATAATTAGTAGTTTTCTGTTTATTTGTATTTTCTGGTTTTAATCCAAGTGGCATAGATTGATTGGTTAGTTTAATGGAAGGCTGAGATTGCATTGTGATGTAATGCATCCAGCTGGCACAGTATAACGGATATACTCTCACACCAAGAGTGTGAGCGATACTGTACAAATGCTAGCAGTCTAATAGAAGAAGAGTGTTCTCTCTGCTACACGTATAGCAGAGGAGATTTCTGATTTCATCTTGCTCTCTCTCTTTTTTTCTCTTCTTATCAAAACTCACACACAGATTCACAAAAACACTAACATGGCCTCAGAGCCAGGTTGGATTATCTGAAGCTGGGCGTTTATTCTGTGAAGAAAATCGTTCGAAGTTAAGCTCAATCATAGCTCACGAAGCTGATTGAGCTCGATCAATTGCTGAATCTGAAAACAACTCGTTTCCAGGTGCTTCTGAAATTCGAAATGGCTGGATCTGGAAGCTCAGAGGCTAGAATCCCAATTTTCTCTGGTGAGAACTATGAGTTTTGGAGGATTAAGATGGTTACCATATTCAAATCATATGGTTTATGGGTTTTGGTAGAGAAGGGGTTTACAATCCCAGATTCAAAGAAGAAGGAATCTGAGGATGTTTCAGGAGAAGAAGTTGATGAGAAAGCAGCTGCCATTCTCATGAGGGATGCGAAAGCTCTTGGAATTATCCAAAATGCAGTTTCTGATCAGATTTTTCCCAGGATTGCAAATGCTGACTCTGCAAAGATGGCTTGGGATCTGCTGTACTCAGAATATCATGGTGGAGAGCATGTTAGATCGGTAAAACTTCAAAACCTCAGACGTGAATTTGAGTACACTAGGATGCGTGATAATGAAACCTTATCTGATTATCTTACTAGACTAAATGAATTGATCAACCAAATGAAAACATTTGGTGAAGTTCTGTCAAATGAGAGGCAGGTTCAGAAGGTGTTAATTAGTCTTAGTAAGAAGTATGATCCTATATGTCTTGTGATTGAAAACACAAAGACTCTAGAAACTGTAGAGTTGCAGGAAGTGATTGCCATTTTGAAGAGTCAAGAACAAAGACTTGAAATGCATAATGTTGATACAGCTGAGAAGGCATTTGCCTCATTCACTGTGAATCCCAAAGGTCAGAATAAAAATGGATCTCAGTCTGGTTCATCCAAGTCACAGGGAAATTGGCATTCTAAAGGAAAGCCATGGGAGTCAAAAGGCAAGTCACAGCAGAACAGTTATCCTGCACAGAATGTCAATTCTACAAATCAGGAGAATGCAAAACCTCAATGCAAGGTGTGTTCAAAGCATCATTTTGGTGAGTGTAGATACAAGGGGAAACCAAAATGTTATAACTGTGATAGGTTTGGACATTTTGCTAGGGACTGTACTGTGAATAAAAATGTGCAGAAGGCAAACTATGTAAACCAAATAGATGTGACAGGGAATCTGTTTTATGCCAATTGCACAACCACTGAGATCAAAACCAATGGAGAATGGTATGTTGATAGTGGCTGTAGCAATCATATGACAGGAGATTTAAAACTGCTGGTTGATGTGAGAACTAATGTGACAAGGAAGGTACAAATGCCAACAGGTACACTTGTAAATGTTGCTGGCATTGGTTCACTGATGATTGACACAGAAAAGGGTAGGAAATACATCAGAGAAGTAATGTACCTGCCAGGGTTAAAGGAAAACTTGCTGAGTGTTGGACAGATGGATCAACATGGATATTGTCTGGTGTTTGGAGAAGGAATGTGCAGGGTGTTTGATAGTCCATCTATGGATTATCTAATCATCAAAGTACCAATGAAGAGTAACAGATGCTATCCAGTATCTTTTCTTGCTGACAACCAGCTACTCATGAAAACCAGTTTCACTCAATGCACATGGATGTGGCATAAGAGACTAGGTCACTTGCACTTTAAAGGTCTGAAACAGTTAAGAGAGAAAGACATGGTGCATGGTTTACCACAATTGGAAGAACAAAGTGGTGTGTGTGAAGGGTGCCAATTGGGAAAACAACACAGGGTTGTGTTTCCAAAGGAACAAGCTCAAAGAGCAAGCAAGGCACTTGAATTGGTGCATATAGATCTTTGTGGTCCTATGAGAAATGAATCAGTTGCAAGGAACAAATATTTCATGCTGATTATAGATGATTTCACAAGAATGATTTGGGTATATTTCTTAAGAAACAAATCAGAAGCTTTCAGCTGTTTCAAGAAGTTCAAGTCTATGACTGAATTACAAACTGGACACCAAGTGAAATGCATAAGAAGTGACAGAGGTGGAGAGTTTCTATCTACTGAATTTGTGGAGTTTTGTGAAGCTCACGGCATTCAAAGGCAGCTTACAATGGCCTATACTCCTCAGCAAAATGGAGTGGTAGAGAGAAAGAATAGGACTGTCATTGAGATGGCAAAATCAATGTTACATGATAAGGGAATGCCTTATTTCCTATGGGCAGAAGCAGTGCATACAGCTGTTTATTTGCTGAACAGATGTCCTACCAAAGCTCTCCATAACATTACCCCATTTGAATCATATAGTGGAAGGAAGCCTGGGATTGCACATCTGAAAGTTTTCGGTTCTCTGTGTTATGTTCATGTACCAGCTGAATTGAGGCACAAGTTGGATCCTAAGAGTACAAAGGGAGTGTTTGTGGGATATGCCACTTGTGAAAAAGGCTATAGAGTTTTTGATCCAATCTCTAACAAGCTGATATTGTCAAGGGATGTGACATTCGATGAGGAAGGTGTTTGGAATTGGACAGATAACCATGGTTCAGATATGCCAACATACTCAGTTGAAAATCAAGTAGAGTTTGATGTCAATTCTGGAAATTCAGGTGACAATGGTGCAGCTACACCTCTAACTCAGAATCTGCAGGAAGGAAATTTGTCATCTACTCATCACACTCCAAGTGATATAAGTAGTGAAGAAAGGAGAACTCAAGCCTATGATCATTCTCCATTAAAGTGGAGGAGACTAGATGATGTGTTGGCACAATGTAACTTGTGCATCGTGGAACCAGAAAACTATGCTGATGCTGCACAGGATGAATCTTGGCTTAAGGCTATGCAAGATGAATTGTACATGATTGAAAAGAATGGAACATGGGAATTGGTGGAAAGACCATCTGAAAAACCAGTGATTGGAGTTAAATGGGTTTACAAGACAAAGCTAAATTTGGATGGTTCAGTTCAAAGGAATAAAGCAAGGTTAGTTGCCAAGGGATATGCTCAGAAGCCTGGACTGGATTACAATGAAACATATGCACCTGTAGCTAGATTGGATACCATCAGAACACTTATTGCTCTTGCTGCCCAAAAGAACTGGAAATTGTACCAACTTGATGTGAAGTCTGCTTTCCTTAATGGAGTATTACAAGAAGAAGTCTACATTGATCAGCCGGATGGTTTTGTGATTCAAGGTCAAGAAGACAAGGTATATAAGCTACATAAGGCTTTATATGGTTTGAAACAAGCACCTAGGGCATGGTATGGAGAGATAGATAACTATTTCTCTCAATGTGGTTTTGAGAGAAGCTTAAGTGAAGCAACCTTGTACACCAAGGTAAGGGGAGATACGGAGATCCTAATTGTGTCTATCTATGTAGACGATATTGTGTATACAGGGAGCAGTCAAACACTGTTAGCTGAATTCAAAGAAGATATGATGGCTAAGTATGAGATGACTGACTTGGGCCTACTTCATCATTTTCTTGGCATGGGAGTTATTCAATCTGAGTCTAGTATATTTCTACATCAAAAGAAGTATGCTAGCACCTTGTTGAACAAATTTGGCTTGACTGAATGCAAATCTGTAACCACACCTTTTGTTGCCACTAAGAAACTAGCTAAGGATGATGGGAGTGGAGCTGCAAATGAAGAACACTACAGAAGCATTGTTGGTAGTATGCTGTACTTAACTGCTACAAGACCCGACATCATGTATGTTTCAAGTCTGCTAGCCAGATTCATGCACTGTCCTACAAACAGGCATTATGGAACAGCTAAACGTGTTTTGAGATATGTCAAGGGAACTCTAGACTACGGCTTAGAGTATGTGAAAGGCAGGAAATCAGTTCTGATCGGCTACTGTGACAGTGATTGGGGAGGATCAGTTGGTGATAGCAAAAGCACATCGGGGTATGCTTTTACTTTTGGAAGTGGAGTGTTTTCTTGGGCCTCAGTGAAACAGAACTGTGTTGCACTGTCCACTGCAGAAGCTGAGTACATCAGTGCAGCTGAAGCCACTACTCAGGCCATTTGGCTTCGATTTGTGCTAGAGGATTTTGGAGAGCTTCAAACTGAAGCTACTCCATTGCATTGTGATAACATCTCAGCAATAGCAATCACTAAGAATCTTGTATTCCATCAGAAGACAAAGCACATTGACAGGAGATACCATTTCATAAAGGATGCTTTGCAAGAAGGAGTTATTAATCTAGAATATTGTCCCACGAATGAGCAACTGGCTGACATATTCACCAAACTTTTGGCCAAAGATAGATTCAATTATCTCAGAGAGATGCTTGGAGTGAAATCAGCTCAAGACTTAAAGGGGAGTGTTGAATTATAAGTGCTCAAGCTGATTTCATAATTAGTAGTTTTCTGTTTATTTGTATTTTCTGGTTTTAATCCAAGTGGCATAGATTGATTGGTTAGTTTAATGGAAGGCTGAGATTGCATTGTGATGTAATGCATCCAGCTGGCACAGTATAACGGATATACTCTCACACCAAGAGTGTGAGCGATACTGTACAAATGCTAGCAGTCTAATAGAAGAAGAGTGTTCTCTCTGCTACACGTATAGCAGAGGAGATTTCTGATTTCATCTTGCTCTCTCTCTTTTTTTCTCTTCTTATCAAAACTCACACACAGATTCACAAAAACACTAACACCATGTCAAAATGGCCAAGCTTTTTGAAGGGCTTGTAGCTATGGACCAAAGGTTTGAGATTGTGGTGCCTAGAAATTTCTCCATGGTTTGCTTTAGGGTTTCACCATGGGTTGCAACAAGCAAGGGCGCTCCAACAACTCCAACTTCAAATAGTTTTCATCAAAATGGTATTGAGATTAATGTTGAAAAATGTACAAATGAAGTCAATTGCAAGTTGCTGGAGGCCATCAATGCATCGGGTCGTGTATTCATGACTCATGCCATGGTTGGAGGTATGTACGTGATACGGTGCGCAGTGGGTGTAACCCTAACAGAGGAAAAACACATAGCCATGGCCTGGAAAGTGGTGAAAGAGCATGCAGATGTCATCCTCAAGAACCATGGTGATGATGGTGAGGCAAATTTGAAGCTTCCATTGTTGGACATGATTGCATGATAATTAGAATATCTCAGTGCATAGAATGTATGAATTAATTAAGGGAGTTTCACTAAAACACCCAAAATGGGGGTTGAAATTATAAAAAAATCCAAACACTATTTAAACATATAAACACACCCAAAACCCATCATTACACACACTCAAAACCCATTTATAAACATACCAAAAAAATTGACTTTGGGGTTGATTTTGGACGTGTTTCTATATTTAAATAGTGCTTGGATTTTTTTATAAATACATGTCTAGTATTGGGTTTATTTATAA
Organism: Prunus mume; assembly: GCF_000346735.1. The sequence continues at coordinate 17,787,259 of NC_024126.1, read as the reverse complement.
ATTTGTAATTAATTAAACCATACAAATTTGTAATGTCCATGTTTTCCTTTTTAATTTGGTCTGTCTGTTTTAGTTTCTATGTTAATGTTGGTAGTTTTTTTTTTTTTGGTTACTTAGACAAAATAAAAAATGTAAACATGTCATGTGTTGATTAAATAAAATATATTATGAATTGCATAATTATGTTTTTTTAGGAGATTTGCTTTTGAGAGAGGCAATAACATACTAATTAAACTCACACATACTATACAGATGTTAGAAGATTCGAATTCAAGACCTTTCTCACTAGATTAATTGCTTCAAATCACTACACTAATAGGTTATTTATGATTGAATAATTATGTTTCGATTGGTAACGTGTGATCAAATATTTGTTAAAGTTAATACTTGATTGACAATACAAAAAAAAAGGTTAATTGATTGTAGTGTTTTATGTTTTGAAATATTTTGGATTGCATGGCAACTAGAAGGCCACGGTTATGGTAGGTTGGTTGTTGGCCAGCATAAAGCCTACTGCTTTATTGAAGTGGAGATGGTGAGTGTGGGAACATGAATGATTATTTGTACAAACAGTGAGAGAGACGTACGGTATGGTATTGTTTTGCGTAAGAAGAACAAGACTTCTTAAAATTAAAAAAAAAAAAAAAAAAAAAGAAAAAAAAAATTATGTCTCTGTTTCTAAAGTGGCAACTCAAAATTCTAAGCATAATTATGCTAAAATAATTTGTCACGAGGTTTCGTTTCTATTAATTATGCTAATTAGTTATTTATTACATAACCTTGAACACATGCAAAGTGTTATAATAAAATATTGGGGACATATTGAGATCAATGCCTGAAAAATGGACTACGTACCCGAACGAAAGCCACCGAGATCCTGTCTTGATTATGAATTATGAATTACTTTTGACTAAAATAACAATCAAACAAGAAGACTGCAGCTATAATTAAACACCACCCCTGCCCCCCGGGTCGTCCCCTGTCATTTTGAATTAGACAGATCACCTCCTAGTCGAGTCACAAGTTCACAACACAAGCACAGTCGATGCGTTGAGTTTACAATGCAGCACATGAGGAGGCCCTCCTAGCTATGTAGAGATTACTGAAATTATCTGTAGGATGACTAACAACACCTAGAGAGAGGTGAATAAACCAATTTAAAATTATAATCAATAAACAAAAAATAAACTTTGGTAACAGGATTGATATGGCTTATCAATCCTAAAACGTGCTGAGCATAAAATAAAGGAACACGCAGAGAATTATTTTACGTGGTAAAACCCCACCTCTGGGTGTAATCCATGGGACTCTTCAGTCCAATACAAATCCACTATAGAACGATGATTACAAGAAGTACTCACACAATTATCCTAGACGTATATTCTATATAATGTTTATTGACTTCTTCGTAACTCAACTTCTGTCAGGATGATCTTTTAACACTCCTTCTCCTTATGTTGAAAGTAATATTGGTCACGATTACTTCAAGCTCGCCAGAAGAAAACTGCCACTATGGTCTTGGTTCCCTCAACCGTATGAGTCACCGAACATGCAAATGAATGAAATATGAATGATAAAAGTGTTTGATAAATCACCAAGTAAACATGGAACACTTGATGATTTATCTCAAAGATATGCACAACAGCTTTTGTTTGGAAATTTAGATGCTCAACCAAAATATCTAAAAGCTGTGTCTTAAACAGAGCATCACGTCATCTTTTTATATGGACACATGTTCTCCTCTTTGCAAGTAAAGAGCATAAAGCCATATATATGGTCATTAATCACCTTTAATTCAAATACGTCAGCTTAGCACAATATGAGAAGGTAAGGATGGCTTTCAATACAAGCAATTGCTATAGTAGGAAACAATATATACCAAGCTGAATCAATGAACCCAATTAAGGTATTAAAAGAAACATGCTCTCCAAGTCAAATATGAAAAAGGATATGTGTACTTAAACCAAAATAAGGTCCAACTAGGAAAATAATCTCAAGAGATAAAATTTAATCCTATTAAAAATAGGACTAATATAAAAGCACTTAAGTGTAAATAACTCCAACTAGAAATCTTATAATGAATGCATGATTATGTCATGATTTACTTGAAATCAGTTTCCCTATATCAGAAACTTAACAAAATAGAAAGTCTCATATAATAAATGGTTTCACTTTTAATAACACCAAGGCCTTTTGTGATAAAACCCCACACTAACTTGGCTTTGTAAGTAGTTAAGTTGGGGACAATATCGATGTTGCAAGTAGTGGGCCGATGACCCGTCTCTCTGAAATTTAACGAAGACAACATAAATGATTTTATTGTACTTCATTTGTTGACCTAAAATTGTTTTTATAACTTAAGTAATGTGTATAACTATGATTCTTTTGGTCCTATAAGATGACAAAGGTTTATATTTCCTACTTCACGAGATACATTCCATCGCAATTCCTCTACAAACAACTTGCAGGCTGAACTGTACCTGCAGCTGTTCCATCTACATGGCTACATGAAGCTTCAGATGGTTGGTTCTTGTAAGTGAGCTTCACATCCTCCAATCTAATCCTCGTACAAGGATTCTTGGAACTACAATCGAAATTCACTGCAACTTCAGTTGCTGATGTACCGTGGATGTCTTGGTACGTCACGTCAGTAATTTCGATTCCAGAAACCTGTTCAGACAAAGTGTTATCAAAGATGAACACAAAATTATCTATCAAGTAACCAAGTATATGGTGCAAAATGTAGCAAGTTTGACGAACGGAAAAGATTGGGCTTCATCTTTTTTTTTTGGTCGAAAACCCATGAAGCTTTTGATACATTTCCAAATTAGACATTATATTTGGGTGATGCCAATATTTTGAAAAATTCAACTAGCTATATATGTGATTGTCTGGGAAAACAAAAAGCTTGTAATTGAATTTACTACAGAACTCTTATGATATCTTTACCTGACGAGGGCAGTCTTCGTTGTTAGGGCAGTAGTTTTGATCAATAATGATGGGATTTTTGACATTGACCATTACGGCATGTTGGAAGAGAATGTGCCTAGCAAATCCAGTGCTAGGTCTACTCCAAGATTTAATCCTGACACCATTCAAGGTATTCTTAAAAGTAGCAGTTTTAACTGTTACATTTTGCACACCGGGCTCTTGCATCTCCCACCCTAGACTTCCAACGCTGCAACACCAATCAAATCGATTCAAAATTTAGAAGTAAATCAAAAAACACAAAAGGTTCTTTAAAGTATACTAAAACATATCCTTGTATGCTAGTTTGATTGGCTTGATTACAAATGCATGCCCTATTTAATTTTGACGTACCTAATTCCATGGCCGGGTCCACAAGTAACCTTTTCGATCCACAAGTTAAAGGTGCCAGGGCCAATTGAGACACAATCATCACCGGTTGAAAAATCAGAGTTGAAAATGGTGATGTCTGATGACATTTGAATGTGGATGCCATCGGTGTTGGGGGCTTTTTCAGAGGCAGAAACCCTAATTCCAAGCATATTCACATTGTGACAACCTTTGATGATTATGTGGACCATTTGGCTGTTTCGTGATATCAATCCACTCACTACAATGTTGCTCGAGTTGAAGAAACCCAGTGACTGCACATAACCCACGCAAACACACACTTCATATGTACATGCTCTATATATGTAACTTCCCTAAGCTTAGGTACTTAAGTAGTTAATAACTTAATCTAAACTCACAAGGTTTCTATATGCATTTTTTATGTTTTAGTAGTGTCGATTTTGACTCACATTTAGTTCTTTTAAATATAAACACTAAGGTCCATTTGGTTCAAAGTTTAAGCGCTTGGAATGGGTTTCAAATTGCATTTCTATGTTTAGTAAGTGCACTATTGGGAATGCAATTCTGGACTCTTGGGTATGGACTTCCTATATGTAGGGAGAATTTCATACCCTTGGCTCACTATTTCCCCCCACTTAGAAAAGCAATTAATGTAGTGTTTTTTTACTAACTTACCCATGTTATTATTTCTAAATACCACTACTTTTGACCCTTAAAAAATTGTTCATATTAATAACTTTTAATGATAAAAAATCAAGGTTATTGTTGGAAAACTGAATAACTTTTCATTCTTAATACTGCACTAACCAAATATGAGAATGAGAGAAAATAACGTTCCCAAACATAAGAATGAACATCATCCATTCTCATCTTGTAAGATTAGACATGAGAAGTTTATTCCCAATAAATTCAATCCGCAAACCAAAAACGAGTCTTAAATAGTATTAAATCCGAAATTCAAAATGCTTAACCTCTAAACGAGAGTGGGTTAATAGGTTAGAAATACAATAAGTCAAAAGTCTGATTCCCTCCCAAGAAAACAAACAAAAATGATATCGTTTGGAACCACTTAAGCACAAAAAGATAAAACTAGAGAATATTTCAGTTAAGTGAAGTAAAATGAACAGTGACCACAAGCTGACCAATCAACAATACCCACTAACAACACCAATTTTGTACGTACTTGATGCCTGCCATGGATGGTGCATATTATTTTAATAAAATTCTATATCCTGTATATGAATGGAAGGTAATTTATTAGCCACCGCCCATCAACTAAAAGTCTAAAAGGGTACTTAAATTATGGACAATAATTTGGTGATCTGAATTAGTAATTAAAGTTACGTACGATTGCTCCGGTAGGGCAATTACTCTTGCCTAGTGGTGAGGCCTTGCAATCCCACAAACCAGTGCCTTGGCCATCAAGAATTCCGTGAGAGCTAGATATGTTGAGGCCGTGCACATCCTGAAACGAAAGCCAGTTACCAGCATTTCCAAGGACCCGGTAATCGGATGGGGCAACGAGGGTGCCTTCCGCGATGCGAAAGGTGGTGGCCTGGTTGTTGCATGGCCCTTTGAAGATGGCATTGCCTAGCAAGAACGTCCCACGCGGGACGTGAATGACAGCTGGCTTCACGGAGGCACAAGCTTTGTCCCATGCAGAAAGGAAGGCTTTGGTTGAGTCAGTCTTGCCATCTGGTTTGGCTCCTAAGTTGACCACACGGTAATTATTAATACCACTGGACGCTAAGGCTGATGAGTTGTTCATGAAGGCAAACACAAGTACACATGAGAGAACAAGAATGAGGCTTCTAGGACATGATGACTTTGCCATTGATTTGGGCACTACAACGTACTTGGGGGAGTTTTAATTTGTCTGAGAGAGAGAGAGAGAGAGAGAGAGAGAGAGAGGTTAACTATAAGCTGAGGTGGTGAGGAAGTTGAAACTGTTTAAGGGGTATTTATAGGGTTAAACTATTTACTAAGGGTACGGCACCAAGAATAGTTTTGTGCCAAGAAGGGTTTTGTGCTTTTTGTGACATACAAAACCAAACTATTTATGCAAACGATTACTCATTGTTGGCAAAACCTATTCCACCCATTGTGCCTTAAATCATAAAAAGCAAAAAAAAAAAAAAAAACACATACTAATATTCTAGCCCCTAATGGTTGAACCCTAAAAAGATGCTAGCAAGCTATATCATCAATTGGTATACTTTTGCCCTAGAGGTCTCTTTGATATTTTTTTTATTTTTAAAATTTTAGGATGTTTGTTCCGTCCTTGTTTGGGTGTTAACTCCAAAAGTTCTTAAAAACCAGAAAAAGACTAAGAACATCTTTTGAGCCCATGAGAGAGAAATATATATGGATTTTGATGTGGCAAGTCATTTTGTACACATAATGATCAAATGGTACAAGGTAAACAAAACCAATATAAGGCCAGAGTGGCAAACCTTATCCTGATGGATTCTGGTGTGCGAGAGTTGGGAAAACCGCAGGATTCTAAACCTTATCATCTTGGAGTGATTTATGCTTAACGAAACGAAAACGAAACCAAACCACAGGTACACAAAGGATGCTCTCTATGCCTTACTTAGATTCTGTACGTACTTCTAGTCCACATATGAGAGGATATATTGTATACTACAAAAAAAACGTGGTGGCATTTGATGACATTTGCTGGGTTTTTGGTGACTAAAGCCTTTAGTCACCCCAGCAAATGTCATCAAATAATGGTGACTGTTGCCACTTTTTTTTTTGTAGTGGTACCTGGTGCTCCACGTATAGTTGTACTACTTGCTTATAAGATACAATATTGTATATACCAGAGCCGTTTTTCTATATATTGTTTTAAAAGAAACGTTGATATAGCCAAAAAGTTATAAAACCACAAACCAGCAAGGCTAGAGGAGGACGTTCATCGTATAGGCAGACCAGACAGACTCTACTATTCACGGAATTAATGGAATTGGACGGATCAATCTGAATAAGACATCACGATGAGAACAGGTGAATAAGTGTGTGTTTACATCCTATTCACGTTTTGTTCATTAGAACAGAAAATGACAGTTTTTTTTTCTTTTCAATATTTAGTTAGGCAATATTGTAATTTGAAAGGTGGAGGGCCAGTTATATATAAGTTACACATAAAGGAAGGGGAAGCATACGGTGTGGGGTGTAGGATACTAGGATACGATATGATAGGCCTGAGCATGGTTCGGCTTGGTTCAGTTTCGAGTCTATTGACAAGGTTACTCTATTGACTCATAAAGACGAGCCCCAAACAACATTATCTAGTTTTTGAAATGCACTGGTAGAATATGATCATCATGTCAGCTTTCCACTTAAGCAAGCAGAACAAACATGGAAATGCAAATCAGATGAAAAAGAAATATTCGATGCCAAGGAGAAAATCTAACAGCTTGTCCAAGATAAGCAACTGAAGGTAGAGAATGGAGAGAATGCTTCAAGGGTATAAATTTCATTTTACCAATGGTTTGATCATTTGATTGTCAATTTTACCTCTTGTTTCAGATTCAGAGTTCATATGTGGTATTCTGACTCTGAAACTTTTAAATGGTTGGAATCAAGGGCGGATTCACGTATAGGCTAGAGTGGACTTTGTGCCTTCAAGTAGTATTTATACTAATTCTTCCACTAATGCAAGAGTCAGTTCCAATAAACTTTTATTTAGAATGAATAACTATTTGATGGATTTACATATTACAAAGAGCTAAATTGTAGCCCATAAAAAACTGTTTTAAGTCATTGTACAATTGGAATCACAATGGTTGCAAACTATTCTCTAACATTTCCAATTTGGTGAAGGAAGCTATTGCTATGTGTCTATATCGTGTGATTATCATTTCTCTTCACTCCAGCTTTACTATATCCACTCTTCAGTGCCCCCAAAATCTACCAAGTGCCTTTGCATTTTCACATTACTATAAAATATCACACACCTAGATGTTTTTCCCGGCAAAGACATCTGCAAAGTTTTCTTGGCAAGGAATAATCTTCAAGCAAAGATGGATCGGTTGAGATGTCTTCTGGACGTGACCATATATAAACCCCTCGCTCCTGCCGGCTGCCTGGAACACTGTTTTCTAGTACGAATGCTATTAGAAATGTCACCACCATGTTCAAAGACAGTAGTCCATTTATAACGAAGTCAAGCTGCCAGGCATTGAAACAACAATTTAGCTCATAAAACAGAACTTGAAACTGTACATGGAAGAGGCTAGGACAGTAAACATGCGTGCCTGTACATGTTAAAACATGGGCCCTAGACTCCTAGAATGTCATATTTTGATCATATTTATCAGTCCCCAAATATGATTTTAACCATCTTCAGAAACCAGTTCATCAGAAAAACTGTTCTTTTTGTAACTTACAGTAATTCATCACTATTCCGGTAGAAGTTCCTCTCTTTTTTTTTTCCCCCCTTTTTTTTTCATTCGATAGTTCTTAGGAAGGGGGAAGTGAAGCTCTGATTTTTCACGTATTTGTGCATTTAGAATCCGTGAGGAAACAAGGATAAAATAGCTTTCTTACTTGTTTAATGCCCGTATGGAGTGGTCCATTAGATGCTGCTCCATAGGGAACAAAATAGCTAGGCAGTATGAGGCTGGATTCGGGTTGATACTGTTGAAAATACGCTGGGATAGATAAACCAAGGAACAATGAAACACCAACGATCATTATGTTTCTAAAACTTGCTGCTTGACTACTATTCTGCAAAGTTGAGAGACCCAATGCCACAACAAGGGCCCACGTGAAGCACAGTACTGAAGCAGCCAAGGCCAATGGTATAGAGGCAAGAATGGCACCCACTTTTCCTACAAAACAATGAGTGACAAAATACATTTTTTAAAAAGAAAAATTCCTGAAGTATCCAACAAGGGTACATGCAGTATACTGTCAATTATGACAGCATCCAATACGAAGCATAATTTAACACAACAATAAAACATTACTTTGTGCTTTTGACAGCAATTCAAACTTATGGGGTTTTGAAGTACTTTACCTATAAACGAGAAAAAGATTAAGAAAACTGCTCCAAGTTCCACGGCCCTGCGATTTGCCACCTTCGTTATGTTAATCGTATGTACATTTTCTGTCAAGGTTGTTGACCCAGTACCTGAACCCCAAATTCCAGCCAATATACTGCAGAAACCCTCCAATGCAATTCCTCTGCTGACAATTCCTGGCGTTGGAGGCTGCAAATTAATACGCACAGATGCAGTGTGGTATGTTCCAACCTGGATAAGTTTTTACACCCTGTGCGTCAGTGTCATGCTGGTAATTTCATATTTACATTCATTCACTGCCCTAGAGTACATACATAAGTTTTTAACATTAGTAAGAAGGGGAAAAAAAGGACTTCCAACCAAAAAAATATTATAGGACAGGGATGAGTGCTCTTGTGCAATCACAAAGCCTTCACCATAGCCCAAAGTCATAGCACTATTGAAGGGTGTTTAAATAATCCCACCATTCAAAGGTCGAGGCATTAGCAGCTTAGATGCTCCTCTCACCAATGACATGACATAAGCAGCGCTGGTGTGTGTGAGAACACAAGCATGTGACATCATACTTATAACTTATTTTCAGTTGCATTTGAATTATAAGCTACCCACCGAATCAACTGATGCTACGAGCGACACAAAAATCATGATAATGGAAGTCCTGAAATGGAAGATAGGGAGACCCCACTGTAAAGGGTATGGAATCCTGACCCATGCAGCAGTTCTCCATGCATTTGAAACATCGGTCCTGCAATGTGTCATAGTATATGCATGCTTTCTGCAAGCATCTATTAGGATATTTGAACTAGGTATATCAGGGCTGCAGCCTTTGTAATCATATGCTCCACCGGCTGTCAAAAAGAATGCATAAGTCCATATGATCATAACACTTAAGGGAACCTGCAATAAGAAAAATGTCAGCAAGATCAATTAAGTTACAATATCGACATGTACCATAAAGTATTAGAAAAACAGTTATGAATGCTACCAACAGAAAATGAGAACATTAATTTTAATGCTAATATTTTTTTCTTTTCTTTTTTGTAATTTCATTTTAGAATTTGGCATGTCAGACAGTCATTGGCAAGACACTCACGTCTAACCGAGTCCAATAATTTATGATGGCCATGAATATATATTACAACAAGATTATCCAGCCAGGATGGTGATTACTGATGTCACTGTGTAAACTAAATGTTTGAACCTGGCAGTATTATCTTGTCCCAAAATGCCGAATCTTATATAACATTTGGGGCCTTCTCTGGAAAGATGTTGGGAACTCAACTTGCCATGAAAGCACAACACGTGGATGATAAGACTAATGAAAGTATAGGACAGGCTTCAGTTACACATAGGAAACATTGAAATCTTCCAGGTCAAAAGACTCCAAACAAAACCAATATCTAATTTAAAAAATAATATAGCTTTCAATGAACCAAGATGTTGAAAGGTATGATACCTACCGCATAAATCTGAAAAAAGCGATGCCCAAAGATGGATACGGCTCGAAGGTACTATAAACATAGCAACAAAAGTAAAGTAATTAATATTTGTTAACACTTAGCCAAAGCATTTAAGAATTAAGAAGATTAAAAGTGGAAGACTTCTTAAAGACAGCTGTACAGAACAGGCTGCATAGGCATATTTAGTACCACGCACTCACTTACCAGGGTGAATATGAGAATCAAAAGTATCTGCGGAACACTTATTTCCACACAACTCCCAGCTTGTGGAAAGCCATAGCTAAAAAACGCTAAACCTACTGCAGCAACTGTTGGTGCAACAATAATGGGATGTATCAATCTGCAATGTGTTATCATATAGATCAGAAAGAGAAATGGCATAGTTTATACAAGTACTAGCAAAAACCAGAATACAAATCATGATAGCTGCTGGCAATGATTATTCAGTTTTAAAATTACTAAACATATCAAATTCACTAAGACCTTTGATGCAACTAAATGGGCAACCACGATTTGATTTATCAACAACAAACATTAGGCCCCCTATTATGTTTACATGTAGAAAAAATATATATTATTTCCAGTAGTGCCAGCGAAATCCTCTTTGCCCCAGCTCCAAGACATGGTTATGCAAGCCAAAAATGCAAATATGTTTCCCTAAGTTAGTGCTATATTGCATTGTCATAAATAAACAAAATGAATGACATGATATGTGTGTGTGTATATATATATACACACACACACATGAGAGGGAGAGAGAGACAGAGAGAGACAGAGAGAGACAGAGACAGAGACAGAGACAGACAGAGGATTAGGAGCAGAACCAATGTATCCCCCCCTTTTTATTCCAGAAAATACATATTATTTGTCTTTTTAATAAACATCGAAATATCGGCAAAATGAAAATTTTACAAGAAATCTCTTGAATTACCTCAGCAATAAAGACATTAAACCACTAAATCCCAGGAGGCTCTGAAATATCGAACCAATAATTATAGCTCCTTGCAGTTCTCTCATTATATGCCTAAATTTCTGCAATGAAATTAATAGACAATGAAACCATGAGGTCCGTGATACATTTGACATGAAATTAAAGGAAGTCGCTCCATTTCAAAAGGGTATAATTTCCAAATCCTCAAATATGTGGCAAAACATACTGATTTCAAGTAGGAAATTGTACCTGGATGTTAGAACATTCCAGGTAACAGTGAAATCTCAAGGATATTACAGTTGGTAGAATCTTAGCCCTTAGTTACTGAACTTACATGCTCCGTAAGATTTCGAAATTCCTGAGCATTCATGATAACTAGTGCCGGTGCCAAGTATACAAATGAACTTCCTTGAACTAATGGAAGTCGAGTTCCAAAGTAAGAGTGCAGTATTGTTGTCATTCCAGAAACCAGCAGCATTGTTGAAATCACCGTGGAGGTATCCTTCTATGATCATTTATGCAAATTATATAAACAGTGAGTTTTCCCTCTTAAGTTATAAGACAAAAAGAATGCAGGAGAATACATGCTTACATCTGTTCCACCCATGGCCGGTACAATGATCAGGGGGATGAATATAAGGGAACCAGCCAGTGATAAATAGTGCTGCAGACCGTAATACATTAGTGGAACTGCCATGAAAAACAATCAGATGAGAGTAAGGAAAGAAAACTAATTTTTTGTGAAGCCAGATTCAAGAGTGGATATTCACTCTTGCTAAGATATTATTTGTGTAATAGGAATGCCTTTTGGTTACTGATCACTAACCACAGCCAGACTGAATCAATCAATTTATTTTAAGAGAACACCACAACATTTGTTCTAGTTTTGAAACCTTTGTCTAAACAACATAAGCTGAAGCAAACTTGCACTAACCCATCAAACTTGCACTAAAGTTCAGGGTCAGGAGATATCAATGTTGAAAGGAACGTTTTCAGCCATTCTTCTCTGGAAAAGGAAGAAAAAGAATAGTAGATTGCTTTACAAGCTTGTGTTCTTTCTCAATGCTATTTCCCCCTTACAGTGTTCATCTTTGCCTGCCACCTAAGTGCTAGCCCATATCTGTTGCACTGGTAGCGTTTGTTACAGGGAATGGGACTTCAAGAACCCCATACCCATTCCCATTCCAAGGGTTTTTAGAAACCAATGGAATGTAGCATTTGTATTCAAATGGGAATAGTTGTCATTACCATACCATGTATCATAAAGCTAGAACTAAAACATGGGAATGAGAAACCCACCCTTCCTTTCTCATGTTTGCACCTACCAAACCTAAGAAAGGAATCTCAGACCCATTCCTAACCCCTATTCCAGCAAACAAATGCTATGAGAAATGGGAGGTGTTGCTTAAGGAAATCATGCCTCCCCTATTACAAGATTCAGCCTATTTTTTATTTACCTGGCCTTACCCATATTGAAGAATGAAACATTGAAAGTTTAGCCTCCTCGTACCTACTTTTCTTTTCCGGAGCTTTAAAGTACTGAAAACATAAACTTAACAAATCACTAGCTTTGTTTCATCAGCATCAAATTTTTACTGGCTTTTAAACTTTCTGAAGACAAAATTTTGAATGACTACTTTTTATTAAGATGCAAAATTTCGCTATTTTTGCCAGAAACCTTTTCTTTCCTAAACAATAGTATTTTAACTCATTCTGCCCCATGGTACTATATTGAAAATCTCTTGCCTAGAAATAAAGACTACAAATTAACTATACAACTATCACAAACAAAAACTAGCAATTCCCTAATCAACAAATTAATCCGATTTAAAGATTGATCAACAAATTAAAACAAAAGGAATGAAAGTAAACTAACCAAAACCCGGATTTTCTCTCAATCCAATCTTCATTGCAGACGGTCTCCCCCACCCTCCATGAACAGGTTCTTCACCATCTGGATAATTCATCTCTACATCTCTTTCATATTTCTCATCATCAATTATCTTCGGCTCAGCTGCTGAAGCAACTGGTGTGACTCCATGCCCATTCCCATTCCCACTTCCATTCCTATTCTCATTTCCATTGACACCGTCTCTTCTATCATCATCTTTAGCACCCAAAACAGGCTCATTCTCAGTCCTCCTCCGCTTACTCTCACCCCGCACTGTTTCATCTCTCTCATTCCTCACCCCTCCATGTCCAGGACCAGTAGCTGGCTCAATCTCAATCCCTTTACTGGGCTTAGTCCGGCCCAAAACCGGATCAATCTCGATTTTTGGAGACGACCCGCCACCACCTCTCTCATCAAAACCCGTCTCCAAACCAAACCCAGCACTATCATTTCTCACACTGCCACTAGTAGCTGTCTCCCCAGAGAAATTAGAGACAAACCCAGTTCTTTTGGCCCAAGATCTCAGCTCTCTTGGATTGTGATCCCTCCTCGGCACAAAAGCCGAGATCTTGGGTTCAACAGAGCCTATTGCAGCACCACCCCTCGGTCCCCTCTCTCTCTCAGCCTTGTCCAGTGGCTCTGAGCTCGACCCCGGTTCCATTAAAGCTTCCTTTCAACTGGGTACCAGTTTTTTCAACAAAAATAAGCTTCAAAACTAAAGAAGGTAAAGAGCTTGCCTCAGTTTCCTACCCAGAGAGCAGCACAAAGAAGAAGCTCAGCAAACTAAGAACGAGAAGAAATAAAGTATTAAATTAGAGAAAGAGAGAGGGAGAGTGAAAGCAAAGCAAGAAAGAATGAGTTGGGTTTGTTGGGATGGGGAAAGGTGTGTGAGAGGGTGAACAAGAGAGCTTCATCATTTTTATTACTGCTAATTTCTAACTGTAATGATGCGAGTAATGGTGTGATCGGGACGACTGTTGCTTGAGATAAGTGTGAGTGAGCTTCATCTTCTTCTTCTTCATCTTTTATTTATTTTTATTATTTCCTAATCTGTTTGCCGCTCGCTAGTTGCTTTCAGTTTAAGTTTTGCTTTTTTGCTGAAATTACTGAAACGCCCCCGTTTTCTGGCCGTTGTGAGGAAACGTAATGTACGATATTTGGAGAGAAAGAATCCAACACAAGATCTCCTAACGAGTGCATGTATTGACAGAGCTAGGATTTAGCATGGAGGGGCTAAAATTTCAAAATTACTTCCACATAGGTTTTTTATCTTCAACCGAGTGGGTCATCACTAATTTAATTGCAGTAATTGTATTGCTATAACATATATTTTATAATATATTACAAGAGATTAAAAATTAAATGAGGGGCCAGGGCCATGACAGGCCTTGTTATGGCTCCGCCCCTGAGTGCATAATAACTTCTCCTAATCACTTGAACTATAAATTCTTTGTGCTTAATATTCTCATTTCGAACTTCACAATTTCCCTTTTGTATATTCATTCACTTCCTCCTTGTTCTTTATTTTAGAGATTTTGAATTCCACCAATTCATCAAAACTAACTTTTATAAAATTGCATCATTTTTTCTTTTATAAGTGTATAAGAGTTGGATTATCAAAGAAAGACAATGAAGTATGGATTGAATATGAAAGTTCAGAGTCAGGCCCATTCTGTCACCTTCGCTTGGACTTTGTAGCCTAAAGACAATTAAAGATGTTATTTGTGAGTGTATCTTTTTACTTAAATACAATTAAAAGATTACTTAACTTTGTCGACTGTCACAAAAGGGTTATTGGCAAGATCTGTTTCCATGCTTTATTGTTCTATCACACTACCTTCAGTAGGATTTTTCTTTTTCTCAGTTGCGGAAGAGATATGCTTGGCAACTCTGTTCTTTTTCTTTTGCTTCCTTTTATTTTTATTTTTGTTTCTTTAAAGTATGTTGCTGAGTTGGTAAGAGAATTTTAAACAAGATGAGCAAGCAGCTTTCAACATATCGGAGGTTGCAGTTGTGTCAATACTTCGAAAATCACAGAAGGCCTCTCAATTGAGAGAGAGAATTCCATGAAACAGGAATATTCTGGGCCAATAACAACATGACACGTTTGATAACACTTCCACGTAGCATAAAATTATTAGCCGAAGATAGCAAAACAGTATTATCCCCGTCGCAACTAAGTTTTCTTGTCAAATGGGATATAAGTATAACTCCAACTTGAGGAGATGTTATTGGGAGAGCAGAGCTGGAGATTAATGTTCTACCAAAAATAAATAAATAAATAATTTTAAACTTCGACATCAATGACAATCTTGCCCTCCTTTGATTGTCATCTCTATATCTAAGGTCCTTAGCTTAATCATTATCTATCCATACTTGTGAAGGTTATCGTGAAGTAGAAGGATCATAAAAACGATTTATAAGATTCCATATCTTTCTTCTGGCCAACCAAAAAGTCATTTCGGCCAACAAAAGCAAATTCAACTGCAAGTCCTGCCAACCTTCAAAAGGAGAAAGTTTAAGACTTTTTGGTTCTTTGAATTCACTCGACTACAAAAGAAAAGAAAAATATGGAGGGGAATGATTCCAAAATCCCGAGTGGATTGTGATGCTTAAACCCCCAGTTTCAAGATCATGGAAACCACAAAACGACATGCAGTGTAAATTACAATTTCACTAGGTTATAGGAGAATATTGTAGCCTTTGAGCCATAATAGCCCAACAACACATTTCAACTAAGCAGATTCTGTTTTACCCTGCTGAAATTGCAGCTAACAAGCAGATAAGCACTGGACTTTTGGCCAGGCATTCCACTTCAATGTATCAGAATAAAGAACAGAAGACTGAGACAAAAAGATAGAAATTTTGTTAACAGTAAGGTTGAATATAGATAGTAGATTCCAATTTTGATTGTTAATAGTTTCATGAGATTTTAGAAATATTAAGATAGAGTTTATGTTAATCAAAACCGCACGTAAATTAGTCTATTTAAGAGAGTGGAAATTTCACAATCTTCCAGTAAAAGAAGTTCTACTTCTTATTCAGTTCCTAACCCACTTAAAATTATAAGAGCTCAAGTTATGAGAAAAAAATATCAAAACTCTCAACAGTTTAAACTAAGAACCTAAATGCAAAGCTCCTTAGTTTTGTATCCACTATCCAACTGCAACCTATTTATCAATCCAGTTACTGGTGTGAGCCTATTTTAACTGACTTGATCCATCTTCCCTCAAATCAGATCCATTAAAATGTTACAAGTAATAATATATATACAAATAGTCCTACTAAGTGAAAGAAATCAACTGCATATTAAGAAAAGAAAACTCAAAGCAGTCATAACTTGATTATTTTTGTTGAGTTGAGCACCATTTTGCAGATAGCTTAAAGTTTACATATATATAGCATTTAAACCTTAAATCTCATCCTTGTTGCTCCCTAGTTTGGGGTCTGTTTTCTAATGAGATGACTTCTTGGACCTCAAAAAAAAAAAAGCCTTCAATCTCATTGGTAAGTGAGATAATTTTCTCCATTCAACAAAAGCCCATTTCAATCCACAGCCATAACCAGTTCTACTGGTAACAAGTAAGCCTGAGGGCTGGTTAGGAGATGCCTACCAACTTTCTCCCCTTTCTACAAAGTACAAAGACAAATATCCACACAAAAAGATTTCCTTTCAATCCATAGCATGTGCTCATAGTTTGGGTTAGAAAATGTACCTACATGTTTGATGAAGAGCCCTCCAGCTTTTCTCCTCAATTGAACACAATGGCAACTTAAAAAATTGTTGCAAATCCAAAATCTCAAATCCACACTTTAGTAGAAACAGACAAATGATTCATTACCTAGCTGCTGATCACTAACCAAATGAGCATAAACATATGCTCTCTAAAATATATGAAATTTTGCATTCCGGTCTCTCCAATTTAACAAAGAAGTGAACCAATGACCATACCCAAACCACCAAAATGAAAATCATGCAATAGAAAATCAATGACACTAAAATGATTCCAGTATCCAAATTCCAAACAACAGCAAATCTACTAGTTGTTTTACACTAGATAAATATCCAAGTATATATCTTGTTCATCAATAATCTGCATCACATTGATAATAATGTCATGTAATAATACAAACACAAACAGGACCTGATGATAAACCCAGAACCATTAAAACCAACCTAAAAAACAAAACAAAAAACGAAAAAAGTAAAAAGGGAAAACTATGAACAAGAGGTGTTTGATAAAATGCGCAAGAGAAAAGAAGGCAATTAGTGATGGTTTGGGGCTTTTTATTTACTTGACAGGGGAGAGGGAGAGAAGAGGCCAGATACATATTCTTGCTGCTCGCGGAAGCGACGTTTGAGGTAGGTTTCGAGGATCTCCATGACCGAAACGAATCGTTTCATCTCATTGAGGCGGCGGCTGAGCTCTGCTTCCCGAGCCCTGGCTCGCGCCAGCCGTGCCTCCGTCTCAGCCAGGCGGCCGCGCAGATCTGCGACCACAACCGCGTTGTCGTTCGGCAATCGGACGACGCGCGTAGGGGTCAGGTTGTCTCCGGAGAAGGGTCGTTGCTGACCGTAACACATGATTTTTGCGTGGTGATGTTGATTGATGCGCGATGTTAAGAATTTGGGAAGAGAATTTGCAGAGAAGGGAGAGAAGAAAGAGTTTCTTTTGTGTTTTTGTGTCTGGGGGTTTTATCTGGGATCTAGACCGTTGAGTTGGAGGAACTATTCTGATTAGTTTCACGGTAGACTTTTGTGTTTTTTAAATATTTTTTTATTGTATTTATAGCAATAATACTCTAGGCTCGTTTGTTGGACTACCTTGGCATGAACTATACTTAGGATTGTCTTGGCTTGGTCTAAGTTGAATAACACTTATCCTGAGTTTGGTGTATGCTTGGACTAGGACTAGATTTTTTTATTTTTTTGAAATATATATGTATATAAATACATATATTATGTAAGTATATATATGTATTTTATAATATATATGTATATATACATATATATACACATATATGTTATCAGTCCCCTTCTATTGAGGGATCCCTCAAATAATTTTATTTGAGGGACGCCCTTTAGGGTACCCTACAATTTTTTTTCCAATGATCCAAACCATCTATTTTTTAGGTCTTCATTCATAGATCATCCTTACAAAAAATTAGACAAATCGAAAACCGTTTCGACATCTAATTGGGTCCTACAAAATCAATGAACACGGTGCTTCAAGAAAGTACTAAAATTTTCAATAACTCAATTGAATGGTCAAATGATATCGGATTCAAGTGAGGGATACAAGAAAGTACATATATTATATACCAGAGAGCTTCCATTGAGGGATCCCTCAAATAAGCTTATTTGAGGGACACCCCTTGTAGGGCCCACTCCAGATTGTATTTCACTAATCCAAACCGTCTATTTTGTAGATACACATTCAAACATCATCTCTACAAAAAATCACTTGAATCCGATATCATTTGATCATTCAATTGAGTTATTGAAATTTTAATACTTTCTTGAAGCACCGTGTTCATTGATTTTGTAGGACACAATTGGATGTCGAAACGGTTTC
>NC_024126.1:17687054-17755550 GCF_000346735.1 Prunus mume | reverse complement strand
CATAACTAGTTCCACTATAATTAGACATGACATAAACATAGACATCATAAGATTCATTTGAGTTAGTACTAGGTCTAGTTCCTATGTTCATAGATCCAAAACTGATCGCCATGTCCTCTTCAGATGGATCGGAGGTATGTGGACAGTGGACTGTGCATAGATTCATCATATTAATAAATTATAGGGTTTTGGGCAAGGATTAACTATTTTTGGGTTTCAATTTGCTTCAATTGCCTTCAAAACTTCTGAATTTTTTTGGGTTTTGTTATGGTTATCGGGAAATATCGGGGATATCGGCAAAATATCTGGAATATCGCACTTATCGGGGATATATCGTCGATACAAGGGAAGATATGGCCTTACCCCCCAGTATCGATGTCGATAGTTGAAAATACCGATATATCGGTGTATCGGCCGATATTTCAATCCTTGGAGTTGATAGAGTAGGAGCTGCCAGTGCTCCAAACGTCTCTAGTACTCATAGGGGATGTGAAGGCCGGCCTTGTCCTTGTTGACGTTGTTAATGGCTTCTGTACCGTTGGTGCTGGAAATTTGGTATATAAGATTGATGGATTCATGCACAACACAAGTTTTTAAATTTTGGTTAAGAGTAATTCTTTTCTTTTGGCCAGTGACTTGGATTAATTCTTCAATTGCACATTTTGTGATGCATATTAAATAGGCACCAAGACAACCTGATAAGCAAATCTCTGAAATGGTGGACGAGTCAGTGAGACTTGCAAGAGCTTTCTGTGACAAAAAATGGCCTGTCTTTGCTAGTCGTGATTCTCATCACCTTGACATTCTTGAGCCTCATTGCATTGCTGGAACTGATGAAGCAAAGCTAGTCCCAAGTACCTTTTGTTCTTAGCTTCTTGTGTTTTCCATGCCCTAGTAGCTCTCCTCTAATTACACAATCATCTGCAGCCCTGCAATGATTGGAGAATGAAGCTAATGTGATGCTTAGGCATAAAGATTGCATCGACGGGTTCCTTGGTTTCATTGAGAAAGATGGCTCTAATGTTTATATCAATTGGGTGCAAAGTAATAAGATCAAAGCTGTAAGCATTTCCTAAACCCCAAATACTGCCCATTGCTTGAAATTAATTCTGTTGTTGGTGTCTAATTTTCCCATTTATTTTTATTTTCCTTGTGTTTCCATTTATTTTTACTCGAGGTTTCCTTGTCCCTCTGTAGGATGTGATTGTGTATTTCCGTGGTTGTGCCACTTTTGATATTCCTACCAACACTTACAAAGATGTTGTAACTCATCCCCAGGTACTTCAAAATACTAATGAAATCTTTGTATGGCTAGTAGTTGTCTTGTTTTGATTTTCTTTTCTTTTTTCCCTTTTGGCGTTGCATAAAATTCAAATGGAGAAATTATTGTATGGTATCACGTGGTCTAATGACGACATGATTGATATTTCTCACTTTCACATACACCATCAATAAATTTTCACTTATTTTATGACATGTGGTCAAATTATATCACATGACCATGCTCGAGTACTACACTATTAAGTACTCCTTAAAATGTGTTTTTGTGCTCTAATTTTGTCACTATATAGTATATACATCTACGAGGACTTTGGATACACAGGATGAGACAGAATTTGCTAGAACATATAACCAATTGCTATCAAATATATAAAAAATATGTATTAGTTTTTTATTCTTAAATGATATTACTCCTCATGTTTCATATTTTGTTTGTCGTGAGTCATAGGAGCTGATGCATCATATAGGCCTTTATGTAGCCTAAGGAAGAGGAGCAAGGGTAGTGTCCAAAGTGTCATTCGATGCAAAAGATTAGGGCGACGTATCCCTAAATGGTTTGTTATCTACAGATGATGATAGTGAATAGATAAAAGAAAAAATGTGAAAATTGTGCATGTATTTTTTTCCCGTGAGCATGAGGATGCTGTAAAATGCATTGTTTCTTTGTGTACTGAAACAAATATTTTGTTTGTTTTAAGTAGTAAATGCCTTGACATTCGATAGAAATGGATAAATAGTTTTTTCTTACAAGTTCGGGTTCTGTCACACAATAAAAATTTTATCTTTCAAGAATCATGTGCCTTTCTTATTGATGGGTGGAAGAATCAAACTCATGTTTATCTTTTCCTTTACTTAAAAGATAATAGTACCAAATACAAAGACAAAGATAATTAGATTGTAAAGGCGAAACCAAAGTTTTGACTTGTCCCTCTCTCTCTTTCTCTCTCTTTCTCTTTGGGCCATTGGGTTGGTCGTTTGCACGGAGCAATGAGAACAAGCACGAGACCTATTTTTGTTGATGTAGAATAAGAATCTCTAACCACCAGCCCTAGGAGGGCCGGTCATTATTTGTCTCTTTATCTCCAACATTGCATGTAAGACACAATAAATTAACTCTTTCATCCTCTCCTATATTGCGGGACAGTACATGGTAACAAGGATATACTTTAACCTAAACTTTGATACCAAGTATGAGGATTATTCATTTTACACTAACTCACCTAATAAACATATTTCACTACAACACAAAAACCCTTCTATGACGTCTAATTTGAGTCATGGATGGCATTTAATGGCACGGATCAAGCGTCGTAACTCGTGTTGTCGAAAATGGTGGTCATAGAAACTTTTTCAAAACACGTCTGTTCCACTTCATGAAATGGGGTTTCAATGATGCGGATAGAGTGTCATGGAAACTTTTTCAAAACACGACGTCTGTTTCGCATCATGGAATAGGGTTTCAATGACGCGAATGACATAATTTAATAACGTATATTTTAGACACGTCATTAAAAGTGTCTCATTAAAAGTCATGTTTGTTGTAGTGTTTTCCAGTACTTCTATAAATACCCTTCATTCATTTGACTCTTGTGTCATATTTTCTTTAATAGCACCAAAAGTTTAAGACAAGAAAAATAAATGGTTCAACAGATTATAGATTCGTTAAAGGAGGAGCTGCCAGTGTTCCAAACGTCTTTGGTACTTACCGGGGATGTCAAGACCAGCCTTGTCCTCGTTGACATTGTTAATGGCTTCTGTACCGTTGATGCTGGAAATTTGGTATATAAGATTGATAGATTTATGTATCATATCAGTTTTTAAAATTTGGTTCTAAGTTTAATATTTTCTTTTGTCCAGTGACATAGATTAAAGCTGCAATTGTGCATTTTGTGATGCATATTAAATAGGCACCAACATATCTTGATAAGCAAATCTCTGAAATAGTAGACAAATTGGTGAGAGTTGCAAGACCTTTCTATGATAGAAAATGGCATGTCTTTGCTTTCCTTGATTCTCATCATCCTGACATTCATGAGCCTCCTTATCCTCCTTATTGCATTGCTGGAACTAATGAAGCAAAGCTAGTCCCAAGTGCCCTTTTGTTCTTAGCTTCTTGTGTTTTCCTTATCCTAGTAGCTCTCCTCTAATTACACAATCATTTGCAATCCTACAATGGTGGGAGAACGAAGCTAATGTGAAACTTAGGCATAAAGATTGCATCGACGGGTTCCTTGCTTTCATTGAGAAGGAAGCCTCTAATGTTTTTATCAATTGGGTGTAAAGTAATCATATCAAAGGCGTAAGTATTTCCTAAACCCCAAAAACTGCCCAAATAAAGATGCACGAACGACTTCTAATAAGTATCTGTTCTTTCTCTCAGCCACCCTATTTTGTTGGGGAGTATATAGACAAGAGTGTAGATGTATGATGTCATAATCTTGTAAGAATTTTTTGAGATCATGATTAAGAAATTCTCCTTCATTGTCATAACGAAGAACCTAGATTTGGGCATGAAATTGAGTCACCACCATTTTATGGAACTGTTGAAACGTTAAACTGACTTCCCTTTTGATTTTGAGAAAGGAAACCTAGTTCATTCAGGTGCAGTCATCAATGAAAGTGACAAACCATCGAGCTTCAGCCAGAGTAGCAATTTGAGCAGACTCCCAAACATCAGAATGAATAAAGGAGAAGGGAACCAAACTTTTATTTGTACTTAATGGGAACAGAACATAGTGGCTCTTAACCAATTCACACGTATAACACTGGAAGTCGGAAACATCAAAACTAGAAAATAATGATAGAAACAACTTCTTCAAATAACTGAACGAGGCATGCCCAAGACGTTTATGCTATAACCAAACTTTGTCTCTCTACCTCTAAGAACTAGCTCCACTTCTTGTGAAAGCTTGACTAACCTTGGTTTCACTATTCGGTGCCCAGTCCAAGTAATAGAATTTGCCTCGCCTAGTACCACAACCAATCATATTCCCCGTGAGGATGTCCTGAAAACACAGTGATTCAGCTAAAATATTACAGTACACCCCAAACTAGTAGTAAGTTGTGTAACAGACAACAAGTTGTGGTCCAAGTATAGAACAATCAATACAGAATCCAAATGTATGTAGTTAGAAATAAATAGGGAGCCTTTCCCAACCACAAGGGAGGGGGTACCATTAGCACTAGACACCATTGACTGAGTGGATGGTTTGAGACTAATAAGTTGCTTAGGATCAAAAGTCATGTGATCCATATCACCCGAGTCAATAATCCATGTGGACTTTGGAGAAGACATACGAAAAGCAGAACCTTTGGTGATGGCAATAGAAGCACGAGCCCGAGTAGTCAGTTCAACAGGATTGACCGCATGCTTCTGTGATTTGCAAGGAGGGAGATAATTGTAGAGGGTCCTGACATCGCAGCGGAAGTAAGATTTGATATGAGTGTGTGTTTGTAGTTAAGGAGTTGATTTGAGAATTTGAGGGATAGGGTTTCTGAGCTACTGCACATATGGTGATTCCCGCATCTTTTCTTCTGCGAAATCTCTGAGCTCACCTAACAATTTCAATTTCAACACGTAGTTGCAAACTGTAGAGAAAACCCACCTATGCAAATCCTCAAAGAAAATCCATCTCCTCATTTCTCTCTCTTCCACCTCGCGACCTTTCATCGTCCTCCACAGTCAAGCCACCAAGTGCGACCTCCATCGTTGACCTTGGAAAAGTAATGTCTTAAACTTCTTTCCGCAGCCTGAACAACTATACCTAGAGGACAAATATAGACTTGTTAAAGAAATATTAGGTTGTCTTCAGGAGATAGTTTTGGAAGATGAAGGCAATCATCGAGCCAGAAAATTTCCTTGCTTTTTGTTGCTAAGATTAGACTACTCTACCCAATTTTTGTGTACGGATGCGGATCGTTACGTCATGAAAATGGTACATGTCCATAAACCCACCCCTAAAAACAAAGAGAAACTTCTAGAGTGTATAATTCGGAACAATAAATACATGTTATTAGTTAAAAAGATAGAAGCTCACTTAGAGGGGCACGATGGATGTGACAAGCGACATCACTTCTACATGCTACATAAAGAACTGGATATGGAAGAGCCGAGTGAGTTGTATGATAAAATTGACGATGTAATATATATAGAAGTTTACAATGGTGCTTTAAAAGGAAATAGATACAGTAATTAATTAGGAGTATATCTCCTAATTAATATGTTAACTCATGTCAACATTTTTTTCCCCATAAGCATGATGATGTTGTAAAATGCTTTGTTTTTTTGTGTACTGAAATGAATATTTTGTTTGTTCAAAGTAGTAAATGCATTGACATTCGATGGAAGTGGATGAATAGTTTTTTCCCTGCAAGTTGGGGTTCCGTCACACAATAAAAAATTTCTCTTTCAAGAATCGCATGCCTTTCTCATTAATGAGTGGAAGAATCGAACTCATGTTTATCTTTTTCCTTTACTTATAAGTAATGGTACCAAATACAAAGACAAAGATAATTAGACCGAAAAAGCAAAATCAAAGTTTTACTTGTACCTCTCTCTCTCTCTCTCTCTCTCTCTCTCGTTCTCTTTGGGCCATTGGGTTGGTTGTTTGCATGGAGCAATGAGAACGAGCACTAGATCTATTTTTATTGCTGTAGAATAAGAATCTCTAACTGCCAGGCCTAGGAGGGCTGGTCATTATTTGTCTCTTTACCGCCAACACCGCATGTAAGACACAATAAATTAACTCTTTCATCCTCTCCTATATTGTGGGACAATACATTATAACAAGGATACTCTTTAACCTAAACTTTGATACCATGTATGAGGATTATTCCTTTTACTCTAACTCAACTAATAAACATATTTTCCAGTACTTCTATATATACCCTTCATTTATTTGACTCTTATATCATAGTTTCTTTAACATTACCAAAAGTTTAAGACAAGAAAAACAAATCGTTCAACAGATTATTGATTCATTAAAGGAGGAGCTGCCAGTGATCCAAACGTCTCTGGTACTCACCGGGAATGTCAAAACCAGCCTTGTCCTCGTTGACATTGTTAATGGCTTCTGTACCGTCGATGCTGGAAGTTTGGTATATAAGATTGATGGATCTATGTACCACATCAGTTTTCAAAATTTGGTTATAAGTTTAATATTTTTCTTTTGTCTAATGGCATAGATTAACACTGCAATTATGCATTTTGTGATGCATATTAAATATGCACCAACACAGCCTGACTAGCAAATCTCTGAAATGGTGGACGATTCGGTGAGAGTTGCAGGACCTTTCTGTGATAGAAAATGGTATGTCTTTGCTTTCCTTGATTCTCATCATCCTGACATTCCTGAGCCTCCTTATCCTCCTCTATTAGAACTGATGAAGCAAAGCTAGTCCCAGGTGTCCTTTTGTTCTTAGCTTCTTGTGTTTTCCATATCCTAGTAGCTCTCCTCTAATTACACAATCATCTGCAGCCCTGCAATGGTTGGAGAATGAAGCTAATGTGACACTTGGCGTAAAGATTGCATCGATGGGTTCCTTGGTTCCGTTGAGAAAGATGGCTCTAATGTTTTTATCAATTGGGTGCAAAGTAATCAGATCAAAGTTGTAAGCATTTCCTATATCCGAAAACTGCCCTTGTGCTTGAATTTTGCTGTTGTTGTCTAAATTTTCCATTTATTTTTCTTTTCCTTGTGTTTCAATATATTGGTCGTAAGGATGTGCACATATATATTTGTCCTAGATTTTGTGTGTGCGACTTTGTTTGCACGAAATCGAGGTTTCCTTGTCCCTCTGGAGGATGTGATTGTGTATTCTCGCAGTTGCGCCACTTTTGATATTCCTATTGAAGTTGCCAACACTTCCAAAAATGTTGTAACTCATCACCAGGTACTTCAAAATTCTAATCAAATCTTTGTATGGCTAGTAGTTGTCTTGTTCTGATTTTCTTTTATTTTTCCTCTTTTGACATTGTATATATAAAATTCAAATGGATAAATTATTGTATGGTACCACGTCATCTAATATGGTTGGACGACGACATTTCCCACTTTTAAGGTACAGTATCCCGTCAATGTAATATGTTGGACTACATGGTTGATATTATTTCTCACTTTTAGGGTATAATATCAATAAATATTCACTTATTTTATCACATGTAGACAAGTTATATCTCATGATCATGCTTGAGTATTACACTATGTTTGGTAAACTGTATTAGACTCTGAATAGGAGTAAATAATCTATGTCACTTATTCGGTGTCAACTTGTATTATTTAATTTTCCGCCTATATTAAACAGATTGTGCTTTTCATACTCTCCTTACCTGACTAACTACTACAATCCACACAGCCAGTTTAGATAATACACGTTTAATTATAAGAATGAAAACACGCTCTCTCTCCCCTTTCCTCCTCACATTCTCATCTATGTCACTCTCTCTCTCACTCACTCTCTCTCTCTCTCTCTCTCTCTCTCTCTCTCTCTTCAATCTCTAGATTTGGAGATCTGGAGTGCAAAACCACCTTGCTATCTCTTCTCACAGATCTCATCTCAATGATCTCACTCCAAAACACTCTTGAGTAACAGTCACAACCATTAGTTTAATACTTTAATTTCATATGTCCGCTTTCTCAAGGACTGCAATTTAAAGTTTGAAATATAAGTAGCAGAGAGAGAGTGCTCCCATGGCTTAACAGTAAATTTGATCTGAATTTGAATGGAGTTCACAGAAGCTTACAAGCATATGGAATGGGCGTAGAAAGTGTTTCATGGTCTCCTTGTGGCCAGTTTCTAGCAGTGGGGAGTTATGACCAGATGTTGGGGTTTTGAATCACCTGACTTGGAAGACTTTTGCTGAATTTATGCACCTATATCTACTGTCCATGTTCCCTGATGTGCTGTTATTTTTAAGGTTATTGTTTGTTAATATATTAGATTATTTTTTTTGGGGTCAATAAGAACTTTCATTAATAGGAGACCAATCCAAAAAGATTACAACTCAAAGAAAAGGAGAAGCAGAGCCATGTGACAGAACAGAAGTGCATGCAAAACAAATAAACTCAATAAACCCATACAAGTTGCTACAAGAAAGAGCCCCACAGAATGAGAGTGGTACGACAATCCAAAATCAGAGAGTTTTGGTCATCTTAAACAGTGCATGCTATATGGAGGCTAGAAGAGGGCAAGGAAAACCATCACGATTTAAGATATGCACAAGAGAGGTGGGGGGCCTGGATACCCAAACTTCCGGACTCGACCTCGATAGTGCCAGCAACGCAAGGTGATCTGCCGCTTCATTATTTTTCTTACTGGTCCATGCCCAGTTACATTTTAAGAAATTGGAGTTGCATTCACGAATCCTTGAAAGAAGTGGGTATAGATTCCATCTTCCATGCTTTATGTTTCCTTTCACGCTCTCGATCAGTTCTTTGGAGTCAGATTCAAAGCAAACCTCTGGTAAGCCTAGCTCAGATGCCCATTTGCAACCTCCAAAACCAGCAACTACCTCAGCCATGATAGCAGATTTCGTGTGAAAGGATAGGCACTTCGCTCCCACGAACTCATCATTGGCATTTAGTGCAATAAGATTTGCTCCCACTTTTCCAGAGGATGCCAACCAAGCAGCATCAAAGTTAACTTTAATAACATGGGCTTCCGATGCGGTCCAAGAAGTAGGATTTGGAGAGGGTCCTTTGCAAAACCTCCTCACAATCCTTCTGTTATTCAACGCAACCAGCTCCTCCACTTGAGAAAGAAAGGTTTTGATGGCCAAGAGAGGTTGTGGTTTGCATTGATAAAAAAACAAAACGATTTCTTGTTTTCCAAATAATCTAGCATGTAACAGCAATAATGCATGATATGCACCCTTTTTCCTCCTTAGTTTGGAGCCCATCCGTGGTACATTTCAGCAACCATTGGTCAAAGGTGGTAATTCTCTGCTTGTCAATTTTATAATTAAGAGGGTCACCAAACCAAATCAATTCGACCCACGCGCAAAGGAGGAGCAAATGTTCATCAGATTCCTCATGAGCTTGGCATATGGGACATAATGGGGTTCGAGCAATTTTGCATTTGTGGAGAGCCATCGTCATAGGTAGTCTACCATGAATTGCATGCCATAGAATTTTTTTTTATCTTTGGCGGAATCTTAGCTTTCCAAATATTTTTCCATACCAAGGGGTCTATTCGTGATGAGATGGAGGCCTTTCTGGCGATGGTCTCAACCTGCAGGGCATGGATGCAATGGTATCCGGACCGCACTGAAAATTTGTCTTTCTTTTCCCCAGGCCACACTAATTATCGTCCTCCCTTCCATTCCCTATAGGGATAAGCTAGATAACAAGCTTCTCCTCGTCAGTAATTGAAGCTTGAATCGCGGTTAAGTTCCAAGTTCTGAAATCCCAATCAATTAAAGTTTACACCCTAGTGTTAGGATTGACTGAGGCCTGTAAGTGGGGGTAGAGTTTACCATCATGAAGGGAGGGAATCCAACAGTCGTCTAAAGCTTTGCTTGTCTACCGTATTCAGACATCATGTTCATTTAGTTTGTTGGATGTTCTCTCACCCCTTAATTTCTAAAATGTATGATGATTTTGGCAAAAACAAAATAAAATAAAATATTGTCATATGAATCTTGACAAAAAAAATTTCGTGTCATCTAAATTTCAAGTTCCACTTCATTTATTAAAGAATTTTTTTTAAAAAAATTATAATCCAAATATAATATAATTTAGTCAGACTATTTATCCGGAACAACATCAAATACCTTATAATATTATGAACAAATAGTCAATACTCTCCGAAACATATTAATACTATTCGACAGAAATTAATCAGTACGGTCCGATGTATGAAACGAGCCTATAAGTATTCCTTAATATGTGTCTTTAAATATATTTTTATATATTTGATTGGACATTGCTCTAATTTTGTCATATAAATAGATTAGTATGGACAGATAATTCTAACCACAATTATGGCCAGATACTTTGAACTCCGAGGACTTTGGATACACGGGATGAGACATAACTTGCTGTAACGTATAACCAATTGTTTGTTTTTTGTTTTTTGTTTTTTTGGGTGAAAATAACCAATTGCTTTCAAATATATAAAATATGTATTTGTTTTTTCTTAAATGATATAACTCCTCATGTTTCTTCTTTTTCTTCTTCTTCTTCTTCTTTTTTGTTTTTTTGTTTTTTTGTTTTTGTTTTTTTTTTTGGTCGTAATAGGAGCCGATGCATCATATAGGCCTTTACATAGCCAAAGGAAGAGGAGCAAAGGTAGCGTCCAAAGTGTCATTTGATGCAAAAGATTTGGGCGACGTATCTCAAAGTGGTGTGTTTGGAAATGCATAATGACTATTTCTAAAAATATTAGAAAACACATTTCTAATTAAAATAAGACTTGTTTATAATAAGAAACACTTCTCGGCTTACACTAAGTATATCAAAAGTTTCATAGTTCTTTATATATAGCCTCCTCTTTTGTTCATAAACTTGCAACACATACATAAGTTAACCCATTATAAAAAATATCAAATTAAAAATTTAGCCCCCTAAGATCCAAAAAGATTTGTCTGGAATGGGATAACACTGTTTTACTATTTCGATGAATCAAAAGCTGGTTATCACGCGTAACATACCGTGATTGATCGATAATAACAAAATAGCGTTATTTTTATTTCATATAAGTGTTTCTCCCCAAAATCCCATGACTCAGGGGATTTGGGTGATAAGATGATCAATTTCAGCATGTACTTTTTTACTATTGGAAACTGGGCCCAAACACCTTCAACCTTTGACATGTGGTAGCCTCATGGTCCCACAACTACAACATAATAAGAGATGGATTATCATATTTGATTCTACTTTAAACTGATTGGCAGGAAGAATCCCACTGTTTTTTGTTCCTATCCTTTTTCTAATAAGAAGGAGACGAAGGGGTTAAGGTACTTTCCAAGGCATCAAAAGCCAAAAGCCAAGGTAGTTGTTTGTATCTTCTGTCTCCCTTTCTTTTGGGTCCTTGAGGTTTTTGTCTCTGGTACAAAATACAAATAAAATAACTGTTGTTGCTTTTTCTCATTTGGTATTTTGCCGTATTCGTATAAGAAACGTTGTAGGCCAAACATCCAACGGTGCAAAACCATTCTATTTTTGTTGCTGGTTCCTTTCTTCCCCTGTTACCGTTGACTGGGTACATATATCATAAGTTTCTCACACACAAGTCTGAAACAGCTTTCGTTTTCCTCTGTAATTTAATACAAAAAGCTGTCAATTTTCAAAGTCTTCGTGTTCACTTGATTCTTTGTTTCATATTTCTTTATCAGAAAGAAAGAAGAAAAAGGAAAAGAAAAGAATGAGTGTGCAGACGATTGATTTGTTGAAGGAGGAGCTTCCGGTGCACCAAGAATCTCTGCATCTCACCGGTGACACCAAGACCGGCCTTGTCCTCGTCGACGTCGTCAATGGCTTCTGCACCGTCGGTGCTGGCAATTTGGTAATTTCCCTCTTCCCCTTCTGCGCTGTTTTTCTCATTATCCAGTTTATGGAAAATAATAAGATTTTAGATTTATTTCCATCTATAAGTTCTTGGTTCATAGAAAGCTTTGAACTTCTTTTTTTGGGGTTTATTATTTATATATGCGGCCATGTTATGCATATACAATAGGCACCAAGACAGCCTGATAAGCAAATCTCTGAAATGGTGGATGAATCAGTGAGACTTGCCAGAGTTTTCTGTGACAGAAAATGGCCTGTCTTCGCTTTCCTTGATTCCCATCACCCTGACATTCCTGAGCCTCCTTACCCTCCTCATTGTATTGTTGGAACTGAAGAATCAGAGCTAGTCCCAGGTACCTTTTTTTTCCTTTTTTTCTCTTGTCATTCATTTCCCCCCCAATTATTGCAGCAGCTACTATATATTTCTTGGATTAGCTTAATATACTTCAGGCATTTCGTTGTGTTTGTAGTTCTCTCTTAATTATATAATTATCTTCACAGCTCTGAAATGGTTGGAGAATGAAGGAAATGTGACCCTTCGGCGTAAAGATTGCATTGATGGATTTCTTGGTTCAGTTGAGGAAGATGGCTCTAATGTGTTTATCAATTGGGTTCAGAGTAATCAGATCAAAGTTGTACGCATTTCCTAAACCCCGAAATGTGTTCATCCACCTGTGATCGTGCTATTTCTATTTTATGTTGATTCTTTTAGTTGGTGCCTACGGAATTCTGTTATTTCTGTCTAATTTTGTTATTTCTTTTCTTTGTTTTTTTGAAGATCTTGGTCGTAGGAATATGCACAGATATATGTGTGCTAGATTTTGTATGTACCACTTTGTCTGCTAGAAATCGTCGTCTCCTTGCCCCTCTGGAGGATGTGATTGTGTATTCCCGTGGTTGTGCCACTTTTGATCTTCCAGTTGATGTTGCCAAAACTGCCAAAGATGTTGTGGCTCATCCCCAGGTACCTCAAATCAAATATTTTTATCGTTAGTAGTTGTCTTGTTCTTATTTTTTTTCCTTTTCTTTGTCCCCTTTTGACATTGTATACCTTAACATTTGTCTTTAAAGTATCTAGCCACAATTATAACTAGTACTTTCAAAACAGAAGACTAAGACAGGCTTGAGCTTGAGATTGAGAAGATTGACGAGGGGAATAGAGAAGATTGACTTCTTCAGATTTCCACTTGCTTTTTATTTTTCTCCCTTGGTTTGCTTTGTCAATGAGAACTCTTCAAGTTTGATCGTTTGGTTGTTCTTCCAGGAGCTAATGCATCACATAGGCCTTTACATAGCCAAAGGAAGAGGAGCAAAGGTTGTGTCGGAAGTGTCATTGAATACAAAAAATCCATGAGGCTTTCTCTTTGCGAGGGGTGCCTTTTCTAAATAGTGAACTTATGCTCTCTATATGACGAGCTGTCTTCATCAGGCAGTTCACATGTGGGAGGAAACAAGAAGGGTAACTGAAAATGGTGTGTTTAGGAGTGATGACCCATGATGGCAGCTGGAAGGGTCACCGCATAAAGATATATTATAATTTTCTCTGTTACTAATAAAATGGTGTGTTTAGAAGTGAAACAAGAAGAGTAATTTAGAAGTGATGACCCATGATGGCAGCTGGAAGGGTCACAGCATAAAGATATATTATAATTTGCTCTTTTACTAATAAAATGTACAGAGAAGCTTTACACTTTGCACTCTATTTCACTGAATTATAAGGCTACGGCTATGTCTTTGTTATGTGCATTGGCAGCCTGCGATTTCGTGTTTGATGTTTCAACTGTAAATGAGCTGGAGTGATTAATTGCATGCTCACTGAAGGCAGGCAAGGAAAATTAACTCATCAACTGGATTAATAGGGTTTTATCTGATTCTAATATGGAGAAAGAAATCATGTGATGGTGGCATCAACTTTGAACTGAGATGTATTTGGAACTAAATAAACATATGCAGAATTGGAGTTAAATGACCATGCCAATATGGTAACAAATGGCTTAAATGCTCATATTGTTTTGATACTTACAAACTACAAAACATGTTTGGTAATCAAATAACATATTCCTCCCAGATCAAAAACAAAAACAGAGAGGGAGACCTAAAAGAAAAGGAAGAACCCCACGGAAATCTGTCAAAAATACTGTTTAAAAGTCGAAATGAAAGAAAAGAAAACAAACAGCACGGAATGGAAAAAAATTACTGCTGGGATGATCTAGCTTTTGAATCTTGGTATCTCTTATGCATTGCAGGGGCCACAACGGCAAAGATTGATCGCTTTTGCTTCTTTGGTGTAACACCAAATATAAATGACCGCAAGGGAACTCGGGACCGACTCTCAGAGTGAGCTAGATGTGCAGGAGGTTGCTTCTTTGATCCAGAGAGCCTGTACTCATCGTTTAACTTTGCCATAGTTTTTTCTACTTCAAGTTGGAGTGCGTTCACATGGTCCAATCCTGCTTGCAATTCATCTGCAACCTTGTTATTCTCTTGTTTCATATTTAAAATCTCGCCTTGGAACTTTGCAGCTTGGTAGCTTGTAAACTCGAAGTCGCCATCCTCAGCACCTGTCTTCAAAGCTTTCGTTATTTCTTCTTGAATGTCGCATAAAGACGTGAATCTGCACTGCAGCTCATCTTTCAGTAATGCACCCTTTTCCAACCAAACATTTAGTTCAGTCTGTATCTCCATTAGGTGCTTGTATAGCGGTCGTGCATCTGATTTCATAGAATATTTTGCATGACTACTTCCATCTTGCTTCTTTCTTCTCTCCTCAAGCTTGTATATCTCAGACTGCAAATCTTCTACAGTAGTTTCAAATTGTTGTACCTGTGTAAATGAAGCGCTAAATTTTAACCAGAAATCCAAGTTCTCTTCCAACAGTTCATCAATATTTCCCCGGAATTTTTCTTCGATTGCTGATATAGTTGAAGTTCCCACAAGTTCATCATTGTCTTTCTTATCTGCTGGTGTACTCGTTGGGGTCTGCTGGTGATCTAAAGCTTTAAATTCTTCTGAGTCTTTATTTTTACCCATACTCTGTAGCAGAAGATCCAGTTTCTTATGCAATGATTTAATCTCTTCATCCTTCATGGCACTGGAACTCCTCAGTTCTTTTATGTGGACTGATGTTTCAAAGAGGTCGTTCTCAGCTTCACTGAACTTCGTCTTGAGATCCTTGTAGTTCCGAAGAGTTGTTGTGTACTCTGCCAATAGAATCTTCTCTCTGTCCTCCATCCCATTCAAAAACAATTTCTGCCAGTCTGGTTCTTCTTCCTGTGGTTCCATATTGAGAAGATTATCCACAGTCTGCTCTGAAGTTTGCTTGTCATCTTCTTTCCTTGTTGCTTGTTCCTTTGGTTCCATATTGAGAAGATTATCCACAGTCTGAGCAGAAGTTTGCTTGTCATCTTCTTTCCCTGTTGACTGTTCCTTTGGTTCCATATTGAGAAGAGTATCCACTGTCTGAGCAGAAGTTTGCTTGTCTTCTTTCCCTGTTGACTGTTCCTTTGGTTCCTTATTGAGAAGATTATCCACAGTCTGCGCTGAAGTTTGCTTGTCATCTTCTTTCCCTGTTGCTTGTTCCTTTGGTTCCATATTGAGAAGATTATCCACAGGCTGCGCTGAAGTTTGCTTGTCATCTTCTTTCCTTGTTGCTTGTTCCTTTGGTTCCATATTGAGAAGATTATCCACAGGGTGCACTGAAGTTTGCTTGTCATCTTTGTCCAGATGTTTCTTATCTTCGTTATTAATTTCCAGGGATTGACAAACATCTTCTCCTTGATCACCAGCAGTACGGAGAATATCTGTAGCTTTTACAGAACCATCAGCAGGATTTGGTGTTTCTTTATGTTCTGTGGACTTTTTTGATGGTCTCACTTCAGCCCGAGGTTCTTCATCCTTTTGCGGTGAAACTGTAGCCTTCAGTTCCTCTCCTGACTTTGCTTCCTGCAGTCCCTTGAAGCCATCATCAGGATTAACTGTTTTTTCTTCTCCTTCAAACTGCTTTTGCAACTTGGCTTCCCCCAGAGATCCCTCTTTCGTTTCTGATGAGCCTGTGACCTTGACCTCCTCATCTGGCTTCACGGTTCGCAGTTTATGAGAAATGTGACCAAGATTACAATGTGCTTCAGTAAAATGTGTCTGGAGATTGTCATTCTGGTTTTCAACACTTTGTTTTAGATCCTGGACTTGATGCAATTTTTCCTCCAGTTCCTTCAGCTTTTTGCCCAAGTCCTTCTTGCCATCAATGAGACTTACCTTATCATCTTCCAGAATTCGAATTTGTTCATGGATGTCATCATTTTCACTTCTTAATCTCTGGACTAGAGCAGTCTGTGATGAAACTGCACTCTCTAAGCTGATCACTTTATTCACAAGCTCATCAATCTTATCTGCCATTTCCGCAATAGTGAGAGATGTTTCAGGCCCAGCCTCGTAGTGTTCCTTAATTTTATCTCGTAACAACTCCAATTTCTGTTTCTGTTGTGCCACACTGTCCACTTCCTGGTCCAATTTTTTCTCATTTACTACATTCACAGATTCATCCTGTGCATTTGGCTTTTCCTGATTGATTTGACCATGATGAAACTCATTCTTAAGAGACTCTAAGTTCTTCATGGCATCCTTAACCCGTCGTGACTCAATTCTTGCTTCCTCAGCTGTACTTTCCTGTTTCATCTGCAACTGAGCCAATGTCTCTTGGCATGAATTTAAAGCAGATGCTGCCATCAAATTCCGAGCCTCATTATCGTCAATGACCATTCCCTCACCAAATTCATCTTGCAAATTGGATACTTTCTCTTGCATTCCCTTGATTTGGTTCTCTATTTCCCAGTACTTTGCAAGTCCATTTTCATATGAGCTCTTTACAAACTCTTTCTCAGTTTGTAGGGACAGAATTTGTTTTTGAGCCTTGTCAATCTCTTCAAGTGCCTGAGGTTTGCTCAAGCCAGATTTAGGAACTGCTTTAGCAGTTACTGTTTTCATTGACATCTGAGGCTGCAGTTTATTTTTAGCTGTTGCTTTTGTAAGAAGACTCTTTAGATCTTTAGTAGGACCCTTCGGAACCTTTGGGATATTCCCTTTTGAGATATCTGGAGGCCTTTTTGGCATTCTGGGTGAGGAATAATCATCTTCTTCATCCATGGCAAACTGAACTTGTTCTGGGAAAACAGAAGCAATCGTGTTGTTGGCATTTTGTAGCTCTGTTGAAATGTGATCATACCGTTCAGCCAAGGACCGGTACGCTCTGTAGGTTTCTTCAACAAAGTGTATCAGCTCTGGTCTCTTTTTGTAGTACATTTCTGCTCTCTTGGCAAAAGAGTCTCCATCCTCTTCAATGAGTTTAAGCACATATTGCACCTTTTCCTCCATATCTGCAATTCCCATATACTATGTTCAAGTGCCAGAAGACATATACAACTTCTTTTCGGGTAAGTGAAAAACAAAATAAAGTATCAAGGGGGACACCACAACTCAAATATATGATCAGAACTATTTGATTCACAGAAGACTTTTGTTTTCAACTTCGATTTTGATGTTTCCAGGGTTTACAATGCAAACAAAATTTCAATCGTATTGAAACTTCCTGTTCTTATGGAAAAGGTTGGAATATCTGCTACCTTACACAACAAAATGAAACAACATTTAAGGTTTTCTCCAATCACAACTTCAAATACATTGCAGATATAAATTGAGCAAATGGCCTTGGAGAAAGAAAAACACAACTCTCTTTTTAAAGGATAATTCCTCCAAGCACAGGGGAGAGAGAAACTGTAACATAACATCCAATTTTTATCATTAATTTTTTTTATCAGATGAAATATTCGGAATACTTAGAACTTTTTGACACCTTTTTAGAAGAGAGATGTGATTGCCAGAAAGGATGATTTAGAATACAATTTACATTACATTTCCAAGATAAGAAGGTTCATACAAGATAGAACATAATCAGATGGCAGATATAAAGATCAAGAGTAATTCTTAATTAGAAAAAGAAAAAAAAAACTAAGATCCTGAAAACTAGATGATTAGGTACCTTGGAGGTTCTGCTCCAGCCATTTTGACTGCTTGGTTCTGATGTGGCTGGCCCACCACCATGAATATGCATTGCTTGCAGCTCTCTGCAACATCTTTCTTGATCTCTCTTATTCTCCAGAGACCAAAACCATGCAACCCTTTTCTCTTCTCTGCCTCTCTACACCAAAAACCACATGTTACACAAACCACTTACTTTCTAGAGGAGTTTTTCAGGAAGAAAAAGCAAGAGGGTTTGAAGAATCAAAGAGGAAAAATGAAAAGAAAACACAGAGTTTGAGAAAGAACGTGCGCAACAGAGGAATGTGCCACCAACTTTCTAATTTTAGGATCATGGAGGGGAGCAAACTTCGGTCCGAATATTTTGTCAAAGCCTTCTTTTTGAAAAAATTTTTTAAAAAAAAAGACACAAAAAAGAGTTCCTCGTGAAAAAAAAGAAGACATTAGCCAATAGTCATAAAGACGTACAATTTTTTTATTTCTTTTAAATCTTAGGAAGCCAATCAAATAATATAAAACCAGGTGGCATGTTTGCTTTTCCAGGGTGGGAAGAGCACCCTCTTTTTTGCTTGGACACCCTGGACAAGTGACTTTTTTCTGCCTTTGCTTTGTGTAGGTTTTTTTTTTTTTTTTTTTTTTTTTTGAAAGTACAAACGGTGGTCTAAAACTCAAACACATAATTAACAAGATTTTTGATCTGCAAGTTAATGTCCAAGACTCTTTGTGTTTTCTTCTGTTTAAAGAAAAATAATAGTGTTAATTTTCCTATGAATTTTGTGCAGAAGTCGTGCAAGTAATCTGTCAACCGACATTAGATTAGATTTTCCTTTCAAAAATAGTCTTCAGGAAGGAGCAACCTAAATTGGACCAAGGCGGACCCCATTCATAAAGGGGAACCTTTGGGTGCCCAAATCAGTTTGGTAGAGGCGGGGAAGGGACAGGTATTTCTGTTATTTTTGGAGGGATACTGTGCTTTACTTTATATCTGGCATGATGAAACGAGGGAGAACCGGACATGGGAAAAGAAAACTGTTGATAGAAAAAGCAAAATAAATTGGGATATGCTAGCAACCTTCTCTCTAATTATTTTTTTAGATTTTTTCTCTTTTCTTCCTGACATGTGTCACTTTTCTTATACTTAAAAAAATGTATCACACGAAGTTAAATTTTGTTTTTTAAGTTTACCCTTATTAATGTATTGGAATTTTTTTTTTTGGGAGATTCACTATTAAACAATATAGGAGTCCAAATTATTAAAAAACCCTATAAGAAATGGACTTTAGAAACACACTCAAACCTTATTTATACATAACAAAAAGGCTTTTAACTTTTTTTAAATTACAAAATTGTCATTGATTTCTTAAAACAAACTCAATCTCAAAACCTCATAAAAAAGCCCAAAAAACTCAATAGGGCATCAAAATAATTTAATAATTAAAATTCAATTCAATAAAACCAGCTGTCATTTTTTGAGTTTGTTTATAAAAATTAAATAGTGTAGGGTTATTATTAGTACTAAGAATGGGTATATGACTAAATGTCTATATATATATATATATATATTTACAACAAGCTAGTATTTTTACAACTTTCTTTCCACTTTATTAAAGAATTAAATGCAAAAAAAACATAGGTTTTTTATATATAAAAAACTGTTTTGCCTTTTGTTTTTCCAAATAATACATACATTGATAATAAAATCTTCAGTCCTAGCATAACTTTCTTTCCATTACATTACAAAATAAATAAGAAAAAATGTAGGTTTTTTCATATATTAAAAAAGGTCTGCTTTTCGTTTTCCAAAGAATAAAAACTATGATAATAAATTTCTGTCCTAGCAATATGAATAGAGACACATGATAAAGTCTAAGCATTTATATTACAATATAAAATCTTAGTCTTTCATGTTAAACATGAAAATTAATCGACAATAAATAGAAAAATGGCTCATATTTCTATATGTTTTAATACAAGATTTAAAGTCTACCGTGTATAATTGTGTATTCTGAACACGTTTAAAAGTTAATCTACAATGAATAGAGAAATCGCTCAAATTTCTATATATTTTAATACGTAATTTGAAGTCTACCGTGTATAATTGTGTGTTCTCAACACGCTTCTTCATGTATGTTCAGACAATAACTCTGCGTGTGGGAGAGAGAAAGAGGAGAGAGAACCAAGAGCATGCCCACCACAAGCCAAATACATTCTCTCTTCCACTTGGCGAAAAGGGCTCTTAAAGAACCTATGAACAAAACACTTTTTTGCAGAGTGCCAACAAATGCCACTGATGGACTCATTAATCTCATCTCTGCCCCAAATTAAACTATCTTCCAGTCACAATTATGGTGGTCCACTTTTAGTCTCACTAGATAATGCCACAAAAGGCTAAGCCACTACCCGAAACGAATCAATTGCCCCTCTTTACAACTTGAAGAACTGACAAGACAAAAAATTAAAACCAACATCCAAAGGCCGATCATTGTCATGTGATTCAGAGCTACACAGCCGGAATTAAAATGTGGCCACAAGCTCAAAGTTACCACTCATACAGAAAAACAGCGCAAAGTTACCACGTAATTGACCTGAAAATGAGCTTCTTTTGAGGGCTCAGATTGGACCAAATGAGTGCAATAATAACAAAGGTTGATCCCCAAGCAATTTCAAGGCATGGCAATTGGCAACTGAGCCTATGAAATACAGTGACAGTGCCTTAAACAAAGCACCATGACCTATGCTTTTTTTAAACATATATAATAGCCCAAGTGGTTGGGATTTAAGGGCTGAGAATAAAAGAAAGAAGAGCATCACAATCACATTACATACTCACCAACAAAATTCTTGGAACCTAGCGTTTGCTGCAAAATTCAGTAGATTTCTGGCCCTTGATTAACTTCTGGAAAAGAGTTTATTTACAATAGTAGCAAGCTAAGAGCATAAATATGATGATATTCACAGAATCTATATTTACCCCCAAAAAAAAAAAACACTCCATGGCTATTTCACATTTCTCTTTGCACTGGATGATGTGCGCCTAGTAGTAGAAGGATGCTACACTATTAGCATGCAGCGTTGCTGGAAAACAAGAAGGATCTTCCCAGCTCTTTCAAAATTAAAGGCGCTTTGAAATTATCCTCATAAGTCTGATGGATGTTAATCTTCTGCGCTTCTAGGAAGGTCGCTGATGCAGGGCCTATCCCATTCTAAATTATTTTCTACTTTTACCCAATTATGTACCAGATTTGATTCTTCAAAAACGATCGCACAACGAAGAACTCATCAAAATAGGGCCAATCCTGAGATATATCAGCTAGTCTTAGGCGTCAAAGTTCTGAAGAGAAGAAAGCCACTGTTCCATATAGTTCTTGCACTCTGCATATACGACCAAAATGCAGATTAGCACAGATGACATTTTAAGAGCCTAGAAAGCATAACTTAAAACAGATGACATACAAGAAACCAACAAGCATGTTCAATCCTAATGTAAATGAATCAGATTTTAAGTTCAGTGATTTTGTTCTCATGTTCAATTAGCAGGTCCTTTGGACGTGTTCTCATGTAATTTCACACCATTCATAAAGGAAGGGTCAAAACATTAAGTGTTACTTGGAGTTTTGTGAGGGTCATGCAAGAAATCTGCCAACCAGAGCAGGTTGTCAAGATAAGGATTATCTAAGTGACTGATCAATCCACTTGATGCTCCAGGCAAATGACTCCCGAAACCGTTTGGACTAGCGTTAAAAAATTGGGACAGGAGGTCCCAACAATATAATGCATATCAAAGTGCATTCCACTTCCCCATATATGCTGTGCTGTGATGGTTGTGAGATTTGCAGCCGCAAAAGTAAGTTGTGTATTTACAGGAATGGACAAAAACAGGATACCTTAATCACCAATTGATTTTCAGTAGTAGATACTAACCAAACAATTGTTCTACATAAATATTAAAATCAGCAAGACGGGTGACAGATTGATTTCTTCATTATGACAATAATTGACTAAGAATTCCCAAAATTGAATGACCAAATTATTTTGACATGACATGAATAATCCAACTTTATTCTTGCCAAGAACCAAGTGATCACCTAACAGATGATTTTGTCTGGCCTATTAAGAACACAGAAGTCAATTAACTTAAATTACTCAACAGTTCCAAAAGGTTGTTTTCAGTCAATAATTAATCAAGCTGTAGATGCACAAGATATACGAGGAACAGAAGTCAGCAATATCCTAATAACTAAACAATGAAAGGAGGACAGAAACAGAATTAGAAGAGCAACATCTATTACCAGAAGAGAACTCATCTGGGAGGTTCTTGATGGCACTCAAAAGCTCATTATTAGAACCCTCCACCACCTCCTTGCAACCAGGGCTGTAGCAAGGGACCAGCACTGCAAAACTATTATCCGATTGATCATCACTCTGGAAATCAGGGCCATGAGGCTCCAACCACCCTATGGACCAGTCCGAGTCATCGGATTCAGACCCTGACAAACAGCCTCCACCATCCGATGGCACAATAACAACATCATACTCCCTATCAATCCTCCTCTCTTCTCTACTCTGCCACTTCCTCTTAACCTTTCTCGGAGACGAGGACATTTTCGTGCCCTTAACTGGAGGGAATTGGACAGTTCCAGGTTCCCTCAGACCACCAAAACCGCACTCAAAAGAAGAATTTAGAGAAGACCCATTATTAGCAGGCTCATTCTCTTTCCCACCCCACCAACACCATGACAAACGAGTGAAAGAGACTGCCATTTCTTTTTCCCTTTTCAAACCCAAACTTAGAGGAAGCTAAAAGATGATGGTCCAGCACCTCTCTCTGTGAAGGCAAAGAATTGTGGGAAGAAGAGTAGAAAGCCAGAGACTCAGTTTGAGACCAAAAGAATGGGAAGCCCAAAAAGGAGTTTGCTAGTTGCAAATGGTTCCTGCCTGTTGCAGCAACCACTGTATTAGGAAATGATCGCTTCAATTCCTAGCAAAAGCAAATCACACGAGGAAAAGTTATAACTAAATT
This sequence comes from Prunus mume, assembly GCF_000346735.1. The sequence continues at coordinate 17,732,711 of NC_024126.1, read as the reverse complement.
CAATCCAACAAATCCACTATCCTCAATAATGGTTAAGATAGAACAAAACAAAAGGCAATCTTCTAGGTTATAAAAAAGAAAAAATCTTCAAAACAAAACTAAAGAGTGCAAAAAGTCCTTGATCTATGAGGTAAAACTTAGTCCACTGAATTAGCAAATTTGGACTATCTCTGATCACAGATTTCAATCATCAAAGCGAGAATTTTCTATTAATAGAAAACTCTCAAGAATCAAACTCAAACACCAAAAAAAACCAACATGAACTTACTCAAACTCCAAAAATCACAACAATCCAATAGAAAAATTCAAAGAATACTTCAATTTCATCCCAATACCCCTTTTTAGCCTTTTAGGTCCAAAGTTACCAAGAAAACTGGCACTTGACAGACCCAGAAAACAATCCAGAAATTTTAAGTCTTCATACTGGTAAAATCTGACTTATAGAACAAAAACCCACCCAAAAAAATCAAAAGGGAAGACTTGGGTCACGATCTCAAGTCCAAAGTCAGAATTTTTCGAGACTTTAAATGGTGAAATCGGTCATTTTTGCCCGGAAAAATACCCAAACTCTAGGCGGCAGACGACGGTGGTTAACCTAGAAGAAAATTTTAGAGAGAGAAACTTATTTGGGTTTTCCCAACCCCATCATCACCATCATCATCTTCTTCCCCTTCCCCTCTCTCTCCCTCTGTTTTCTGAGAAACCAACTGAGAGTGCCCGTCTCCTTCTGAATTTATAATAGAAGGTCTCCCTTTGGTTTTTCACTTCCATCTTATCTTGGACTTTTACCGTGGCACATTCAACGGTCACGATCTAAAATTTCTGGTCAAATGGTCCGGCGGAGCATGGATCTTACTGTGCTCCCCAAATTATTTGAGATCTGATCTAAATACGGGACTGATCAACGGGGTAATTTTTAATTCAACGACAAGTGGAGGCCTAGTACCGTCCAAATTTGCTGACGTGGTGGTTGCAAACCCAATCATTGCGTGTGTTTGCGGTGCAAGTTACTGACACGTGTAAACTAGGTCAGCCAGTGAGCTTCTAGGAAAATTACAAAATGACCATGATTGTTGAATGTGTATTAAGGTCTTTGCATTAAATTAGTGGTCTAAGACTAACCAACCTCGCTCAAGCTTTGCCTGAATTTTTTTAGCCCCCTAATTTTAGATATTTACGAGTTTTTATTATTATTTTAATCACACTTTCCGGGAAGATATGAAGTTGTTGTGACTCACAAATTCTTGTTAAAATCAAAGTCCTAAAGGAAACTACTTAAGCGTTTCATCATAGTCAAATGTGGCATGTCTTAAGACCCCAACGATGAAAGGGAAATGCTTTATTAATCCAAACGATAATAAACACTCGGTGGTTAGTGATTGTTATGGTGGTTGTTTGGATAGTGATGATGATGACCATGACAAGGTGGTTGTAGTAGAGGTGGTCGCGATGGTGGTGACATGGTAAATTGGCAGGGAGGGACATGATAAGGTGGTGTTGAAGACCAGGTCAATGTATGTAATAGTTTGAATCCGTGTACCCCTTAAATCCATCTTAGAGCTAAAATAACTACACAATCCCACAATTATCATATCTTTTTTATTTTTCTTTATATAAAGAATTTAATGATGAAGGTCCACAACTATCATATTATATTTTCATCTTTCGTTTATTTGAAAGAATGCAAAGAAGATATACAAAAAGAGAAGAACGAGAATTGAACTCTTAATGTGACCGTAAATTAGATTTTGGCTTTAACTTTTTTATGAAACACTAAATTTTTGGTAGAAATGAAAAGTGCATAAAGCACTTTAAAAAGAAATTATAACTAGTCGAAATGCATTATGAAAAGAGGTAATGGATCAATACACAAGTGTTCCTCATATTGACAGCCTAATAGATACAAAAAAGAGGAACAGTTGATTTTTGCAAATTGGCACGTTACATGAGAATGAAAGGAAGGGTTAGACCAAAAGGCAGCCCTGAAAGAGAAAAACAGTCCCATCCCATCCAATGCATAGCTAGCTAGCAAATATTAATCAAATTTAGACTTTCAACAAACAAGCCAAAGCAGTTTTGGCTTTTTGTAGTCTTTCTAAGAGCACTTCCACCGCAAAATCTAGTCCGGACAAAAAATCTCCCCAAGTTGAAGAAACTCACTCCACGGCACAAATCCAGCTTGGGCAGGTTGTGGGCTCTACGAAGACTGACCAGGTCCGAAAACAAGAATAACCTAAACAGTTGCCTGAGGGCGCTGCGCCGACGTCAGTAAAATAAATAAATAAATAAAATTACCAAAATATTCAGAATATTTTTTTATACATACCTAAATTTCATACATAAAAATAAAATTAAACCTATATGAATAGTATTTATCTTTGGGTTGCCATGACAATGGGTGAAAAAGTCAAAAAAATATTACTTACCCTTCTCCTTTGTCATAGCACCATGAATGGAAGCGCTCTTAGCATGTCGGCATGTTCTTAAGCCTCTTATCATAACTTCAACTTGTGTGGTTCAGACCAAAAAAAAACTTCAACTTGTGTGGGCTTTTGCTTTTTGTAGTAATTTGTTTATGGCTTATATTAAAACTAGTTTCTTGGTACGCGCTCACACATTACCTCTTTTTGAGTTTCAGTGCTGCCAAACGGTAAAAATTTCGGCAGAGAGGGTATGTGAAAAGAGAATTAACTAGATTTTGGGTTAACTTGTAATAAAGTAATGAGTTTTCATCTTATTTTATTTTTCATTGTAGACCTGACAGTTGTAGGCGTGCTTAGTTTTTGTTTCTAATATATTTTGGGGCTGTTTTTCTTTTATATAAAAACTAATTATTTCTTTCTTCAATCAAAAGCATCGGTGTAAATCTATATATATAAAAGCAAAAGACAGAGAATGGTTAAACATTCAAAATACCAGAAAATGTCTTTGGTTAATCCAAATATTAATTAAAAAAAATTAGATAATGAATCATATTTTCATGGAACACAACTATCCGTTATCTTTTTCAATTCTAAAATTAATTTAAATTTTGTACAAAAAAAAATCTCCGACAAGCACGAAAAAACGTACGAAGAGACTAGTTGTAATTAGTTATTAGTTGGTCCAAATGCAGAGAAAATGGGTCAGTTTTTTGTTTTGTTATATGAAATGGGTCAGTTTTTTTTTTTTGTTTTGTCAAAACAAGGGTCAGTTTGACTCAATTTTCTACAACCATTTCACCTTTAATTTTGAGAAAATATATTTCTTTCCCACGACAAAAGCTCTAGTCCTCCCAAAATTGCAACCACTTACAAATTTCTCCTTCAAAATCGGAGCACCATTTTCCTCGATTTTCATCAACGTTTCTCATGGTTCCTCAGCAAAAGATTTATGAAAACAATGATTGTTGAAACATTTGGGTGAAATCCATTTTCAACCATATGGTAAACACCACAAGAGACCAGTCTAGTCACACGTACGTCCTATAGGGGTAAAAAAAAGCACCAAGGATTTTCAAGGTTCCATAGAAACCAAATTAAGGTAACAACTACCATCATGGTTTTGTTGGCAAGCCCACTCCTTCTCCAGAAAGAATGCCTTCTTTGGGTCAAATGAAGGTGGTTTCTGAATTCCCCTGGTGTTGAGTGGGACGGAACAAATGTGAAAGATAGGTCAAAATTGGGTGAAATTGACTTGTTTTTATCGTCAAGTTATGTTTCAATCTTGGCCGATGGTTTCAACCAAAGGGCAAGATCTCTTGCCCGCATGCAAGTTTGAGTTGTATTTGGACGGGTTGAACTCATACCTCGAGCTCAACCTGAAATTTGATTGGATTAACAATGTGTTAATTTTGAAAAGGGGATTAGATTTCTTGGTTTTTTTCCCCCAGACTTCTGTTCCAAGTTCCTACGTCTGTATCTTATCCACAATGAAATCGATCCCTCTTTTCCCAGTGGATCCAAACCCTAATAATTTCTTACGTAAAAAGCCCATCCAAATCCAGTCCCAAATACCAACGGCTAGATAAAAACATAACGCCGTTCAGAAACACACCATAAGGCCGTTAGATAATATTCCGTACAAAACATTTTAAAATCCACGAAGGCTAAAAGCCCACCCTTGAGTCTTAACGGCTAGTTCTCTTTCTATTCTCGCATTTGCTTTTCCTTTCTCTCTTCAACACAAAGAACCAGAAAACTCCACAACACTTGCGTTAAGTCCTCGCCTAAGGAAGAATCTATGGTCTCCGAGCAAGGTATTTTTCTGGGCTCTCTTTGTTTTTCTCAAAAACTTGTTTGGCCAGTGAGAAATCTCAGGAAAATGAAAGAATTCTCAAGGAAACCTTTTCCTTCCTGTGTTTTCCTTTGAAACCAATTACTGAGGCATTCATTATTATGTTAGATTTATCTTATTTTCTTTGAAATTTCTGCTACATTTCGCTTTTGCTTCTTGTGATTTCTGGGTTTGGTTAAGTCAGAGACTTAGGACTGCTTCATTTTATGCTTTTATATGCTTCTAAGCTCTGAATTTCCATGTTAGTTTGAATCTGTCACTTCTACATTCGTTGATTTTTATGTTTGGTTGCTAACAGTAAGAAGAAAATGAAGACAAAACAAATATAAAATCTTGATTTGTTCTTTTTTGTTCTCTGTTGGGTTTTATTTTCGCTTTGATTATGTGTTTGGCTCAGTACAAGGGAGGTATTAGCATCCTCAAGTTGGAAATTTGAAAGATTCAAGATATTAGTTTCTTTCTGTTTCTCACATTTTCTCAGCAAACAAACAAAGCATGCATTTTCCGTATTCAGATTTTATGGGGATTTTTTCTCTGGATCAAGGCTTAACAACAATGGCTGAGCCAAAGAATTGACAATGACTCTATAGCTTTAGATCATTCTGTTTATCAGTTCTTTCCTTCTATATACGTGTATGTTCAGAATATCCTTGGATTCCTTTTGGTCCTCATTATTTTCTAGGAGTTAATTTGAGTTTCCAGACACATTTATCCACACAGCTTAACTAAAAACACAAATGTTTCATCTTTTGCTGAAGTATCAATGTCTTTGACATCTTTACAACTGCACAAATTTTCCGCAAGATTCACCTATTCGGGTGAAAGAATCACATATTAGTATGAGCTAAATTATTGACATTCTTTATTAGAATTAATATTACTAGAAACTAAAAAGCCTCTGGTTCGTTTCGTAAGGAAAGGAAAGGGCAGAAAGAAAGAGGATCATGGTTCTGGAGCTGTCCAAGCATGATTGCCATTTCCAGTCCTATTACTTTAGCTGCATTGTTTTCAATTCATATTCTGTTGAGTTTAGGCATGCGCATAATACCTGCTTATAAGTATATTTAATTTATGTTTTTCTTGAAAACAGGTAGTTTTTCGTAATCTGGAAATTCATACTCCTGAAAGAAAGAATATGGACAAGGTTTGTGAAGAGCTGGACGAAGTTAAAGCTGAGCTTGAGAAGGTCAGGGCAGAATATAAAAGCAAAGCAGAATTATCCGAAAACTTGAGGAAAGCCCACAATGAGCAGCTCACTAAATTCCAGCAGGCAAGTTCGAAAATTGAGAAGCAGGCTCAAGAACTAAATGAGAAGGCAGAGGAAATCTCGGTGGCACAGCACATGTGTGAAGAACTTAAATGTAGTCTGAAAGATAAAGAGTCCATAGTCCAACATCTTAGAGCTGCAAACGATAAACTTCGGGTTGGTTGTGATGAGAAGTCCCGAAAATTGGAAGATACAAACAGAGTGATGGTATTGGCTTTAGATGAGGCAAATGAGAAGAAAATGGATCAAGAGAAAACAATCTTTGCATATAGAGAAGAGATTGAAGGCCTTAAAGGCCGTCTATCAGTTTCACAGAAGAAATGTTCTGAAGCTGAGAAGAAAGCTAATGCACCCAAAGAACTAAGAGAGAGAGATGATGTGATACTCAAACTAGAGGAGGACAATCAGAAGGTTCAAGATCAGCTAAAATGGAAGAAGGAGCAGTTCAGACATCTAGAAGAAGCACATGACAAGCTCCGAGAACAGTTCAAGGCAAGTAAGAAGGAATGGGAGATGGAGAAGTCTTCATTGCTTGATGAGATTTGTTCATTGCAGACAAGCTTAGATTCTCAAACCAGAATTTCAAATGATCTTCAAAACCGGCTGCAGAGGTGCAACCAAGCCCTGGCTCATGAAGAAAGCCGGAGAAAGTATCTGGAAGTTCAAGTTTCTGAATTCCAAACACGCTTTGAGAATGTCTTTTCTGAGCGCGAGGATGCCAAATCGCAACTGGAATGCTTGACTGCTCAGAGGGACAAACAAATTGCATCTCTAAGACAGTCTCTAAGCACCAAAGAGACATTTTATAAAGAAATGGAATATCAGACAGGGAAGCTGCAGCAAGAAAATCAGGAGTTGCGAATTTCTCTCAAAGAACTGCAGGAAGCCCAAATCCAAGCAGCACCAGGTTCACCTTCTCTCGCAAAGCTGCGAAACAAGCTCAAAAGTCTGGAGCAGATGCACAGAGATTGTATTGCAAGTCATAGGGCGAAAGAAGCTGAATGGAGCTCTCGACTGGAAAGCATGACAGGGGAATTGAACAAACATAAGTCGGAGTTAGGGAGTAAAGATGCAGCAATAAGTGGGCTCAGGATGGAACTGGAACAGATGCTCAGAGACTGCACATCAAATCTTAAGGCCAAAGAATATGAATGTAGCTCTCAACTGGAAAAAATGAGAGTGGAGCTGAACAACTCTAGATCTGAGTTAGAGAGTAGAGATGCTGCCTTAAAAGAACTCAGGATGGAAGTGGAGCAGATGCACAGGGACAGTACAACAAATGAGGCCGAAGGAGCTGAATGGAACTCTCAACTAGAAAAGATGACAAGTGATGTGAGAAACTATTTGTCTGAGCTAGAGTATAAAGATGGAATGATAAAAGAGCTCAAGATGGAGTTGGAAGCCTGTCATTCTCTAAGTATGCAGCTGAAGTTGGAAAATGAGGAGCTTTCTGTCATGTTATTGGTTTTAAAACTTGGAATTTCTGAGGCTCAACTGAAGATTGTGAATGGTAAGTTTGAAATGGATCTGCGTGAAAAAGAGAAAGAACAAAATATTTCTCAACTGATGCAGCAGCTGGAGAGAAAGAATGCTGTTCTTACAACAGTACAGACAGGTGTCAAAGAAGAGTGTGAAAAGGATGAACTTCGCTTGAATCAGCAAGTTTCGCAGATGGAAAGCGTTCTTAAAAAGGAACTTAGAGAAGTTAATGATGCCTTAGAGAGAACAAATACTGAGTTGGCTGAGAAAATCTGTGAAGGAAATGAAATTGAATTTGAATTGGAAATATGGAAATCGATTGCAGAGCGCTTAAGAAGTGATCTTGAAGTAAGTCTTGAAATGCGTAAAGAGTTGGAAGCTTCTCTTCTTGCACAGGTAGATGTCGGGGAAACCACCAAGCAACAGAAAAATGGTCTTTTTTGTATTTTTGAAGAGAAAGACAAAATAATAGATAACCTCCAGCAGAAGATTGTGTTACTGGAGCAGAAGCTTGAGAGGTTAGATACAAAGGAAGCTAATTCCGTAAAGACAGAAACAGTAATGTCTTTTGAATCAGAGAATTCAATATTTCTCCAAATCGCTAGAGAGAAGGACAAGACCTTAGAGCAACTGGAGAAAGAGATTAGCTGGCTAGAGCAAGAATCATTGAGGATAGAATTCACAAGTGCTGTGATGGCACAAATTGATGCAGAGAGAACATTTGAGCATGAGAAAGAGAAGCTCATCCAACGTGTAGAACAGAAATACCAGAGAGTGAATGATCTCATGCAGCTTGTGGAGTCCTTGGAACATAAGTTTAATTGCTCATTAGATTCTTTCTCTTCACAGCTAGCTGAGAAACAGGCAGAAATTGATCTGATACACGAAGCTTGGGAGAAAATCACTGCTGCTGAGGTTATGGCTGCACTTGAAATTGAAGAAAGGAAGTTGATGGCTCTGGAACTTGAGGAGGAAATCTGTAATATACAGCAGAAACTGGAATCACAGCAAACATCCTTGTGTGAGTCAAAACAACAAGCATTGGAGGCTGAAGCTGAACTGGAAACAAAAGAGCTAGAAGTGAAGAGACTGACTAATCAAATGAAGACAAAGCTGATAAACTCAGATGCCTTGATTGAGGAGCTAAAAAGTGAAAGAAGAAATTTACTTGAAGATGTCATTAAGTTGTCATCAGAAAAGGAAAACTTATTGGTGTTTATTGGAGGGCTGGGTGATAAGATCGGCGAGTTCTCCAGTACAGATAAACAACTGACGAGCATGTTGGATAAGATAATGCTCTCTTTTGACAACAAAGGTTCCGGAATGGATTTAAAATGGAATGATGAGCTTGTTGATCCAGAACAAGAGAATGTTTGTACGCCTACCGTGATGAAGATATCTGAAGCAATTTCTGACAGAAGATCTCCATTTAGAGACCTCAACAATTAGCTTGTAACCAATATATGATTCAGAACATCAATTATTAACCATGGATTTTTTAGCTTGTGTATGATGATCCATATGCGTGTAAGTAATTTGTTTATGACTAGAACAAGTTCCACAAATTTGATTTCTCCTTGTAAGCAAGTAATTTTAGTTTGCTTATATGCTTCAGCTAATGTCTCTTCAATTTTTAAGGTTATGTTGCGAATTCTTTCCTTTCGAAAAACATTTTTTTTTTCTTTCTTCTTCAAAACTTTTGAATATATCAACTTTAACAATTCATACAACTTTAATTTGGTGCATTCTGAAACTGAATCTCTGAGATGATTTTCCTTAGCCAACCATTGAATTACTTTTGCTCTCATATGGATGCATTACACGTGCATGCAAGAGACCTCAATTAGAAAAGATCAAGGGAAATGCTCTTGAATATTGAAATAGCATTAAAACTGAAGTCCCATTATAGATATAGATACCGTAGATATTGTTCCATTACTTCGACATGAAATATTTTAATATGACATAAATAAATTATCAATATTGTGTCAATACTGTCGATATTGTCAATTTGCCACAATAATACTACTATTTAAGGACTTTGCTACATGAATAGTGGTATTTGAGAGCATTTCCGGAAGATCAAAAGCATGTGCGTTACATGTGCCTGTTACAATTCTTACTGTTCTGGTGTTAATTACACCAGTTAACTGGAAGTATCAATCTTGATAATTTATGTGTTGAAATGCTAAACCAAATGTAATCAGTTGGGGTCTGGTCTTAGTAAAATCGAGCGAAAAAAGAATGGGAAGATGTTCAGGAGTTTACCTGTCTTTTTATCAAAACAAGTATGCAAAGAAGTCCTGAATACATTTGATGTAAAAATTATCTTACTTGATGAGAATATAGCAGAATGCATCTTTTCTGCGAGAATAGATATTCTTACCTGCACGTTTTATAACATCCTATGCAGAGTTCCAAATCGATCGTTATTTTGAATAACTAGCAAGATACAAAGAGAGACAAGATAAAATGCTGGACCTCAACAACATCAACTGTCATAAAATCTAAAAGATAGACAATCTGCACCACAACTTTCAAAGCAGATAACATAAATGAATTCTTCCAACATACTGTATAAGAATCTGGTACCATTTAGCCAATGACAAGTCAATGAGTTGAATGTATCTGAAGTACTATGAATGATAGTTACATTTGGTGGTACACAAGCATGTATAAACTTCGTATTTGAGCTACAATACATCACATTCTCATTCGTATGAAGTATTAACAATAGCAACTACATATGCCACTAAGCATTACAGTTCCGAAATGGGGGGCAAACTAACTCAACTACCTCCGGCTAGATGAAGCTGACTTTCGAGAGAATTCCAACAATCCCTGCCTCAAAGCTCCAAGGTTCACCCCATTACGAACTAAAGTGCTTGTCACACCCATTTTGGATACCTGCAAATATAATGTAATGTAACACACTTAGCATGTATCGAATTGTAGTAATCTTTATTAAGGGTCCGTGTTGAAAGAGGATTAATTTAATTTACATTATATAGATGAATTGCTTGATAGGGCTATGAATAAGGATATGTAATTAGAAGGAAAGGAAAAAGAATAAAGACATGAATTTCAAATGACTCATAGTATCTAATCATTTCAAACACAAAACATGACATTATATTGTCAAAACTCAAAAATCCAAATCCAAATTATTTCATTCCAATGTACCTAGCATAATCAATCTTAAATGGGTTCTAGATGTGAATATGAGGGCTGTACAAGGGGACAGATAAATTACCGTTTGAATATTCCTATCCTCATCATCAAAGAAAAGCATTGAGCTAAATGGCACCCCAGTGGTTGCATGAATTCTTTGAATATGCTCTGTTTTGTGAGTCCAACTGGAGAAAATCTCCTGCATAAACAAAAACCCAAATACCATTTAGTTCAAAGAAAACATACCCACAATTCTTTTACAACAAAAACACAAAATGCAATTGAAACCCAAGAAAGAAACCATGCATAATATAGAAACATTGCAATTGAAATTGAATCAATAGAGGAAAAAGAAAAAGAAAAAAAAAGGTTGAATGGGTCACCACAAACCTGGGTCACAAACAAGGAGTGGATGCCCAATGTTTGAAGGAATGATTTGGCTATATCAGGAGTTGGAGACCTTGAAGCAACAGCCATGGAAATGGCCTTGTCTTTGAGAGCATATAATATGGCTGAGGCCTGTGGATAGAGATATGGCATTTCATCCTCATCGCAGCACTCGCAATAAAAGGGCCAGAGAGTGTAATCGAGATCGAAGACGACAAGAGTGGGCAAGTTCTGGTGTTGCCCGATTATCTGGAGAGCCTCGTTCTTCACTTTCTCATCGTCTCCCATAGTTGTCTCTCTCTCTCTCTCTCTCTCTCTCTCTCACTCTACGTGGGTCGCCGAGATTGGGGCAATCTTTCTCGTCTGGGAATTTGTGTCTTTCGTATTTCACCTAAATCCTTGAGGTTTTGAAAATTTCATGAACACCCCATGAAAGTTTCAAATCATTACACATAAACCCATTAAATAACAAAAGAACACTAACCAAACCAGAAATTATTGTGTAACAAATTTATGAAATTATTAAAACACACGTATGGAATGGAGTTAAAGCATTGTTTGGCTACAATTAATTCCTACCCATCTACCTTGATCCACTTTTGCTTAGTTGTTCAACTATTTATATTATGCTCGATGGTGTCTGTCATTATTACATTTTCTTCCATAGGTGGAGTTTGCTTATCATAATCTTTAGTTGGAATTTTGTGAAGGCACATAGAACATATAAGATATAGAGGAGAGAGGGAGACAAGAAATGGTAGACTAAGTGGGTGTTGTGATTATAATGGGAAATTGAAGGAAATATTTTTGCTCATCACTCTAACCTAAGGTGTATCTTCATCGTTCTTCTCAATACTTGACACGTGTCTATGAGTATAATCATAGTTAACTATTTGTTTTGTATGTGTAGAATTATGATTATTCTTATGAATACGTGTCAAGTGTTAAAAAAAGTGGTAATTATGCACCTTGGGTTAAAGTGGTAAGGAAAAAATGTTCCCATTATTGAATAAGAGTAAATTGAGATTTAAAAATACTGATTTGTAGGATTTCAGCTTGTGACGTGATAATGATGCATAGAAATAACATGACTTTTATTTCTCAACTTCAGGCAGATTGAGCTCCTCAAGTGATAATTGGTCAATAAAATTGTTTTTACACCTTCTATTCATGCAAAGTTTTCAAAATAGTGACTAAAAATTGTATTTATAGGAGCCAAGTCCTGAAGCCGCATATTTCCTGTGAAAATCACTAAAATGGAACAAACCCAAAAGTTCAAGGCGCAAGTCCGCGAGAGCGTTGGAGAATAAATATAATGAATACTGAGGGGGTCCAAATAGAATCACCATTTTTCTAAAAAGAGAACGAATACTGATTCTGCAAAGTTGCAAGGGCGTTGCATAATTTTTAATTTTTAATTCTTCCATCTGTCGTCATCTCGTCGCCTTCGGGCTCCCCATTGAAGAAAAGGAAAACCAGCCTCGAAATTCCATTGAAAGCCTCCGAAGCCTGGGAGTTTACCCTTCGTCCTTTTTTCAGTCTACGAGACTACGAGGTAATCTCTTTAACTCCAATTTTCAAGCCAGAAATTTCTTGCTAATTCTTTACGCCATGGGAATCTTCATGGCGGAGTCTCAATTTATTGAGTTGAAATGTGATTTTGCGTATTGAAACTCTTTCTGTATATCATGTCAGTGAGGAGGAAGGGTTTCTCTTATTAATTTTGAATTTTGAATTTTGAATTAACCTCACCTGCAGATTTTCCTTTCCTTTTTGTATTTTTTTCTGTTTATTAGAATTATATAACCGTTTAATTCAAGAACTTTTGCCAAACTCCTTATATGGAGGGGAAATTTTGGGGTTTGGGTCAGTGGAAATTTTACAGTGAGAGTTACTTTTGAACTGAAATATATCGTATGAATTCATTTGATTGTTTGATTTGATTATTAGAAGTTTAGCATTCCCGTGGGTAGAGAAATTAATGCATCCACTAGGAGGTGTTGATGAGATTTAAGTTACAGGGTGGTGCACTGAGAAGGGCAAACCCACCAAATATTAGCCACGGCGAGGTTTTCGATTGTAACATGAAGGCTTGTAAATAAACCAAATATGTTAGCACAAGATTACAGAGTAAAAAGTTGATGGGTCAGTCATGAATTTTGGTAAACTACCATGTTTCCATTTTAATATTTTGTCTATTATGTGCTAGTTCGTGCATCAAGAAATTACTAATATTTGAGCACTCACTAGATTTTATTTTATTTAGAAGTGTTCTTGTGTTTAACTTTGAATGTGATGATATGTTTTTCCTGTTTCAGACCTTGTTAGAATATTTGATTAGCTTAAGCTGATTCTGGGGTTGCAATGTTGTGAAAGACTACTTGATCACTTAATCAAATATCAATTGACTTTTGAAGACTGTTTTTGAGCTGTGTTATGATCTGACGTGGTAATTTCAACCCAATAATGGTTCTTGCTGGTTCATTGCAATTGTCCCATCAACTGGGACTTTGCAAGAATCAGAGGTACCGAGAACAATATAAGGTACTATAAAACTTTATTTTTTTAATTTCTATTGCACTATTATCCAGAGATTGTTTTTTATCCTAAAGTAATTTCATTCTTCACAGAGTGGAATAGGAAGGGACAAGTTACATTCATTAAGCACTGCCCTTACATCACGATTTGCGGTATGATTCATGCCTTATTACTTTAGACCCTAGAAATGGATAGGACCAATTGGGACAGAGGAAGAGTGATCACATTCTATCATTACATTCTATTAGTTTTCCTAACATATATAAAAAAAAATTGACCATTCTGATGTACTTCATTCTATTACTTGTTTTCTCGCCCATTTAGCAGATGGATATGTAAATTTTTTGTATGGGGAAATGATGGCTGAGTTACTTGTCTGGAGTACTGTAGATGGTATATATAGGGAAACATTCTCTTACTAGACTGTGTGGCAAGATAACACGTATGTATAGGAATACTCTTTTAGTGATGCTCTCATCTTTTGGAAGTTTAGAGACTGTCAGCAAAGATTTTGAGTTTATCTCCTGTGTTACAATTTCAGAAGCAGGATTCTTGGGGTATCCGTTTATCAGACAATGGATACGGGTCCTTACATACTGTGTCTCACAGCTATCATGCATTTAAGTGCCATTCTTCGCTAACATCAGGCCAACCATTTGACCAACACGGCTTGAAGACAGCTGCAATGGTGTTGACAGGGTAATTTTTGTTTCTTGCTTAAGTGTGTATAAACATGTCATATGCGTGCCTTATAGTTATGGTTTTTTAAAATTAAAATTCTTTGGTAACTTATGCATGACTATGGTTTGTGCATTACGATAGCTTTTGTGGCTTTACTCTATAGTTTCCTTTCAATCTTTCATTCTACTTATGTTATTCTTTTGATTTTGTCTTGAAAACATTGTTTGATAACTTCTGCTTGAGTTTAAACATAAGCAACCCTATTACCAAGCAACCCTATTACCATTTACCAATATATGAGCATGGCATCATTTTATTTTGGAAATCAATTTGCATACTTTTTTCCCCTGATCATAGGTATTTGTATGACCCGGATAAGTTTCTAGAATGGTGTTTTGATGTATCATGCCATTAATATGTTTTGACTCTACCTACTTATAAGCAACAAACAGACTGCTCAAAATAGTATTTCAATTTCTAGTAGTGATGGTTGATTGCAATAAAACTACTTAGATATGAATACTAAAGTCTGATAAGTAGAGGGATATCAAGTTCGGATATCTTGGTGTTTTTGCTTGCTTAATAGTTTCTCGTGTTCTCTGTTGTTCAGCTGGTGCATTTTAAATGCAGGCTTTCATGTCTCTATCAGTTGTGCATGATGTCAAATGCTGTAATCTTTAGTGCTCTACATTTGTGATTTGTGGAATCTTCTTTGCTAAATTTTATAAACAGTCATTCCTTTTATTATGCAGGTCATATAATGCTTTGCAAGGTTGTCCTCTTGTCTTCAAATTGATTCCATCAGTTGGCATTATTACCTTTGCCATATGGGGTCTTGCACCACTTATGCGCCTGAGCAGAAATCTGATACTTCATGTATGTTTATCTTTTTGTGTGTTCTTTTTAGCTTTAAATAATACAGTGCAGTTCATTTTGCCTGTGTTTATGAATTGGACAAACACCTGATGCTGATAATGTTATCCAATTTTTCATTCTATTCTGCAGAAAAGTGATGGTAGTTGGAAAAAGAGTAATACTCATTATGTTACAACCTCGTATATTCAACCTATGCTGCTATGGATGGGAGCAATACTCATATGCAGGTTTCTCTATGTTGTATTTTTCTGGATTATATAATTTTATGTCTTATCTTCTTCATGGGAAGTCCCTCCACCAAAACAAAATTTACAGTTAGAAAAATGAGAAAATCTAAAAGCTCTGAAGAAGATTAGGAGGAATACTGTCTAAAATGGATAAATTCAGTCAAACAATGGGTTTAGAACCTTTGGGTTATTAAAGAGAACTCAACACCATTAAAATTTTGACTATTTTATTTTCCTTCATTTATGTGATCATTATGATAAAGGTGGAACAGCCTTGAAACCACTCTACTTCCTCATCAACCAAACTTCTCCTTCCAGCACTGTATGTATTCCAGAACTGTTTTAAGGCATTAGTGCATGTACCCCATAAAGATAAAACACAGGTGACTAAGGGTCTTTTTGAATTCGGTTTTGGTTTTTGGTTAGAGAGAGAGATATATGTGAGAAAGGAGGAATTAAGAAGGGTGGCGGGAGGGAGGTGGAAGAATTATATTTGAAATGGTTCATAAAATGAAAACTATAAATTTGATATAATTTTAAGTAGTTTCTTTTTCAATTTTTTGTTTCATATGTTCTCCTTCGTTTCTCCCTCCTCTCTCCTACTGCCAACCCCATATATTTTCCCTCTATTTCTAACAAAAATTAAAAACTGAAACCAAACATGAAAAAAGTTCCAAATGGGCCCTGAAGTTCCCTCACAACAGAACATTGGAGAAATAATAATTTTTTTTTAATTTTTGACGTGAAGCCTATTCCAGTTAGGTAATGTACTGATCATAGTGGTTTTCTTGCAGGGCATTGGATCCAGTTGTTCTACCTACAGAAGCCAGCCAGATTGTAAAGCAACGTCTTTTGGATTTTATAAGATCATTGTCAACTGTTCTGGCATTTGCCTATTGTTTATCAAGGTCAGCCTGTTTTCTATTTTTAGTCTTGAAAATGCTTGATTAGGTTGTCAGCAAACAATAATATAGCAGAGTATAACTGTTGGACCACTTGAAGATTTTTTCTGAACATTTTAAGTACTGTGTTTCTGATCACCAATACTTGGTCTTTTTAATTTCTTGATGTTTCATTGGACCAATCAACCATAAGCTTTCCATGATAAATAGTTGCTGTATTGATTTGTGCTCTTTAATGCAGCTGAAGTCTCCAATTTGTAACCCTGGTGGACAGTTGCTTTCTTGATAACTAATTGCAATATTTTCATGCAGTGTGATTCAACAAGCACAGAAGTATTTCATGGAGACTAGTGACTCTGGTGATACCAGAAATGTATGTGTTACGTGCCATAATTGTTCAACTTATTATCTGATTCGGGGATTCAAATTTCTAGGATTTTCCTTTTTTTTTTTCTTATTTACTTCTAGCTCTAGCTTATGTGCTATATTCCTGCACTCATTGGCTTTTCATTTTTTTTGGGTATGCCTTATTGAAGAGGCACAAAAGTAATTATGAACAAATATGCTTGATTAATTGCAATGACATCTGGGTCTTATTTTGCTGAATAGTCAAATTATGCTAGTGGTTATCAAGGGACCCCACCTGCCATTCTCTCTCTCTCTCTCTCTCTCTCCCCCCATGAAATGCATTGTAGTTATTTCCATAAAGAATGAGCTCTTTCATTTTGTGCAGATGGGTTTTCAATTTGCTGGAAAGGCTGTTTACTCTGCAGTATGGGTTGCTGCTGTTTCATTATTCATGGAGTTGCTAGGTTTCTCTACCCAAAAGTGGCTTACTGCAGGAGGTCTTGGGACAGTATTATTGACGCTGGCTGGTCGTGAGGTGAAACCCTGAAACTCTCTTTCATGAGATGTTCTTATTTTCCTCTAAATATCCAAGTTTATTTCATTGTTTGACCTCTTCTTTTTAAATCTAGATCTTCACAAATTTCCTTTCAAGTGCAATGATTCACGCGACTCGGCCTTTTGTTGTGAATGAATGGATTCAAACAAAAATCGAAGGATATGAAGTATCTGGCACTGTTGAGGTTTGTATTTGAGATTGAACATTCATGCACTAGGATAAACTGACAGTTGGAGGGAGACTAGAGAAAGATATTAATGCTTTTTTTTTTTGGGTACAGATATTATGCATATTTGTAAACTGGTAATAATGCAGACACGAAACCATGCAGTTACATGACCAATTTTATTAACATTTGTTTGCTGAAATTATAGATTACCGTAGTAATCTGGGACTCTTTTGTTGTGTGTAGCATGTGGGTTGGTGGTCACCAACAATTATTAGAGGTGAAGACCGTGAAGCAGTTCACATTCCAAACCACCAGTTCACAGTGAATGTCGTGAGAAATCTGAGTCAAAAAACTCATTGGCGTATCAAAACTCACCTTGCTATAAGTCACTTGGATGTCCATAAGATAAATGTAAGGAGTAAGATTAACTATTTCTTCAATACATAAGATATAAGGAGTCAGATGATCTCAGTTCAATCTCTGACTTTTGGTCCTCTCCTCTTCTGGTTTGATGGCTGGTCTGGTTGTCAGAACATTGATGTAATTGCATGCATGCTGAGTGTGTTACTTGTTGGTTTTGCCTAATCTTTGTGCAGAATATTGTTGCTGACATGCGCAAAGTCTTGTCGAAGAATCCTCAAGTTGAGCAGCAGAGGTTGCATAGAAGAGTATTTCTGGATAATGTTACTCCTGAGAATCAAGCTCTTTTGGTTAGTGTTAAACAATTTTATGTTCTTACAATTATTTACTACATCCACATCCGTTCATAGGTGCTAGTTATTTATTGATTCTGTTTTATTTGAAAATTTTATATATGTATGCATAAGTGTTCAACAGGTGAAGCAATGAGCGTGTGTCCATAGGCTCAACAATAAAATTATATTTTTAAATATTATTGTCCTCACAATTATATGTGTTTTAACTTTCAACTGCATACATATGTGTACATAAGTTTCTTATTTTGTGCATATTGCAGATCTTGGTTTCCTGTTTTGTGAAGACATCACATCATGAAGAGTATCTATGCGTCAAGGTAAGAGCATTTTGATTCAGTAGAGCTGTTCTACCTTCTAATTAGCTGGCTTCAGTTTACCATAATTAAGTTTAATTACAATATGCTAATGTGGAAGAAAGATGATAAAATATCTTAACCAATTAAGTAGAAACTGTTTTCTTGCATTGAAATAATGCATGTTTCACCCCATACCTTGCATGTCAACAATTTCGTTCTTGAGACACATTTAGTTAATAAGACTAGGGATGCTTAGGTGGTTTGCGTAGCATGATTGAAATGCTTGCTGTTATGGGATAACCACTTCAGAGAATCTAGATTTTATTTTGTATTTCTTTCTTTGGGCCAGACGCTTTAGAGGTTTGAGACAATTATTGTGTTAACGGTAATGCAATCCTAATCCAAATATGGGGATTTGATGGATGTATTAGAAGCTTTTTATGTTACGCTACATGATGAAGTAAGCAAGCAAAAGAGAGTATAATGTGAATGAAAGAGGAGAGTCGTCGCCCTCTTAATGTTGGCTCCCTAGATATATTTATATAAAGACATCTTTGAGTTAATTTCATAAACCCCATTTATATTATGATTACACTATGATCCATAACCTACAACACTCCCTCTCAAGCTGGAGGATAAATAATTGTCATGCCAAACCTTTTACAAATGTTAGAAAGATTTCCTTTCCCTAAATCATGTTAAGACAATAAAAATCATTGCTAAAGATATCTCCCGACTCATCCTTAGACCTGACATAAGATGTAGTAATATGTTTCTTCATAGTCCTTTCTCTCTCTTAGTAGCAATCCATGGATTCCATGTCAATATGTTTCATAACCTCATGAAATGTCAAATTACTTGCAATATACATGTAGAGTTGAAATATTGAATTACTTGCTGTCCATTTCTTCAGTCCTATCTCTCACAAAATAACAATCCTTGTCAGTATGTCTCATCCTCTCTTGAAATATCAAATTAGACTTTGATTATCACGAAACACTCTCATAGAGTGCTGTCACATGCACCCATTTCTTGTATAGAAAAAGGGATTTACCTACAAAATCTCACATGTCGTGTGAGTTGCCTGTAATTGGCCTGTAGATGATGTCACAACCACACTTTTCTTTTTTACTTCCTAACCCACTACAACAACAGGAGATAGATTTACCCACGTAGACACCTGCCCAGTCAGCATCTGAAACTAATAACATCTGGGTCATTTAGGAGTTCCCCTGCTTCATTATCAAATTTGACTTTAGGATCCATAGGAGTATCAATCGGCTTAGCTCCCAAACACTCCTGTCTCATTTAATAGATCAATATATTTCCTTTATTGGAAACTTACTCCCATTTGGGATCTAGAAATATCTGCTTCATCCGAAAATTGTATTCAGATAGGTTTGAAGTTCGTTCATGGATGTCTAAGGTGATAATGCCATTGGTGTGCAAAGACCTAACACTTGAAACACCAATAAGATAATAGGGGACCATATACCATACCCCGATAAGTATCGTATTTCCTCTGAGATCCTGAATAACACAAAGCATGAAAGATGACACAACAGTTAACGGCTTTGTCTGTCATTTACAGATACAAGAAAATTAACAGAAAAATGAATAAGATGAGGTGGGATTCTTTGTGCCATTACCAATGACGGCACACAAATTGCCATTAACAAAATGGCAGAATGAATATGTATTCCTGGCGTACTCTGATTCTGAAATCAGATTGGTACTTGCCTGAATGTGTGTTCCAGATTCATTGTCTGGCAATATAAGTCTAACCGGAGTACATCATTCAGTTTGTTTCCCACTTTATATAATAATTGTACTATGACCCATAACTCCTAAGTCTAACTATTACAATGCATTTTTACATTATGATTTCTTTCTTCGTGAGACCATTGCTCATTTTACGTATAATGAATGTTTGAATGAACAGGAAGCTATACTGTTGGATCTTCTCAGAGTCATTAGCCATCATAAGGCCCGACTTGCCACACCAATTCGTACAGTTCAGAAAATGTATAGTGACACCGACTTGGACAATGTACCATTTGCAGATACAATATATAACCATTCTGGAGTAACATCCAGACGCCCACTCCTACTGATTGAACCCTCATACAAAATCAATGGAGAAGATAAAAAAAGAAGCCGTACGCAAACAAGTGGAGAGCGAGATGGGAAAGCCACAATGCGGCCAGCACCTGACTCCAAGGTCAGAGAAACACCAACTTCTGACACCAGGGCAGATTCTAAAGTTGGAGCAACACCAGTATCTGACTCCAAGACCAGAGAAACACCATTATCTGACACCAAGGCAGATGCCAGGAGTGGAGAAATGCCAAATTTAAACACGAAGGAGGGTTCCAAGGGTGCAAAATCATCTACTTCTTATCCCCAAGTTGGTGACAAAGAAACAGGGATGTCAACATCTAATTCTATCTCCAAGATGAATTCTAGAGACACTGAAAAGTCTGATTCTGACTCCAAAGCAGCGGGCACAGTATCTGATAATTCGACGCAAAATATCTCTGATAGAAAGCAACTTAAGACTGCAAGTTTAGGGAATGTTATTCCGAGCACTACTAATAAACCTACATTTTCCTCATCCGAAGGTGGTGCTGACAAAACAAGTGGGTCAGCTGCTTCTCCAGTGAAACAGGAAGATGAAAGGATGCCAGTTCCAGAGCCACTACCATCAAGGCCTGCTATAGAAGAAAATATAGTGCTTGGTGTTGCTTTAGAGGGCTCAAAGAGAACCCTTCCTATTGAGGAGGGGATGGCTTCCCCTTCGCCTCATGTAGCGGCAAATGATTTGGCATCTAGCCGCAAAGGAAATGCATCTCCAATTGCTGATAAGGGTAAGAGAAATAATCAGGTTCCAGCTGCACCGGGTTCAAAATCTGGTAGTGATTGAGTTTAGGAAGATCAAGGGAGTCGTGGCTTATGCCCTATGCAATTCCTGACTCTTTTAGAAAGGCACTTCATGAAGCTGTATTTTTTCAAAGCTGCTCACACTGTACAGTGTACATGCTCACTGTATTTTTCGTCGTTGTCATTGCCAATGGTACTGTGTAGCATTTGTCGGCCCTTTTCATTGGGCAAACAATACATCAAAGAAAAATGTAAGCTTCCATCACGGCCATTTGAGGCTGATCTGTTTGGATTTCTTTCACGATTACAAAGATGTTCATACATGTGCAAGTTGAAATTGGGGTTCTTTGTTTCTCTCATATCAGGCTCTCATTTCATTCTGCTTTAAGTTCGGTAAGCTTATCAAACATACTGTAATAAAATATAAAAAAAGGACTGCATTGGTGGGCAATTATTTGAGTAGGTTTATGAAGTCCCGAACAAAACTTAATTGTATTAGAAATCCAGCATTACTCGAATTTATACATTAAGGTCCTTCAGTGAACATTTAATACAAATGGCTTAATGAATGTCTAGTGTCCTTATTTGTTCAATAAAGGGATCATGAGGGGCTTCAGATTCATAATACACTTGTCTGGTGTCAATATTTGTTCAATATAATTGTGTAAACAGCTTTTGAATATTTTTAAGGCTTAATTACTACAGTACCCCTGAAACATTGGTAATCTCACTTTACCATTTTAAAGTCAAAGTAACCCACTTTGTCCCCTTGACCAAGGTTTGGTGTTCCACATTGCTCCCTTTTGTCAACTCTATCCAAAAGTCTGTTAAGTTTGATGATATGGCATGAGTGTTTTTAGTAATTTTATGCACCTAGTTCTTTTACTCACCAATTTGAGTGGGTGATGTGGCAAAGTGGAGCCCATCACCAACATGGATTAAAAAATAATAAACATTATTTGCTTTAAAAAATTAAAATACAAACTTAAAATTTAAAACTTTAAAATTTTGAAAAATCTCTCTCTCTCTCTCTCTCTCTCTCTCTCTCTCTCTCTCTCTCTCTCTCTGTGCTAGAGGGGGCACGGGTCAGGGAGGAGGGGAATGAGTTATGGGTCATGTTGCAAGGACACGGGTACGGAAACATAGAAATGCGACACGAAAAATATCAAAAAATTAGGACACGGGCACGGCACGGCACGGACATGACAATTAAAATAATAATAAATCCTAATAAAATTATAACAGTATATACTTTTATATATTTAAAAATAGTAATTCATACTCAATACTTTAGTGTCATATAATTCCATAAAACAAAACAAAGGACTTGTGTTCATCATCCATACATAATAATTAATAAACTACAAAATAAAACATAAATAATCTAAACTCTTAATCTTCTTCAAGCATCTATTGTTGTTGCTATTAGAAAACAACATGCTTAGAAAGGGTGATAAGAAGAAATGGGATGGGATCTCATGGCTACTGTGTCCATAAATGAGATTTGTGGCTAAATAGGTGAGCTTTAGATTTAGAAAAGTTATTTGTTACACTTTCAACCCTACTGTCCACCACAATTTCAAAAATTAAGTTTTGACCCCTGTTTTTATTTTCAAAATTTCAAATTGGTCCCTGCCTTGTCCTGACTGTGTCCAATCCGTGTCTCGACTGTGTCTTGACCATGTTCTCGACTGTGTCTTGACCATGTTCAATCTATTCCAACGCGTGTTGGAGGCGTGTCTGACTTGTATCCTTGTGTTGGCGTGTCTAACACTCCAACAATTCGGAGTGTGGGTATAGGGGCTGGGGTAGAAAAAATGGATTGAGGTTATGGGGTGGGTTGCTGGTGGTAGGGGGTGTTAGGTTTCTAGGTTATGTGCGAGGGGTGGGTTTTGGGTTTGGGGGGAGCGACTGGAGGAGAAGGGATGGGTAGGGTTAAACCTTTTTTTTTTTTTTCTTTCAATTTTGTGTTTGCATTTTAATTTTTTAAATTAAATAACTTTTTATCTATGGTGGAGATGGGCTCCATTTTGCTACATTACCCACTCAAATTGGAGCAAATGACCTAGGTGCACAAAATTACTAAAACACCCATGTCACGTCATCAAACTTAACGAACTTTGGATGGAATTGAAAGTAAGGGCCAGTATGGAACATCAAACCCAAGTCACGAGGGCAAAGTGGGTCACTTTATCTTTAAAGAGGTAAAGTAGAATTTGACTAATGTTTCAGGGTGCAGAGTAGCAATTAAGCCTATTTTTAAATGTTGTGAGAGACTATAAAGAAATAAACTTCAAAGGGAAATTTGCTCAAAACCACCTAGACTATTGGGAGTGCATGACTGAAAACGGATAGCAGCAAGTAAGGGACTTGTACCTCAAATGATTAAGAGCATTTACCCTTGCATCCGAGGTCCTAAGTTCAATTTCCTCCTCCCCCAGTATCGCTTGTACTCAAATAACATAAAAATAGTAGCAAAGAAGATGTATAAAGCAGGGGCATGGAATGACGGTATACATGTAATTCGAATTGGAACAAACACATTTGTTTCTGTCTAAAAGTATTGTCCCTAAAAGTCAATCACATCCAAGCCCCTTGATAAATACAAGTACAAACCCCAACCCCACTTCTACATAAAGAGTATTTTTCGACCAATACATCCCCAGAAGCACCTATTACACCTACTGCACCCTATTGAAAATATTACCTGTATGGTTTTATGACTAAGAGAAATGGGATCGTTTTTTATTTACCAATAATACAAGTCACAAAGGGTGTAGTGGTACCAAATAATGAAATCTAGATGGTAGTCTAGATCTTCTTCACCATCACATTAACCTCATGCCTGGCACATGCAGTCGGGAGCAGGATAGGTGTATATGGACTGCTTTGGCTTTCTCAACCTGATTTGCCCATGTCTGTTTTGGTGCCCTTCTACTACTGACTGCTGGAAGTCTGACCAGCTAATGCTTTTGTTTAGGAAGAGTTGACCCAACAGTGACATACTCGGCCTAATCGTCTTCAAGTTCTCATAAGTTCGATGCCCTACCTGTTGACACCGAAGATTTGTCAAAATCTATGACCCTAAAAGTACCAATGCTAACCATGGTAATTAGAATATGATCTTGTAGAATTCATAAAAAGTTGTTTTTAGAAGGCTTACCAGTGCATTGTGCATATTTCCTGGAGAAGCAGAAATGAAGATGTCGCTGTGCATGCTAACGTAGTAATCAACTGCTGCTAACAAAGAAGCCTTTCCTTTTATTTGGGCCCGTTCTTCTGAAGAAGCAAGGCTCTTTTTGTCTTCCATTAGTGGAAACAATCTTCGCAAGGTTGAAATCCTAGCTTCCCCACCATATACCTGGATAAAACAAAACAATTTTAAGAAATAGAACTCCGTGAACCAGAAACATTAAAATTGAAGTTCCAAATTGAAATGTTCCAATTCACTGGGATGAGCCTTAGCTAACAGGAGTTGGATAGAAGAAAGCTATGAACCTTGTGGGAAGCAAGATATAGACGAGTACTGTTGTCAAACCCCAAAGCTGCAAGCAGCAATCCAATCTCTTCTGGAGTTAATGGACAACGGCCCTGACTCCTCAACTCTTCGTCCGTGAACTGGGAGTTAAGGACCCTTCCCTGCCAGATTACTTGTCGGTATTTGGCCAGAGCCAGTTTTTCAGCTTTTCCACCACCAAAATCACAGGCTGAATGGGCTGCCATATCCTGTAGAAAGACCAGATTAATGAAAGAACATATAAGTACGATTCCAACTTGAAATCCACAACTACAGAGAGTCAGAAAAAAACATTAAAGCAGAGGGTGTGGGACACATACGAAACATGGTTACTAGACGTATACATAGTATTGGCGTACTGCAAACACATCATTTTCATATTTTTTGAATAGTTAAAAATAAAGTATAAGTTGGTTAGAATGAAATATAATGTGTTACGATCTGTCGATTGTTTACGTGCCCCATAACATAAACACTTCAAGTCAGACATTGCTAGTATACATCAAGCAGTTCCTTATACCAATTATGCCAAAATTCTCTGTAGCTTGCAGGCTAGAGACAAACAGATCTTTTGGAAAAATAAAAAATAAAATAACAGATGCCTCAAATGTTTGTGCATCAGTTATAGGAGAGGAGCATACCTTATCAAACCGTAGGTGTAGCACAACAAATTTCCCTGCCCCTTGTTTATTTTTCACATCAGGCATCTCCTGCAGGTAATTGGTGCCAACTGCTCCACTTTTGCCAGAAGGATTTCTAAGGCGGCTGATTAGAGCATCTCCAAGTGCTCTAATATGAGGGACAAAAACTAATGCTTGAAAGTTGACCTTACAGCGTAGCCGTTGGATGTCCATAGGCAAGTTATCAAATGTCAGGCGGTGAGAGAAAGGGGCAATTGCTGCTATTCCATAACTGAACCACATACAATTCAGTAAATACGAAATCTTAGGTATGAAGACATAATTTTTTATTAACTTCGATACCTACTCAAAATTAAGGGGGACAAAAACCACACTCAGAAATCAAAAATATGACACAAGGAGCTTATAATGACTTTAATGAAGTAGAATATTAGTAATTTCACAGTAATGCACTGAACATAAAGAGTTCAGCTACATCTGTCAATGTAGATAGACAAGTTACTGCATATCCACCTTCTCAAATCCTGCCACTCCAACAATGAATGGAAAGGGCATCATTTTTTGCCAACAGTTTCAAATTCTGGTAGTGGAGTACATAATGAGGCAGTTGAAATATCACATGAACAAGGCCTTTAAACTTTCCTTATCCTCGAAATCAATATGCTGCTTTTGGGGCATTACCAAGAAAAAAAAAACTATGTTTCCATTGATGCAAGACACTTTATATGTCTCACCTAAACGTCCAAAAATTCAAACAACAATAAAACTCTAACTTAAGTCAACAAGTTCAGGTAATACTGACCTCTGAACTACAGGCAATACGTTCTCTAGATACCAGTTGGCTGAAGCATGCACAGGTGCTGTCTTAACTCTGGTAGCTCGGATGGCCGTTGCATAGTACTCCCTTGTGCTCCAGGAGAAATCAGAAGGTAGCTCTTTAACTATGGAAATATCATCCTTTAATACATTAATGAAATGATCAACATCAAATATATCCATGAAGGAGCTGCAGAGGAAGGAAAAGAACCAACATAAGAATTCCACTCAGAATTCAAGAGATAAAGAACAAATATAACCAAAGCAAAGATAAATAAACTTTTGCTTCTACGTATACCTCGAATCTCGCCATACGGGATTCACTTCAAGGTATGGGATCACAAGAGTTGCATTCAGTATTTTAGCAACAGCAACTGCATCACATATCTACAAAGGGAACAATTTTAAGACCTAACCAAGAAATTCTACAACTTTGAAACAGACAAGATGAGACTGCAAATTTTAATCATAGAAATAACAGCTCTTCCAGTTAACTTTTTTTTTTCCTACTTCAGATTTACATTGGACACATTAGAAACTTTTAAACCTACCCCCATCCTCTGCTGGTTCAGCCCTCCATCAAGAAATACTTGGATAAATCCCTCAGATTTGTCTGGTAATGCTGCATGAGATAAAAAAATCAATTGCGGAAAAGTAACACTTTATAAACATTGTTAAAACACATTAGTTCTGCAACATACGGTAATATTACTTTAGGTGGAATACAGATATAATCAAAGTATCACTCTTTTCCATAAACACTCACAAGGGGCAATTGATGATTCTGCACAAGGTTTCAATGATTGGTTGGCCAATGGAGTCCATAGATCTGAGAGTTCCCCTTCTGACTATACAATGGAAATAATTTTTATTTTTTTCAGTCAAGACTTCGACTACAAATCAGTCAAACTATTTAAGAAACAATTGTGCTGCTTAATACTCACAGTTTGGCGTTGTAAAGCACTCTTGAGAAGACGCTGGTGTCTAGATTTTGGAACATTCCATTCCTGAAAATTCGACTTCATCATCACATTAAGCCCCTAAAAGCAAAGCTGTATTTAATTGATGCTGATTTTTGCAACAGGTGGAAATGCACTTACAAGTTATATATAACTGAAATGGCACACATAAGTACTTGCACAAAAGTCACCTAACATTTGATGGGTCTCGACATTCAATTTGATACTAGAAATGTACAAGAAATATGTTCATGACGCCAGCACATACAGTAACTTGCTACTCGTCATTACACAGAGATTTTACATCAAAGTAACTCACACTGCTGATGGCCTATTGACATTTGGGACTGGGGGATAGTTCCCATTTCACATTTACAACAAAACATAACTATATTGCATTGAATATCTATCATCCAACCAAATCCACTACAACAGGCCAGAAAATCCACTAGAAAAATATCACAAATTTGTCCCTTAAAATAAGAAACCGGAAAATCTCTTTACCAATCAATACAAGCAGGTAAAAAATACCTATAATCCCAGGAAAATAGCTAATTAATTAAAAAGCATGAAACGTACCGACAACATGGAAGGTGAAGCATGGCCCAATGGGCTGAACAAACTGGGCAAGAAAATGGGAAGCAGCAGCAGCAGAAGAGCACCAAGTGCTCCTCCTCTAGGAGAATGATAGTGATTATGGTAGTGAAGCTTCAGCCCCATTTTCCAAAACTCTGATCACTCACTCCACTCCACCTCCGATCTGAAACAAAAAACTGGGTTTTGCTCTGCAGTGAAAACTACAAAGACCCAGAAGAAGTAGAAGAAGAGGAAGAGGAAGAAGAGAAAAAGGAATAAGCAACTATAAATGTAGGCCTAGAGAGTAAGCCATTATCATCAATATAATAGAGAGAAAGCAGAGAGAGAGGAGAGAGAGTAAAGGTACTTTGAGTTGGACACCTGGACACTTTGCCGTGAATTGATTATGGGAACGTGTCACTTTTCTGGGATAAAAGTGAATTTAAGGATTTTGGCGTCGAAAAAACCAAAAACAGTGTGATTTAGTTTGCCTTCTTTGCTGGTTTATTTATTTATTTATTATTTTTAACAGAACTCCGAGGCTCGGAGTGAGTTATTCGGAGCCTACAGGGTTTTGCATGTTTTTGGACCGTTGGGTTGGTGGTGGGTATCTCTATGACCCTATGAACTTTATTGGATTGGCTTCTGGTGCTACCCACCGACACTACAGTGGACTATTGAGAATTTTTACCACCAGTACTCACATGGAATTTGGGAGATATGAAACGAGGTCATGGGCTCTCTCTCTCTCTCTCTCTCTCTCATGACTTTTGTGTTGTGTTTATTTGACCCATCATTTAAGGTCTCCCTGCACAAGAAAGGTTTCTTCATCTACAATTTTATATTCACCCCCCAACGGTCTAATATTATTATCATGTCTGGATGGATGGATGCAGATCAATTGCTAATTTCCGCATCCAATGTGCCCAAAAGTCTAACATTGGAACTTGATTTACTTTTCTTTTCTTTTTGTGGAATTGGGTTTTTCTCTAAATGTCCAAAATTTCCTAATCTCTTTGCAAATCTCCTCCCATTGATAAATGCTGGCAAAACTGATCAAGCTAGGATATGGTGGTTGCTTGTATGCTAATGGAGGAACAAGTTTGATTTTTATGATAGCCTCCCTGACCCCAAAACCTTGTCTTTTATCATGTGGATGTGGTTGAGTTGCGTTGCGTGTAGCCAAGGGATGTTTCTAAAAGAAATTGCGCTAGGTGGAGTGGAGGATTAGGGGTGGTTGTAGGTGGCTCATAATAAGATTTGGGAAAGTTAATGAAGGTGAGTTTTTGGGGCCCTTTTTAAAGAGTCTTTAATTTTTTTTAATTTTCTTTTTTTGGGTAGAACCCTTTCAAAAAGTCTTTTTTGGTAAGAACCTTTTGAAAATACCATTAGAGAAGTCATGAGGAAAGGAAAGTACCCCCTTCATGGTTTTAGGTTACAAGAGTTTGCCTTAAATTGCACATCTAGTCAAGAGCTGTATATATATAGGACTTGCTTTTCTGACCGACATCAGCTTTTTTTTTTTTCCCTTCTTCTTCTTTCTGTTAGCACGTGTGTGGGCTCTACCAGTAGCCTGGGCTTGGGCTTAGGCTAAATTGGCCCTATTATTCCTTGAACAACATCAACAATCTTCATTGAACACTCAATTTTACTTGGGTTTATTGTTTGGCCCAACTTTTTCTTGAACTTAGGGCAAGCCCAATGATACTCTCTTAAATAGGCTCTAAAATTGTGGATGGAGCCCTATTTAGAATTCCGGTGGAATTTTTCGAGTTTTAAAAGGAATCTTTTTCCACAATGGAGGCTCTATATTTAAGGTTCTAAATGTTTTCATTTTGTAATTTACGTACTAATTTTTTTTTTTTTTTTTTGTAAACTTATTTTGTGTTTATGGATATTTATGTTATGTTAGTTTTTGTTTTTGTTTTTGTTTTTTTTTATATGAACATTTCAATAAAAAAGAAGTAAAATTTGGATGAGATTTTGAAAAATAGTATAAATTGAAAGCAATCACAAGGAAACAACAAACAAAAAAAATTACAAAATACAAAAAGTAACAACTTCAATTGGCAGCCTATAAAAACAAAAAGAGATATAAGCAAAAAGGAGGCTGCTAAGGAAAGGAAAAAAACACAAGGTCAACCAAGGAAAGTAGATCTAGGCTAGTAACCTTGTGGAGCCGCGCAAGCGAGTGAATGGTAGCACCTAAAATGGGCTTCAGCTTTCCACGTAGCATGCCCCGCTTGGTTTCAGTGGCTTCAACCAGAGCCCTATATATATAGAGGTGGATGCAACCCTTCGCCTAGGCTTGGGTTTTTAAAGACCTAACTTGCTTTCATTGGGGATGACTTTGTGACCCCAAGTGCTATCTTTTGAAGCCCAAGGGTGGTGTAGTCCCATTTAGGAGTCATTCTATAGTGTGGGCCTTATATATGGCCTTTAGGTGAGGTCCTATTTCTTAACCGTTGGATCAGGCTAACCAATTTGATACAACGCCTAACTAATTTGATCCAACGATTAGGGAGCTTCTACAATGAGGAGTTAAAGTGAGGAGGTTATTTGAGGAGATCGATCCGACCGTCAAAACATTTAAAATATTTAAGTCCCATGATTTCTTTACATTTGTTGATGGTGAGATTTGACCTCCTCAAATAACCTCCTCACTTTAATCCCTCATTATAGCCTTTCCGCCAACGATTAAGAGACAGGGCCTCACCTAAGGGCCATATATAAGGCCTTCACTATAAAATTATTACCCCATTCAAAGCCCTCATTGGGCTTGCTCTTATAAAGCTGATTCTTTAGACTTGTGAAAATACCCAAGTATTCTCATTTTCGAGGATGGTTGTTGATATGTTGTTGAGTAATTGACCGCAATATGGATTTTGTTTGTGTGGGCCTATCCTGGCCCATATTAAAGCCCATAAATGGAGAAGGGTCCAAGCGTTTAGGTATATTGGATTCATTTTCATTTCGTATTGATCTTATAATTTACCGTTCGTTCTCTCAAGTCTCTTGTAAAATGTTACTCTTTCGGGGCATGTTTACTTACCAAAAATAGGGACGTCATGAATCAGAGAACTTAAATAAGGGTCTTGACTTACAGACCAAATGTCTCATATTCAAATCCCACGACATCATAATTTTGTGTGTGTGTGTGTGTGTGTATGAAATCTCCCTCCCCTCTCATTTAAACTATTGCTTGTACTAAAAAAAAAGATTCAGAAAACTTAAATAAGGGAATTAGGAAATGGGAATTGGATCAACTCGCCATAGTTGATCTCATTCCTTAATTTAAGGGTATTTGATTGCGAATTATAACTTGGAACCCACATTACTTTTTATTTATTGTTATAAGTAAATGCTCGGAAAATCATAAATTAGAATCATTCCAATACTTATGTATTATTAAATGCCAATGGATTGCCCACTTGTGCTTGAGGAGAAATTATAGAATAGTACGGATGTACCACGTCAGCATGTGGTACTCCCATTCAAATATTGCCATGTGTCCATTTTAAAATATAAATTAAACTTTTTTTACAGCTGGATTTATTTCTTAATTTTTATCTTATGAAATAAAATTAGAAAATTGAAAAACTTAAGAAAAAGGAAAAAGAAAAAGAGAATTCCCAATAGCAACCCCTCTCGAACCCAACACCTCTAATCCCAAAAACATGCCATGACCGCCACCCATCTCCACACTACCTGCCATGACTGCCACCCATCTCCCTTCCTCTTCCTTTTTCCTTTTCAACCCTTATAGTAATTGTAGGTAATGGAGTTTAAAGAGAGGTAGAGAAAACTAGTATTGATGAATATGATGATGATGATGATGAAATGGAATAGTGGAAGCGTTGGTGTTTCTATTAATGGTTGGGAAATGTTAGAGTGAATGCAAGACAGAGAGACCCTTTGAGAGAATTGTTGTATTGTATTGACTGAAATAATTGTTACCAAGAAGTTACATTATTGGATCTAGGTTTGGAAATAGTATGATGATGGCAAAGGTTGTCATGATCAATTTCAGAGAAAGGGGAATTAAGGAAGATGAGGGTTTGGACTCCGGTGGCAATGGTGAAGAGGAAAAGAGACGGGGAGGAAGAGGAAGAGAGAGAGGGATGACATCTGGAACGCAGTGGGGTTTTAGGGGAGGGGCGGCGGTGGGGAATAATTTTTTTTTTTATTTTTCTGTTTTTCAAATTTAAAATTTTATTTCATAATATAAGTCCAGCTGTAAACAAATATTTAATTTCAGTTTTAAAATAGACACATGGCAATAATTGAATGGAAGTATCACATGCTGACGTGATACATCCTTACCATTGTATAATTTCTCGTGCTTGAGCATGTGATATTTTGCTTGATAAAAATATCACCCTCCCTATGCTTCAATTTAATCTTTAGCCTAGCGATTTTAATACTTATTTTTTATGCAAGTCATATGTGATTAGAGAAAAAATTATAGATATTCAATTTGAAGTAGAGAGTGCTAAAATCGTCACCCTCGTCTCATATGCACATGAGGTATTTTGGTCAATTCACAAGCCAAAATATTCAATTTTGTAAGTTTAGAGTCAAAAAAGTAATTACATGTTTTACTTGGAATGGGGAAGTAAGGAATTCGATCAACGACCCATTAAATACGTTTTGGTGTTTTTGTGATTAAAATTGGACTCCGTTGGGGGTTGGATGTTGGGGAAATACATCCCAAACAGAGTAAACAAAAATTTCAGACGCCAGTGCAAGCAAGTAGAAGTAGTTGGGGCGTTGAGCTAATAACTCACCTACATGCCTTTCACTCTATTTATTATCCTTCCCATCTATCTATCTCTCTCTCTCCCTCTATAGATTAGTGTTGTAGGCTGTTAGATCTGCCATAGCTTCATCAATGGCGGGAGCATTATCCGCTCTCAGGCGCTTGTACCTCTCTCTCTATAACTGGACCGTCTTCTTCGGATGGTACCCACTCCTACAATCTCTCTCTCTCTAGTGACCACTATAACTTATTGAATTCTATATTTCATGGTTTCAGGTTGCAGGTACTGTATCTTGCTCTCAAGACTCTCAACGAATCAGGCCACCAGCATGTTTACAAAGCCGTTGAACGCCCACTTATTCTTGCTCAATCCGCCGCCGTTTTGGAGGTTCACTACTTCTACTCCCTCCAATTATTATTATTATTTTCTTCGTTGTATTTTAAATTGGGGGATGCATTTTTCACATTTCTTCTTCTTCTATTGTTCTCTAAATTGGATTTTGGAAATGTATGGAGCAACAGATTCTTCATGGTCTAGTAGGTCAGTGTCTTTAAATTTTTTCTTTCCTCAAGTTTTTTTTTTCTTTTACATAATTGTAAACAAGATGGTCTTTAACTGAAATTTAGCTGATTTCTTTTGTGGGTTTTAGTTAACATTGTTAATTGTTCTTTCTATGTATTGTAAAGGTTTGGTCAGATCTCCGATATCAGCGACGCTGCCGCAAATTGGTTCAAGATTGTATCTTACTTGGGGAATCCTCTGGAGTTTTCCTGAGGTACCAATGCAAATTCCAAGTTGTGATCACTGTTAAACATTCTGTACTTCAAAGATTTTTTTTCTTCTCTTCGTTTGGGGTTTAAGATTTTACTAACAATATGAAGCCTATTGCGGCAGACTCAGAGTCATATACTTGTGAGCTCCTTGGTCATCAGCTGGTCTATCACTGAGGCAAGTGTTTCCTGGTTGCCAATTCTTGCCTTTTTTACTCACTTTTGTTTTTACAGCTATGTAAAAGGTATTATTATTGTATTGCTAGAGAAACATTGTTGTGTCCAACTGCCTAGTGACCTGCGAGTAGTGTTTTTATTTTTGGGGTTTTATCCCTTATGCAATCTGAGTCATCCAGTATTATTCTAAATCAATATCGAAATATAGAATCAAGAGGTTTAGTTGGTGCACTAAACATAATTTGTCTTGCTTCCCACAAAATGGCATGACCGCTTTAATTGAAGATATAGATCAAATGACACTTTTTATCTCATAGTAAAGGGCAAGGGGTGCCAGCATTGATAAATTTTAAAACAGTTTCATTGTTCATATCTCATAATTGAGGATGTATTCACTTGGTTTATTTGAGAACAGAATGTCTCTAGCCAGTGTGGTTCTCACCCATGGGACATTTTTATCCTTGAATTATAAGGTTTATCATTTTGGATTGTCTATAAAATGACCCATTAATACCCAGGCTTTTAGCTTAATGAAATGCTCTCTGTGATCATAATTTGTTGCTTTAAGCATGAATTTTTAAAAAAATTTTGTTTTCTAAAGCAGTTGGCTTGAACTTCTGCTTTGAAACACGTACTAAGAACAACTATGCATGTATGTTTTCCGCTTCTTAACTGCAAATTTTAAATCCAAAATTTTTATGTTATAGCTGGCCTTTTTATCGAGTTGTATCTATACAGAACAATCATAAAATAAATTCCCAGACAATTGCTTCTCTGTTGAAACTTCCAGAATTCCTGACTTAGTGTAATACATGCTGCATCCAGGCGTCTATTGCATTAATACATGCTGAATCCTGATGTTGGTTGCATTAATGCATGCTGCATACTGATGTTGATTGCACTCATGTTGCTTTTCTCCAGTGGATAAGATGTAGTAGGTGGGAAACAAATTCAGATTCGTTTCTTTGTAATTGCAGATTATTCGATACGCTTTCTTTGGCATGAAGGAGGCACTTGGTTTTGCACCTTCATGGCTCTTGTGGCTCAGGTTGTACGTCAGTTTTGTGCCCACTGGACGGGAATGTAATTAGTTTGAGTTCTGTGATTCATTCATTTTTTTTTTGTTCTTTCAATCCCATGCAGGTATAGCACATTTATCTTGTTGTATCCAACTGGCATCACAAGTGAAGTTGGTCTAATTTATATTGCCTTACAATACATTCAGGTATCAAATTAAATGATGCATAAAACCAATAATTTTTTTTTCAGTCCCTCTTTTTTGGGGTGAGGGTGTTGCAAAAGGGGTGGCTTTCGTGGGTTTGAGGGGTTTCGTGTTGTAGCCGTTTATTACTCATCTTCTCTGTGGAACTTGCCGTATCTTCTACTTGTAGCGAAGTGTTTGAAAGTATCTGTGTATTTGCAGAAGTCTGAAAAGTATTCTATAAGGATGCCAAACAAGTGGAACTTCTCTTTCGATTACTTCTATGCTGCCATTATCGCTCTAGGAATCTATGTCCCAGGCATGCATTCTTTCATTGGCATATTTTACCACACATACCTATTCTGCCTCTCTTTATTCATTTTCCAATTGCTTTATCTGTTGCAGGCAGCCCTCACATGTACCGGTATATGCTCAGTCAGAGGAAGAAAGCTCTTTCAAAAACCAAAGTGGCGTAGATGGCGACAAAGGTTTAATGTATTTCTCATGGTCATGATAATATCAGTCGTATGGTTGTGTGTAAGATGAAATTTTATTCTTGAAAAGGCTATTGATTTATGTTTTTGACAAATTTTCTAACATGCTAACAAGAATAATTGATCAACCGGTTTATTGCCAAACAAAAATTATTTGATTTTAACACGATGTATGGGATGCTGATTTTATTTTTTCTATTTATTGATATGGTATATGAATCCTTTTAGGATTAAGTTTGTAGTTCATATGATGTGGTTTTGGTTAAAAAACAACACGATTAATACCAGATGTTGAGAGTGGATTAGTATTAATCACAATCCTGAAACCAGTTGAATGGATTTTATTGATGCTACCTAAGAATCTGGTTATAATAAAACATAGTTTGCACTCTAAGCTGTATTGCCAACAGAGAACAGTCCAAGATAGAATTATAGACAAAAAAAAAAAAGCGAAGAAAATATTGTCAAAATAACTTGTACAGGTACAAACAGAACAAATTAGAGAAAACAAGACCAGTCAACATTTGCAAGTGAGTACAATGTACACAAAATTTACCTGAAGATTGTGGCACAAAAACCAAAAGGAAAGTGTTTTGAGCATGACCCCAATGCATGCTCATAAAAGAAGAGGGGGGCAAAAACATATGGAAGATGCTTGCTATAAACAAATAATAATCAAATCATCAGATTCATCCATAAAATAAAAAAATTACAAAAGGATAGTGATTAATTGTTATCATCAGATTCATACTCAAAATTCCCATAGCCATGCCGTATAATCCACTTATTCGAGTCAGAAAAACAAGAATTCTATATCCTTTGAATGTTCAAAATCTACACCGTTTGCGTTGCAGTGGAACAAATTTTTCAGCACAAAAGTTGCTAAAATGTTTAAGAAATACAACACCAGAACACTTGAATAATCTTCAACTTTAAAAATAGAGGAAAAGAAAGTACAGAATGTTTCAGCAACTGTTCCTCTTCCACAATTTCATTCTTCAGCAGCGCTGGCAGCACTCAGGTCCACACTCAAGTCAAGAGTCTGAAAGATATTCCCCTACTTGTTAGGGCTTTCCAAAGGGTTATGCAATAAAGGAAAAACTGGAAACAAAAACTGTTTCTTTTGATTTTGGTCAAAATTAATGAAGGATCTAAGCATGTTCAATTGTATAAGTTGGCTAACTGGAGTGAACTTGAAAACTTACCTTTCCAGTTATCTTGCTGTACATGGCGATCACATCTTGGACCGTAGTCTCGAAGTGTGTGGTAGCATCATAACTCTGCAAAGCATTCCAACTCCAAGAAATGAACAAAGACTTCAAAGTCTCAATGGGAAGAAACACAGGCTAGAAAGTCACATGGAAAAGTATTTGGAATAGGCTTTACAAATCATTATCTGAATATCAACTTATGGCCCTCCTTTGCTTAGAGCAATTGAAAATGAGGGAAATCATTGAAAACAGTATGTGAATTCATTACACCAATAAATAAATGACTTGGATCTCCATCAAGAAGAACCTGTTGCCAGTCTTCATACCAGATAGCAAGTCTCAGCTTTAATTGCAGCTGAACAAAAAATGTTGGTTATTCTAGCACTAAATATCCTATAATTTCTCTTCTCCACTTTTGAGCTCTAACAGTTGTCATGAGTGCAAATTGAAGTATAAATTTATGAGACTACAAATAATCGAAACAAAGATGTAGGATTTCATTTATTCTCACCGCAGAGATGAAACAGTTGTCCCCATCATTCTGGTTGGTAGGTTCGTATCTGTCGTAAGTGTCGAAGAAGATTTCGTCTATAGGCCCAAGGAGATCTGTGCCAGCTTTCAACTCCACCTGAGGATTATCAGTCTCTGCTTCTGTCAACACAAAAGCAATGTATTTCCCTTTTGGAGCTACATTGTGGGAATAGGAGCAGCAAAACAGGTACCTAGAACAGAGGCACAGAACTTTCTTTGGTAATCATTGAATATCTAGATTATATATTTGTCATTACATGTTGGATTATATATGTAGTAGTTATGTTCTTGGCATGAGGGGTAACAACTTACATATCTGATTTACGTCCAAGTTGCTTCTGGGGTAGAATAACCTGGACTGAGTGAGAATCATGGGTGCTTGGGATTGGATGACTCATAATACATATAGCACGGGCAACTTTCCCTATCTTCTTCACCTGTTGCAAGCGACGGAGATTGCAACTCAAATCAGTTGTCAAACCACAAATTATTGTGTCGAATGACACTGCTGATATTCAAAGATTTATTAGTTTTACCTTGTCAGGCAAATACGAAGGATCACATACAACTTTTTTGCATTTTGCAGTTTCTCCTTCGGAAGTCACACCAAAGGCCTTTCCGTTTTCGAACTCTACCTGCCATTTTGCAACATCCCCATTGTAGATACCACATTCAATTTGTTGGTTACCACATGTACTTGAAATTTGAGAAAATCATTCAGAACAGTACATTGTCTCCATGGATAAAATAACTCTATCCATAGACTTCCAGAAGGGTCAATTGGTTCTATCTCTCAGCCTATTTGAGCTAGTCATGTTATGTTCAGAGAACAAAAACCCTTTATACCATTACAAGATATAAAAGATGGGATTTAAAAGGTTTATGACAGAGCATTTGGATAATTTTGGATTTGCATAAATAAAACACCCAAACACACACACCTTGCATTCTGGCTTGCTGAGCATGTAGGTGCCACCATAAACAGCACTCAACCGAGCAAATGCCTGCCGATTTCATAGCACATATATTCAGAGGAACTAAGTTGCATATCCATGAGAAACTACAAATAATGGTTGAAAACATACCTGGGGCAGCTCTCCCAGACCGTACAGGGGATAAATATAAGGAGAACCTCCTTGAAAGCGTGCTAAAGACTCTGCATATAACTTTTCAAAAGGAAAGTAGAGTGCATTATAAAACACTGTCAAGTTCACTATTGCATACAGTTGGAAACGAAAATAGAAAAGCACCTTACACCAGAATGTTTACAGTTTCTTCACCTATTACCAATCTTATTTCTATGATTCTATCACTTGTTGTCTTAGCATCTCAAACTTCTTCTTTAAAATGTTATCTTTACATAATTTTTCTTGCTCCATTTTTAAGTTTCATAAGAAGAGAGATGGAATGGAGCAAGCCATTACCTTCATCCTCTTCACAAAATCCATAGCAGGCTCGCCCAAGTAAGAATCATCTTGGTGGAGCGCTAGCGCATGCCCAATGAAATCAACCGTGTTGTCATCTAGCCCGTACTTCCTATGTCAGAAACAAAAACCCTAATGTCATCATGCAGAAATTGAACGTATAGCTCAATTAATGTTTAAGAGACAAGTGAAAGTCAACAAATAAAAAGGGTAAGGAGAAGATGTGGAGGGAGTACGAAATAAGCTCTCGTGCTGTAACTTTGTT
This sequence comes from Prunus mume, assembly GCF_000346735.1. Next base: position 17,694,601 of record NC_024126.1, on the reverse strand, counting down.
GAGGTCCAGGCCTTCATGAGATTTTGGATCATTCTCATCATAGTCTTGCACATAAATGAAAAACTTTCGAGCACGACGCTTCTCAAACAATCCCATGAGTGGAGATTTAAGTGCTTCCACATCATTAGCTGGTACTTTGTGGATCTGGAAACATAATGCAGAAGTCTATTAACTGATTCAGGGTGAAACAAAATCAACAGTTCAATATACGATATATTCATATAGATGCAGAAGTCTATTATGTTAGGAATCGCACCTTCCCTTTGTTATACACAAAACTACCATCTACAGCCTTGAAATTCAGATATTTAGTAACATCGGTGTGAATCAGGACGCGAACCAAAGCACCATTGGCCATCATGAACTGTCAAATTATGCACAAAGACTGTCATCAATATTCAACATCCAAGCAGACTTTTTTTTTTGGGTACTAACAATATTCAAGCAGACTTCAGTTAATAAACAAATTCCAGACTAATGACATTCCTGATCAAGGTTGTATCTTTACACCTTTGGAAAGGGATTAAAATAAACAAAGTGCAATTCAGGAACAGGATTTATTCTTGAAAAAATATTAAATATGATAAAGACGAGATTGTTACTCCAAATAGGGTTTCCTAGAGCTTGTTTTTGACTTTGCCAACCCATGAGTGACTGAACTTAGCTAGATCACATCATTTACAGGCAAAACAATTAACATGAGAGCCCATGAACATATTACAATCTTAAGAAAACACGGAAAATGGTACATCAACCTTACATATGACGATTGGGGGCCAATGAAAGGAAAGCGAAAAGAGAAGTCGAAGCACAATAGTAAGAAATTTATGCATCATTCTTCATACCTTGGGAATCATATCAACATTGTAGTCTCTACTTGAGCCCAAAGTTTCTGGAGGCTTATCCTCCCCCCTGAATCGCTTCCACAGCTACAAGAAAAGAAAAAAAGAAAACAAACCGAAGCCGGTACTTAAAGAGAAAGCATGTATGGGAATATCTTATAACAAAAGTATGTCATACTGTTTATCACCATGTCAAACTATAGCAGTAGGTTAGATTGTTAGCAATAACATTGCCGTTAAATAACTATTACAAAGATAAAAGCACATAATCCACCCGAAAACAGTTTTGAAGAAAAAGGAAAAAAAGAAAAACACTAACCTGGTTGAGATTAAGAGAGGTGGACTCTCCTCCATAATAGTCATTCCTATCCATATGCAGTACCTATTTCCAGTAAATAACATATTAGGAAGGAGCTAGCGGCCCAAAACATTCTTATCAATTAATGATCTAACTATAACAACAACAACAACAACACCAATGATTAATCTAGGTGTTATCTGTTGCAAATGGCAACAAATGAAACCTGATCAGAGTGAGATCCGCCATCCATGGTAAATACTGATCAACCAAAGTGATGCCAAAAAGTGAGCCATTTGTGTTTAGTTTATGTAAATGCATCTTTTTTTTCTTTCCATTTTTGTTATTTATAAAGTGATATAGGGGGAGGAGGATTCAAACACAAGACCTCGGGTGTATGAGTAATTGCTCTTAACCACTTGAGCTACAAGACCCTTACCTAATGCATCTCAAACGTACAATTTGACAAAATTCAAACAGCTAGAGTACATTATAAACATATATTTGAAATTTGTACACAGCGGAATTATACATCAAAACTAATTAACAATAACCAAAAATGCAAGTACATAAATAGGTAGGTGATTAATGTCAGAGTTAATTAGTCGTTTTGTTGTGATTCGCAAAGAAAGAAGTTTCATAAGCTTTCAAATGGAAAGAGAGATTATTGGATAATGAACCTTGAGACCATCAACTGAGAGGAGGCCGCTGAGAATGCATTCTTTGAGGCCCGTTCCGAGCACTATGACGTCGTATTCTTCATCCATGGCTGGCCCTGAGAGACAGAGAGATCAGAGGGAAAACAGAGTATTTGTTTTGTGTTTGTAATCTGTGTGAGAAATGGGAGGTTGGTTAATGGGAAGAAGAAGATTGTGATGAAGAAGTGAGGCTACATTTAAGCTAGAGAAGGAAGAGGTCTCTGTCTGACTATCTTAGCAAAGCCAGGCGTTCCTGCAGTTTCGGTTAAAACCGTTATTAGCCCCCCACGTATGGTTCCACGTGGAAGCGGCTACTTATAATGAATATCTTTTTATTTTCTTGGTTAAACATGTTTTATATAAGATAAAAAATTTGCGTGCATCCTTGTGACAATTGGGGGAGAAAGACGGGGTGGGGGCAGGAGGAGTCCATCACCGGAGAAGAGGGGATGTGGTCGGTGTAAAGTTAGGGAAGGGGAGGAGCCATTCCCTCCTTTTTAATATAATTGCCATGGTAGAAGATGTAAAGAAAAATTGCTATAATTCAGCTTATGGCTCCTGTCCTGTCACCAACAAATGCTTGCCACTTTTTTCCTCCTTTTTAGTATAGTTGCTAAGATTACTCATGTGCAGAGTTGGACGGAAAGCAATTAAGATTCTGTATTATTTAGCCAAACTGAATACTCATACAGCTGCCGTTTTCTAAAGTGACAGATGAAAACTTGAACATTATTACACGTTTCTTTAAAACACACAAAAAATATCAAGTGCAAATTTATGGAAATCCGATCGGGATCGGTCCTTGGCTATGCAGGTAATTAAAATGGGTTGTTGGTACGTCCATCTAAAATTGACAACTAGAACAAGTTCTTCCCACCCCAAAACTGGATAAAATCTTCAATAGTAGGACTTCTTTCTGCAAAATATATAAGAAGACAAAAGCAATATTGTAATAAACAAACAAAACTTCAGTGCATAAATACATGTGTGGCTTAGGAATCTAACTTGGAATGCTTTATATGGCTTTACAGACATTAACAGAGATGTGCATGAGAACAATCTATTGAACACAAGTGCAGTCCAAACCATCAAGATTAGGAACGTGAATGCGAGGATAAAAGATATATACTTACGCATGTTTCTTGCATCTCTCGTCAACTAGTAGCATCCTTGCATGATCCACACCTCCTTGTCGTATGGACTCTGTAAATTGCTCTGAAACACTCTCGAATGTGTATCCTTGTAGTTTAGTAAGGTGCTCAATACCCTGTGGCAGTCTCTCTAAGCTCAAGCACGTATTGATAATTAAGAAGTCAAGATTTGGCATCACCCCTTCCTCAATAGTTATCTTATTTAATAATGAGAAATTAGTGCCATATACGTAAGCGTCACGAAGCCTCTGCTTAAACAGAACCATTGCCCAAAATAGGAATTATCAAGGCAAAGCAAACGCAGAGAAGGCAATGCTTCGATATGAGGTGGTATCTCTTCTTCAAGTCTAGACCCACCCAGACGCAAATATATGAGAGAGTGGAGTGAACAAACCCAATGTGGTACCTTTTCCAATTTGCCGCTCAAGGTAAGTGTGTCAAGGAAGGGAGGAGGTGAAGACAATGCGTTAACTCGAAGAAAGTCCTCTCCATCTGCTACCCATAAACCCAACTTGGAAAGAACCTTCATCTCTTGAATTGAGGCACATAGGTCCTCCTCGTCTCTTTCTTTCACATTTGAAATGCCAAGGGCCTTAAGCTGGGTCATATTTCCAATAAGTCTAATGATATTTCCTTCGGATTCAATACATCCCAAAGACTGCAATTTCTTCATCTTACTAATTCTTGATGGTATTTTTACCCCAATTACCACGGAAGGACTTTGGTAATGGGTCATAACTAGATGTCGTAAGTTCAGCAACTTGGAAATCCCTCTTGGAAGTGCCTCTATTTTTGTCTTCATGATGTTCAACGTCTGAAGGTTGCTGAGCTGTCCTATGGATTCTGGAAGCTCCTTAATTGGAGTACCTCTCAAATTTAAATATTTTAAATTGAATAAGTACATTACTTCATCTGGCAGATTATCAATTGGGACATTCTCCAAATCTAGAACCCTCAACAAGGTACGGTCAAAAAGCAATGTCTTTGAGAAAGAGAACGAGGATGCGCCAGTTGCAAACACAAGAAAAGAACGAAGCCGTGACAAACCTTTGCATGAATATCCAATTTCTTCATTAGTAGTTTGAATTGACAAACGCAGGGCCCTAGTTTCTTCCATTGTTTCACTCCCTTCATGTACGGAACAAAACTTTACTTTTTCTGCTATTGACAAAGCAATTTCCCGCATAACGTCATGCATCTTACATGCGTGGTGGTATTCTTGATACCTTTCCTGTAGCATGTTACGAAAAATGAGTTCCATAACATAGCTGTTTGCAACTTCTTCTGGTGTTACCCCTTTGACACGTTCAACAAATCCTTCAGCGATCCACAATCTAGTGAGCCTTATATTTAAGATCACTGTATCTTCGGGGAAAAGGGAACAATATAGAAAGCATTGCTTCAGTCGGTATGGCAAATCATTAAAACTAAACAACAAGATGCTTTTCATAGGTTCTAGCAAAGGATTGTTTGCTAAATGCCAATTTAAGCTGTTGTAGACTGTGCTCCACTCTGTAAGTGACTTCTTAGAAGACATAAGACCACTCAAGGCTACGATCGCAAGAGGTAGGCCTTCACACTTCTCCACAAGTTCCCGAGCTAACGGCAGAATTTCTGTTGAACAAGATTTGTTTGGATAACTTGAGAATGCTTTCATGCTGAAGAGCTCCCACGAATCACCTTTTTCCAGCGGTTGAATCTTGTGAGCACGGCTTTCAACTCCAAAAGAAGAGAATGCTATGTCTTCTCTTCGAGTTGTAAGCATGACTCGACTTCCAAGTTGTTTATCTGGAAATGAAAACCTTATTTTGTCCCAAAGGTGGACATCCCACACGTCATCCAATACAACTAGGTACCTTTTAGTCTCCAAGTAGTTCACCAAAATCTCAAGCAATTCATTATAACTCATGGCATTCATGTCTGCAGGGACCTCTTCCTTCTTTTCTTTGTGGAATTCTTTGATCAATCTTCTAAGTAAGTCTTCAATCACATAAGACTGGGAAACAGTAATCCACGCATAGCATTCGAAATGTCTCTTTACAATGTCATCTTTGAAGGTCCTTGCAACTAGAGTTGTCTTCCCTGATCCTCCCATCCCGACCACGGACACAATAGTTTGGTGTTGCTCTTTGTTCATCAGCCATCCCATTAACATGTTCTTATCGCCTTCAATCCCGACGAGTTCATCCTCCTTTTGGTAAAGAGAAGACTCCGCTTGGTTCTGTACCCATCGGCGAATATCCTCAGAAGTACTTTTTCCTTCTACAGCTGCACCGCCGCCATATCTCTGATTTCTCTCATGAATAGCTCTAATCATTACAACAATTTTTTGTAACTTTTTGGCTATTCGACGCTTATACCAAAGGTTCTTGGGGAAGTGAATGGTTTTGCGGAGCCATCTTGCAAATCGACTGCCTCTGTGCTGCACGTATACGTGATACATGAATTCATCAATGATGTTTTCCACGTCATTGGCCGAGTCTCGAACGCTTCCAATCCACGCTTCCTCTACTTGTGTATTTGCTTTGTTGCCCTCGTCAGCATCCGCTAAGAATGATTTCATGAATCCCAGCTCCTGCTTAATCTCATCAACTTGATCACGAACACCCGCTATGGAGGCTGCTTCACTCTCGAGAATGGCAACAAATTTACCAATGAAGATGTCTGCTGAAGCTTTCGCCATAATGGCCTTATTTTTGTAGCTAGCATAATGATCAAAAGAACATATCTAGGGAGCAATCGCTCTGTTAAAGAGTGTTCATTTGTCTATAATAATCTACATAATTCCAGGAAAATTAAAAGTCAAATACTATAATAATCTATACATGTGGCTAAGAATGGTTGTGGAGCACGTGGCTAAGAATGGTGGTGGAGATGTCCCAAGTAGCAAAATATCTTAAGAAAGTGAATGGTTGAATATTGTGTTGTATTCTCAACGTCAAATAGTACAATACATATATACAACAATAGCCTTCTATCAACCCTGCTGTTAAGGCTGTGAAGACGTGATCCAATATTAGTGGGATTTGACCTACACTAATTTGGGCAAGTAAAGATATTACAATATTTACAAAGATATTTCCTAATACTCCCCCTCAAGTTGGAGAGTGAATATCATGAAGTCCCAACTTGTCGCGCAATGTCACAAATTGATCATTCCCTAAGGCCTTCGTAAAAATATCTGCCAATTGGAAGTGTGTAGGTACATACGAAGGACTAATTATTCCAGCTTGTAGTTTTTCTCGAACTATGTGACAATCAATTTCGATGTGCTTTGTACGCTCATGGAAAACAGGATTAGCGGCAATATACAAAGCTGACTGATTATCACAAAACAATGGTGCAGGAGCTATCTGTGGGACTTTTAAATCCTGTAGTATAAAGCGTAACCAAGTCAACTCCAAACATGTGTTGGCCATAGCTCGATATTCAGCTTCTGCTGATGATCTTGAAACATTGGTTTGTTTCTTGGATTTCCATGAGATGAGTGAATTTCCAAGAAAAACACAGTATCCTGTAACTGATCTCCTTGTCGCACGACAACCTCCCCAGTCTGAATCACAAAAAGCTTTTAATGTAAGATTGTTGGTGGCAGAAAATAACAAACCCTGACCTGGAGTCCCCTTGAGGTATTTAAGGACCCGTATGGCGGCATCCCAATGAGGTCTGCGAGGCTGATGCATGAATTGACTTAGTGTTCGAACAGGATAGACTATATCAGGCCTTGTGACAGTAAGGTAGATCAATCGGCCAACCAGTCTCCTGTATTTGGTTGGATCATTCAGTAATTCTCCATCTGTGGGAGTGAGTTTCAAATTCTGTTCCATTGGGAACTTGTCTGGGCGTGCGCCTAGAAGTCCTGAATCCTGCAAAATATCAAGTGCGTACTTTCTTTGAGACATGAAAATACCTTTCTTGGAACGAGAGAATTCAATGCCCAGAAAATATTTCAAATCTCCAAGATCTTTGATGCGGAAGCGTTTGAGAAGGAACTTTTTGAGACGTTCCATTTCTTGAAGATTATTTCCTGTGAGAAGTATGTCATCAACATAGATAAGAACTGCAGTAAATGAAGTGCCTTCAGCCTTGGTAAAAAGAGAATAATCAGCTTTAGACTGTTGATAACCGGCCTTTTGAATGGTATCTGAAAAGGTGGAAAACCAGTTTCTGGAAGCCTGTTTGAGACCATAGAGAGATTTGTTGAGCCGACATACAACGTTCTCCCCCTGTCGGCGAAGACCAGGAGGAGGCTCCATGTACACCACCTCATGTAAATCGCCATGGAGAAAAGCATTCTGAACGTCTAATTGGTGGAGGAACCAATGGCGTGCAGCAGCAACAGTAAGGAGACAGCGGAGGGTAGTGAGTTTGGCTGTAGGGGAGAAAGTCTCCTGATAATCAATGCCCTCAATTTGCGTGTAGCCTTTAGCAACGAGCCGAGCCTTGTAGCGCTCAATGGTGCCGTCGGACTTGTATTTGATTTTGTAGACCCATTTGCAGCCGATCGGTTTATGACCAACAGGCAGTGGAACCAAACTCCAAGTGTTATTGTGCTGTA
>NC_024126.1:17617138-17670182 GCF_000346735.1 Prunus mume | reverse complement strand
TTTTACGTACAAAAACAATACCATTGGTCAAAGTTCTTTGGCTACATGGAAATATGGAAGAAGCTACGTGGGAATTAGAAACTGAAATACGTAAGAAGTACCCAGAATTATTCTCTGATTCCAGTAAGTTTCAAATTTCGAGGACGAAATTTCTTTAAGGGGAGTAGATTGTGAGAATCCTTATTCTTAAAGGTGTTAATATTTGTTTTGGTAAGTATTAAAATTATAAATTATTTTATGGAAATCTATGTTTTATTTGCTTCACTTAAATTTAATAATTTTGATTATATATATAGTTGTTTGACCATTTTAATAACTTATATATATATAATTGTTTTGTTTTAGGTGTTATACTTTTAGATTTTGTTCTTAGTTATTAAAAAAAAAGAAAAAAAAGAAAAAAAAAGAAACAAGTAGTAGTAATATTAGAAATAAGTTTGTGTATTGCTTTTAACTTTATCTCTTCCTTGCCGACCAAGTTGAAGTGGCCTAGATAAATTGTACAAACACACTTTAAGACTCCAAGTGTCATTCTATTGAGATGACTAAGTTTTTTTTAGCATGAGGTGTTGGCAATTTGATAAATAGCTATCCTAAGCTTGGAGATCAAGTTCCCACGTGGTCATCACCTCTCCACCAATTAGAACAATTTGAAACCTCTTGAGTTTTACTATAAATAGGACACTTCCTTTGTTTTTTCGAAAGCATTTTTACCTGCATGAAAGTTCTTACAAAGAGAGAAGAAAAAACTTAGAGGGAGAGAAGAAAAAACGTAGAGGGAGAGAGAGCAGTAAGGAAATTCTTGGAGGAGGTACTTAGCTTGGGTTTTCATAATTTGGAGCTAGCTTTGGAGTTTAGGTAGGGGTTTCTTGGGGGGCCTTTTTCAGAGATTGATTTAATTAAATTTCGTGAGCATAATATTATACATGGTACTGTTTGATTTACGTACTCTTAATTGTTTGAACAATGTGGGCATGATTATATGTACATTGGTGATATTTAAATGATTACATTGTTTTTATGAGATATGTGAACTATATAATGTCATGGAAATTATTTGGAGTTCTTGGGTTGAGAAAATAATGGTGGAAAAAGAGGGTAATGGGAATGGTCTTTTGTGTAGTTGAGTCTAACTCTTGGCAGGTACCAGGTCTCAGGGATCCCACAGTGCACATGAGTTTTATTGGGTGATTCGGGACTGGCGAAAGGGAGTTAGACAAGATGACTAACAAAAGGGGGAATTATGGGATGATTAAAATGGGTGTTAGTTCATATAAATGGGCATTCGGGACCAAGTGGTATAAGCATGGTATGGGACGTGCAGGTCTGCTTGTCCAGTTATATGAATTAACGGGATTAGATGAAGAGCATTCATGCATTGTTACTAATAATGTGAAATTTGGCTGCTTGATTATTTGTCACTTAATTTAATTATGTCAATTTATAGTAAAAAGGTTTATGTCCCTACTGAGCTGTGGTTTCGCTCACCCCCTAATAGATTTTGCAGGTACCGAACCTGAAATCTAGAGCTTGTGATGATTTTTGGCATGTCTATAGAATGTAACATAGCTTGTGGTTGAATAATGAGCTACTCTTTAAGTGAACTCTCGAGTAGTTCTAACTTGTAAAATAATGTAAAATTCTTATGGTTTCAAACGTTATCGTTTCCGCGTTTCTGCTGAATATTTTATGTGAAATATCTATTTTATTTATTTAAATGTCTTCTTCACATTTTAGTTATAGTTTGTATTCAATTCTATAATTAAGATGTGAATCACATCGTAACCCAAGGTTTTGTAAATCCGAGGGTTGGGGTGTGACACTATCTCTTCACTTTCTTCATTTTCCAGCACAGCAGCGATCCTCGCCCCCAACATGCGAGCGTTCTTGGCAATACATTGGTTCCTAGGAATTCCATGCGCTTGGACCCAAAAAATAGGCCGGTCCGGCTGGATATCATCAATAAAATGGTAGAGCGGCCAGTGTTTAACGGTGAAGACGTACCCCTTTAAGAACAAGGGGTTGCCGTCCAAAAGCCTGCGAGCGACAGCTTCATCACTAAAAGGGTAGTGCTCCTACCTTCCAGTCCTTAATAGAATAGATATTGGCCTTAGCCTTATAGATTTTGACCACCCCCATATATGTCCAAAGCACCCTTAAGATCTCCTTCACCGTGGCCAGAGGTGGCTCCTGGTCAGCTACCAGCAAACCTACCAGGGTAATTTTATCTTCGATCATATGATCAAGCTCAACTTTGTCCTCAAAGAAAATAGACAGCACTTCATCCACCTCAGCTTTGTCTCCCGAGTAGTAATCCGCCATGAAGGGAGGAAGAGACTACAGAGTAGAGTCTGGAAAGAGGACACAGGAAAACACTGTACCTTGACTCAGGCAGGGTTCACATCAAAGCTCCATAGAGCTCACCGTTTGGGGCTTCTGTTCTGAGGTCAAGCCAAAGAGATTGCCATGAAGGTCTAAAAGACTAGCTCTTACTTATATTGGAGAGAGAATTTCAAAAAAAAAAGTACAGGGATGGAAGATTGGCGTACTATCTATAGCGGGTAGGAAGGTGCTTATAAAATCGGTTGCGCTCATAGTGCCCTGCTAACCATGTCGCATTTTAAGTTTCCTAAGAGTATTTTCACTATGATTAATTGTGCCCTAGGCAGATTTTGGTAGGGAGATGGTGAATTTGGAAGTAAAATACATTAGAAGAGTTGGGAGGCTCTTTGCTTGCCTAAACAACAAGGTGGTATGAGGTTCATGGACATTGAGACTTTTAATCTCTCACTTTTGGCTAAGTAGTGTTGGCGGCAATACTGCAACCCTGACAACTTGTGGGGGCTCGTGTGCTTAAAGCCCGTTATTTTCCACATTATGACTTATTCCATGCGTCACGGGGGGCTCATCCTTCTTGGGCTTGGACTAGTCTTTTGGAGGGAAGGAAAATCATACAAGAATGCGCTATGTGGCAAATTGGAAATGAAGAAGGCACTCGTATTTGGAACAAAAACTGGTTGATGGGTCATGCTACCTCTCACCCCACGCCTACACATATTATCATCAGGCCTATTCAAACTATGGTTAGCTCAATTATTGATCGGCATTAGAAGACGTGGAGCTGGATCGCATTATACATCTTATTACTCCAAAGATGACGGTGTGTATTCAGGCTGTATAACCTTGAGGGAACTGATCGCCTAATTTGGCCATGAGAGAGAGAGAGAGAGAGAGAGAGAGAGAGAGAGAGAGAGGGTAATTACTATATGCGTAGTGGATATCACTGGGCTTGCTCTAAATCTGCTGTCAACCATGTGCCACCTCATTCATTTTAACAACCTATTTCGGTGTAAAGTTTGCCCCCACCCCCATTTGTTATATGTGTGGTTTATTTGAGGAAACATAGAGCACCTGTTGTTATTGTGCCCATAGGTAAAAGGCATTTGGTTTGGATCCCTTTTGAGTTACAAGCCAAATGAAAGACTGATTACTAATTCTAATTTTTGGCTCCTTGCTATGAGGACAATGTTGAATGTAAACAATCCTGGTGCTGATATATATGCTTTGTTTAGTTGGGATTATTTGTTGGGAGATTTGGAAGGAGAGATGTAATGCTTTCTTCAAGGGGCGTACTTCTTGTGCAAGTCTAGATGAAAGTGTGGTGCTTTGCTATTAAATCGCTAGTGAAGGTCCGGACATTACGGACAATGCTGTATGGATATAGCCGTCAGATCCTTTGGTAAAGAACAATGTTGATGCATCTTGGAAGGAGTAGACTTTGCAAACCAGTATTGGCATTGTGGCACGTAATGCCAAAGGTAATTTCATTAAGGGTGAAGCTTGTTATGGTTTTCGTTGTTCCCAAAAGAGGCTGAGGCTGAGGCTGAGGCTATTTAGCGGGGGTCTCTTTGGCCAAGACTTTGAATCTGGGAAATGTCAGCATAGAAAGCGATGCCAAAAGTGTCATTGAGTGTGTTTCCAAGAGGAACTCCATTAGAAACTGGCCTATGTACCCTATACTGAAGGATATTTGGAGACATACTAGCTCTTTCTCTACCATTAGGTGGCAGTGGGTGTCAAGGAGAGCATATGCAGTAGCTCATGTTGCTTCTAGTTTAGCCAATTCGAGTGTGAGCCATCAAGTTTGGGTCTGTAGACCCCCTCATTCACTGTTGTGTATTTTGTTTAGGGATAATCTCCCTGCACCTTTGTACTAGATGTAGGATTTTGTTCTTACATTATCATTTGACTGGGAAGTTGTTTTGCTTTCTTGAGGTTTATTACCTATTTGATGATGTGAGGTTTCTGCTTTTTGTATTTTGATTGGTGTGATTTCTCACGCTTTTGGAATGGGAATCTCTTTTCCTGAGCCAAAAAAAAAAAGAAAAAGAAAAAAAAGAAAAAAGAACAAGGTGAGGTGTTATGCTTTCCATAGAAAAAAGCTTAATTTTATTAGGAACTCTTAGCCTCTAAACCTTTTTCCACATTGAACTAGAAATTCTAGCTCTACTACCTTGACCAACATTAGAACCAATAATATTCAGACCAACATCTCTTGAATGGTGTAGACCAATCCAATAGCCACTACGAACTGAATTTTGATCATTAGAAGTATAATGCCATAAAACTTTGTCGCATTGAGATGAAAGTGCAACAGGGATGGATAAAATAGAACAAAACTATTACTACCATCTCCTACTCTCCATATGATGCCTTGTTTAAGCAAGTCACTGCCCATTAAATACTTTGCCAAATTAAGAAGGCGATGATCCCGAATCAGAATGTAAGAAACTTCTATTAGGGAAGTATTTAGCCTTCAGAACTTGACTAACCAAAGCATGAGGCTGTGTAAACATTCTCCACACCATCTGAGAAAGAAGATTTTGATTGAAAACAGTGAAATCACGAAAGCCAAGTTCCCCCTCCTCCTTTGATCAGCAAAGAGATCAAGCTTTAAATCAAGCTTTTACCCTTTTACCCTGTACCCTTAACTAGAAATTCCTGCTACACTATCTTTTACCCTTAAATCAAACTTTAAATTACCTTTTTTCCAACAAGTTATTGGTTCGAATATGATGGAATTTGGATGAAAATTTTGATTTGAGTTGAAATTGGTAACATGTTTAGCCACAATAAGGGGTTTTTTTTTTCCCCAAACAATAATATATATATTTTTATATATATAAAAACAATCACAATATTATTAAGATTTGTTTTGCCACATTTTGCTTCTTCTTAAAATGAAAAAAATATTTAAAAAATTGTTTTGCCACATGAGTGACATTGACCTATAAAGTGATTAGTCATAACCATAGTATAAAATATCGATAAGATCGACGAAATATTGAGGATATTATCATTTTTTCAGGTTAAGGATATTTTGGAACGTATCCATATACATATCGTATAAATATTGATAATATCGATGATAATATCGGAAAATATTGACGTCGATAATTTCTCTCACACTTCAGCAACATTTGGCCAAAATATCACTATAATATTGATAATATCGAAAATATCGAGATGATGAAGACAATGAAAAATTTGAAAAGTTATTTACACTAACACTCCTTGAGGTTTCATGTGTTTTCACAAAACCCCCCTCAAGACTAAAAAATTACACAAACACCCCCTGAGGTTTTAGCTTGTTTTTACAAAACCGTTTTTCGTTGATTGTTTGTCCAAAAATTGAGAATTTCATTGAAATAAAACTTATGCAAATGACAAAATTAACCTCAATGAAGTATATGCAATCTAATATCAAAGGTCAACTTTGTCATTTGAAGATTTTTTTTTTTTTTGGTTGTTGTATAAAATCATCAAAAATCAATGAAAATGAGTTTTGTAAAAACAATTTAAAACCTCAAGGGATGTTCTTGTAATTTTTAAAACATCAAGGAGTTTTGTGAAAAGTCGAAAAGCTCAGGAGGTATTAGTGTAAATAACTCAAATTTGAACTTTATAGGAATTTTATGTGGTACTAAGTCACTCATGTATCTTACTATGCAATGTATAAAGTATAAAATATTGTAGTCAATCATTATAAATAAATGATTATGATGTGTTTAATATTCTTTCATTAATTATTACATATTTTATACACTGTTTATCATTTCGCTATATAATCAACTTAAAGTATCGGTATTTTAGACTTTCGTCCTAACATAAAGAATTTTAGGAAATATTTGTTTTGGGTTGAGCTTGATACCATGTTCAACCACAATAGCATTATTAAAAGTTATTTCACCAGTTGAGTAACATTGACATATGACTCCAACTAGATAAATAATATGTATATTAAGACACCAAAAAAAATAAAATATCTAAATACTGTAAATAGTAAGTTGACTTTCTTGTGTTACAGTTTTACCCCAAAAAAGCTGGTTGGTTCGTAATGTAATGCAACCCAAAAAAAAAAGTCGAAGAATCAAACCGCAGACGCGTAGGCAAAAACGAAATCTATCCTGGGACAGCCATCACTTTCATTGGTCGTAAAGTGACATAAATATTCAGTGAAGTATAATTGTCAATTGACTGAAATGGAACCATGAATCTTTTTCCAATTAGCTTATATTAGTGAAGTATATAATGCTATAATTGACAACAACTTTCTTTATCTTTTATTTTTACGATTCCTCATTTAGCGCGCAAGTTTAATGGGACTGTTGTTTGTGATTGGATTAGATTGAATTATATGTATTTCCCAATTTCAATTAGAAAATTATTTCATTGTCAGTTGCCTAACGGCGACTAAAATGAAAAATAAAAAACACGAGCACAATCTAATTGAAAGTACCCCCTTCTGCTCTCTGTCATATTATTGATATTCAGATATTCAGAGGGCGAGAGAGAGAGAAAGAGACAAAAGAAGAGAGGGTTTTTGGGTGTTCAGATTGAGGTTGAGTTTGAGATGGAGAGCAGCGCCGTCCTTGGAGGTCTTCAGCCAAATTTCCCACTTTGCCCCTCCCGCAATACTTCTTCCACTCCTCTCCTCCGCCTCTTCTCCACCTCCCATTCCTCTCCTTCTCTCTCTGTCAAGGTACAACCCATCATCCCACTCATTAATATCAAATATGAATGCTTCTTTTTTCTTTTTTGGATTTTTATTTGATGTTTTATCTTAATTTTGAAACTGGCTTTGTCCACTGTTTCTTTGCAGCTCCAAAAGCAGCTTCCTTTGGCTTCTTGTCAAGCAGCCTCTCCCTCTCCCTTTCGTCGATGTGCCACATTGTCTAATACTTTTGTGTAAAGCCTCTTCATTCTTTTTGGGTTTCTTTTAAATTTTCTTGTTATTATTATCTTCATTATTTCTCTTGTACGCTCAGGAAATTGTGAAATTCATTGATTATAAACACATTCTTTGCTTTGATTCTTTTGTTTAATCAAACTATTCATTAGTTGTCCTAGTTTCAGATCACTATTTGTTGTTGTCGTTGTTGCTTTTTTTTCTTTCTTAGTTTTGTTATGTGATTTGGTTTTGTGCATTGACATGCCTTTGTTGGGTTCAGCAATGAAACAAGTGAATTAGCTGATATAGAATGGGACAACCTCGGCTTTGCGTTTCTTCCTACTGATTATATGTACGTCATGAAATGTGCTCAAGGTGAAAACTTTTCTAAAGGTGAATTACAGCGTTTTGGGAACATTGAATTGAGCCCCTCAGCTGGAGTCTTGAACTATGGGCAGGTTCAATATTCAAGTCTTTATCTCCAGTTCCATTTCATTCAACATGAGAATTGCTTGTTTTTGTGTGTGTGTGTGTGTGTGTGTGTATGCTTTTCTGGACTAATATTGGATTCTGAGATATGTGGGTTCTGAAAGGTATTATCATGGAGGTAGATCCCAAAACCTTGATTAATGAAACCTTGATAAATGAAGTTAAAATGAAGTAAAAGTTTGAGAATGACATATTTGAATTAAGTAATATGATTACTTGGATAAAAGTCTATCCCAGTTTACTCTTTCTTTTGTTTGGCTCTTTAGGGATTATTTGAAGGTATGAAAGCCTACAGGAAACAAGATGGTAATATACTCTTGTTTCGTCCTGAGGAAAATGCATTGCGGATGAGGTTGGGTGCAGAGCGAATGTGTATGCCATCACCATCTGTCGAACAGTTTGTGGAAGCTGTAAAGGCTACTGTTTTAGCAAATAAACGTTGGGTAATTTACAACCATGATTCAGTAGTAAGATATTTTCTTTGTGAATGTTAGCATGTGTAATATTACTAGTGAGTTGTCAATCTCTCGTTTCAGGTTCCCCCTCCAGGGAAAGGTTCCCTATATATCAGGCCATTGCTAATGGGAAGTGGTGCTGTTCTTGGTCTGGCACCTGCTCCTGAGTACACATTTCTGATTTATGTTTCACCCGTTGGAAACTATTTTAAGGTTTGTTTTTGTACTTCCATATTTCTACAAAATGTGAATTTTCTCTTTAAAATTTGTTTTCAATAACTTTATTCTATTTGTTTTTGTTATGCCAGGTTTATTATGGTCAATTTGTTTTTAAACTTAAGGCAGTTTTAAATAATTCAGTAACTCATGCTTCAATTCAATTTTGGACCCATGTTGGAATCTTTCACTTCGATAAATATTGCCCATTTTAATTAATTTATCAGTTTTGATGTTTGTTTCAAATGTTTCAGTGACTCATAGTCATAGTCATGAATGTTATAATTTACATGCATAGTTTTATCTTCCTTTTTGGTGCCCGAATGTATAATTCAACGCAGCACTTTGTTCTTTTTTTCTTTTATCTTTTTGTTATATGAGTGTGCAGATTTGTTTCATTGCGATTTCCTTTTTTAGACGTAAATATGTAGTTGTTTGCATTTGGGTTCTACACGTTTGTGATATTTTTGTCTCCTTTTAGCTAGCGTAGGTGCATTTCTGGTACAATCATTCAATGTCTTATATTTGTATATCTGGTGGCAGGAAGGTGTTGCGCCGATAAATTTGATTGTTGAGCATGAATTGCATCGTGCTACTCCTGGTGGCACTGGAGGTGTTAAGACTATAGGGAATTATGCTGCGGTAAGCTAGTGTTCCTCTTCTTGTTTGGTTCTTGTTTACCTGAATTTTGCCAAATTCTTTTTTGGAAAACTCTTGCTTGTCTGCTCCCTGAAACTTTTGTCTAGCTCTACTTTCTTAGTGTAAAGGTATGAAACAGCAAACTTATATTTTTTTCCTCTGCATATGGTTCAAAAAAATTTTGTACATCAAGAACTAAAAGCAACATTTCTTTATTTAGTTTTATAGATATTATATAGCATAGTGATCAAATATGGTTTCACACTCTCTTTAAATGTGAGGCTCTGGCCGTGTTCATTGATGGGCTTATAATTTATAAACATCAAATATGTATTTCTTTAGTAAGTTTAAGTTGTGCAAAGTCAATGACTGAAAAAAGTCTTGTCCTAAGCATTTTCCTGTGGTTAAATTAGCGCTTCTTGGTGTTTTGCCGTTCTACTTTATTAAGCTTAGATTATAGTATGTAGCTGTTGTTGTGTTAAATCTTTTAACATCAAATCATTTATGTGTAGGTTCTGAAGGCTCAGTCTGCTGCAAAAGCAAAAGGCTATTCTGATGTTCTATACCTTGACTGTGTTCACAAAAGATATCTGGAGGAGGTTTCCTCTTGCAACATTTTTGTTGTGAAGGTATTGCGACTGGAATTCACCGTGCTTATTATTATTTACATTCAGTATATCATTATTGATTGGTGGTGGGAAGGGCAGGACATTTAGATGATAACTGCTTATGTACAGAATTATAGGATCCTGTGATACGTCTTTCTCTACATTGTTGCCATTTAATTCTAGATTTGAATGCCTAGATCCTTTTGGAAGAACCATGCTTTCATGGTATTATTGAGTTCACAGAGTGGCATGCCAAAATCATCCACCTGCACTTGCTATGATCTGGAATGGGATCACCATTCCACTACTTGAGAAAATGCAGCATTTTCCAAACCAACACTCTTTTGAAGCATCTTATTTTGATGCCCTTTTGGTTACATCTGTCACTGACATTGGCACTTATGGACCTGCCAATATTATGCTACCAACATGAAAGCATGGCTACTGCCGCTGGCATGAAAGACATCTAACATTTACCATTTATTGCTACTTGGCATGTCGAATAACCTTTAGCACTGAAATCCACTTTTAGCATTGCAACCTTTCATCAATACCGTAACGTAACAACAAATGCTCTAGCATTTCATCATTTCTGTGTTTGATATAATTGAAGAAGAAGCTTGTACCCATTTAATTTCTGGAATAAATTCTAATGTAATTTTTACTCCTATAGCAGTCTGGAAGCAGCTGTTTCTTGAATGTAAATGGAGCCTAGTGCTTTCGATGACTGGCCTACTGCTTCTAATATAATTATTTGTGATTTTGTTTAACTATTGTATGATCTGTCTTGTTTGACCTAAATTCAACTGCATTCTTTCCCTGTAACTTAACATCTCGTGCAGCATAATCCCCCATATATCTGTCATGTAATATTCACTCTCAAGCATATATGTACTAAATGATGTCAATTTTTCTTGTGTTCTAGGATAATATTATCTCTACTCCTGAAATCAAGGGAACGATCTTACCTGGCATTACTCGAAAGAGTATAATTGATGTTGCTCGTAGCGAAGGATTCCAGGTATAATTGATGTTACTTATTGAAAGTAATTGTATTTCATTGTGGGGTTGGGGATGGGGGATGGTGTTTCCTTAGTTGTTCTGCTGCTATTAACCTTGTCCTTGCTTCTTGTTTACTAGATAGTGAAAGGTATACTGTTTCTAGTCTTTTTTAAAATAAAAAAATAAAAAAATTTGTTTGCATTGATTCTTCAGTATGCAACGTGTATTACAACTTTTTCTGCAGTAGCTTAAATGTGTTATCGAGTAACTTCATTTCCTGATCCCCATCTAATAATGTGCAGGTTGAGGAGCGCCAAGTGGCAGTTGATGAATTACTAGATGCTGATGAAGTCTTTTGTACGGGAACAGCTGTGGTTGTATCACCTGTTGGCAGCATCACTTATCACGGTAAAAGGTAAATTTTCTATGTCTAGTGAATGCGTCGAAGAGTGTTTTTCTGTTCTCTTTTTTGGTCTGAAAGCAAGTTTTTCTTTGTGCTCCAACAAGATGGGAAAAGGTTTCCGGCATTTAAGTTTTTTTCCTCAATATGGGGAAATAAAGTTGTCTTCTTCGGCCTTTCCTTGTTTGCGGGAGGAGAAAACAATTGTTTGCGGGGGGAGAAAACAATCTGCTCCTGATTCTGTCCACCTCTTATAAGGGGTGAAAAATGCCTTTTTCAATTTAATATGGCTCACATATATAGCTATTATGGTGCAAGCTAAATGCAATTTATTGCATCGCAATAGATGTCTCTTATTCATAATGTGAAGCTCTCTTGCTTATTACAGATATAGGGCCTCCCTCATTCAACTGAGTTGAGTGGATACCAGATTCGAAGAAAAAATAATCATCTTTGGTTTGTGCAGGGTGTCTTATGGAGAGGGCGGGTTTGGAGCTGTGTCAGAAAAGCTCTACTCTGTGCTTACCAGACTACAGATGGGCCTCACCCAGGACAAGTTGGATTGGACTGTTGAGCTAAGGCAAAAAACATACTGAAGTGAAAATCCGAGTTTTACTCTCCCCGCTGCAGGTGCTCCAAATCACTATCAATCCTTTGGTTGACTGCTAGTTATTTCTTGTTTACCTTGTTTGTTTTACTATTTCCCTCTGTTTGTAGATAGTCCGTTCTTGAACTGGGATTTGGCACTTTCGTTCAGATTTCTTATTAGTTAACATTTCTTACGTGTTACCAAAACATAAAAATTTCGTATGTGCATCGCTCACCTCAGTAGCACTTATTAGATTCAATGGTATTATAAATATTTAGTTCTATTTTAAAAATGGTCGAATATCATAAGCCCACGAGTATTTTTCCATAACGTACCATATAAATCACAACTCAAAATCCATTTTAGGTTGGCTACCTCCTCTACCTAAAAGCAACCGCTACCATTCAAATCCATATGTTTCTGTTGGGTCAGATACACTCGTTACTTTAAAACCATCCAAAACATCTGCTTTGGTTGGAAGTTTTCATGCACTTAAAATGGATCTACACATTGCTTAACTTTTTAATCTAATTAGAGATCCGCATAATTGAGGTTAACCCACATCTCCTATAACTTATAGATCATCTTAGATCGGCTTATCCGACGGCTATTTATAATTAAATTAGTGCACTGCAGATTCTAGTTCAAACAACATCCCATTCTGCGATGGTTCTCATTGTCAAAAAATCTAGAAGAAACTGAGATTATTTCTTTGTATCAAAGAATGATCCGTGATTAAATTAGTGCAGCATACCATTAGACTTCGTCGTCTAATGACACTTTTAAGAGAGTCCTTGACAAGCACCATATCTCGGTTTCTTTTCAACTTGAGCAGAGCAATAAGCTATTTGTCGTTTTTGTAAGAGTCAAATTGCTTTCTAGTGCATTGAAAATTTGAGCCCCCCAAGACCTAAACACAATCTCCGGGAGTATCATCAAGTATGCAAAGCCAATAGCCTGATATGAAAGCGGCGCCATTACCACTAAACTTTCAAAAGTAAATGTTAAAATATATTGAAAATTTATCTGCATCTTTGTCTTATCTATGTTTTAAATTTCTCTGCACTTCCTTTCTCCTCCAAAAAGCTAGACTTGGAAAAGCACAATGAGCAAGGAAGAAACCGCGTTGCTGACTTCCTTTTTAATGGAAAGCAAAGCAAAAGTTGAGCTGATGATCATAGAAAAAAGGTTCAGTTGCTTTCTTCTTAGAAAGATTTTGTAGCAGTCAATTATGGGAATGCTTTCCCTCCTTTGTCACAAACTACTCACAGAGCATTTGACATCTGTCACAGTCGGTCATTACCATTGTTGAGGAAAATTATTGGAGATACACAGCTATCACATGGATCATCGTTTTATGTAATGAATAGGAAATACACAATAAATAATTTATCTTGTGATTACATACTTTTTTTCTTTTTCTTTTCGATGAATTAATAAGAGTGTAGATTAAGAGTTTTAGAGGCTATTTAAAGTAGAGTGGAAAGAAAAATTTGGCGTGACTCGTTGATTACATAATACAAAAAGCGATATAACGTTTATCATAATATTTTTGCACTTAGAAAAATTTCAAAATAAAACGTTTGAATTTACAGCTTGATCCATACTTACCTCATTGCCACGAAACTACATGTAGGGATTACGTTCATACTTGTTTTAAAATGAAAAAAATCCTTGAATAGAAAGTTGAACTTCCAGAATTCCATTTTTTTCTTTTCAAAATTTCCATGCATGCATGGCTAAATTTGCAGGGTCAACTTACAATAAATGTAGTCAAGACTGATGGTCTCCAGAGTCCAGGTTGTTTCTAGATCCTACTATCAAATTTAAGGATCTTAGGCTTCTAGATGTTGATATATCTTTCGTTCTTTCTTCGAAGACACTTGTTTTCTTTATTTTACAGATGCATGGTTTTATTATAAAGAAAGAAATATAATTATTTTCAGTGGACTATAATAGACAATACTTCAAGAATCAAACATAGATGAGGAAAAACAGATTATTTTATAATTTGTTCTCTGACTAAATTGACATTCTCCTGTATATATAATACATGGTTCAGAACTTCAGACGATGTGCAGCATTATAATTCTCCCTCTTTGTCCAATTCCAATGGTGGGAAATTTCCAGTCACTTGCATATTGAAAGCAAATTTTGGTTAAAAAGGACCACCCAGATAACAATTTCAAAGCAATAAAACGATGAATAAAAAATCCCTTTCAAACAAGGTGCTTCTGAAGAAAATATCTACTTTCTTGAAAAATATGAGGCAGAAAGTGTTTTTATGACTTATGAACACTTTTAAATTTTTCTGCCAAACGCAATTGTAAATTTTTTGTTGTCATGGAGTGCTTTCAACATTTTCAGAATCACTTCCAAATAGTAATTAGTTAATACAACGTTCTATAGAAGCTAGCTCACGTGAAGAACAGCTTTGTTTCCACTAGTCAGTCAAATGTACTTGTGCAATACAAATGGTTTGGTTAGAAAATGCCTCGAGAAGAAAGTGGCCTTGAGCTGTGTTGCTTTGAAAACTGTCAGTCACAATAACTCTTTCACACCAAGAACAGGTCTTCGACTTGGATCACACATGAAAGAGAAGAGAAAAGGTTTTAAAACAAACGTGAGAGAGAGAGAGAGAGAGAGAGAGAGAGAGGTAGGCCCGTTTACTTGGCCTACCAAGAAGACCATTTCCTTCTCTTCATTAAAAGTAGTGTACTTCCTTCAACCACACTTTACCACTAGCAACTTTTTTCTTCTTCTTTCTTCGATAGGAACTTTATATATACTTTGATTTTTTGTTTTATAACTTTATATACTTGTTCTGACCACATAATATACGACAACAAAACCCAATTTAAAAAAAAATAAAAATCATAAGACAAATCTAAGTTTTGTGAAAAATCAACAAGCAGCCTACCTTTGACTTTTTACCCTTTCATACTGGGTCAAGGCAGCCATTTTTTTCTTTTTTGGTGTTCATTTTTTCTTTTTCTATGTGGTTTCCTTTGATTATAAGCTGGGCCTATCATGCACGAGATTAAAGATAATTTAATCATTAAAGACTGTAGAATATAATAATAATCAGACCCCAAAAAGACAGGCAAGAAGGTCTAAGATCTGATGTAATACAAGTGACAGTGGGATTCCTCTATGGGATCACCGGCTGCTGACTGCTAATATAAACAAGCACTCTAGTCTCTTTTAAAGTCTTTAGCATAATTATATTTTGCTATTTGGGTCTAAAAAATGGCATGTGTCATTTGCATAATTGGTTACTTTACGATTGGTCCAGCAAATGTTATTTAAATTTTAAATAATTAAATCAAAATCTTGTTGTATCTTTGTTTTTGGTACCTAAAAAGCTATCCATTATTGCTGCAAAGTTTGTATCGATGGTGGATGCATCTGTTGTGTGTTTGAAGTTGTTGATGCAAAGAACAGTCCTCAACCCGCATGGATAATTGTCAACCGTTAATTTATTATGTAAATGCATAGACAGTTCACAGTCGTCCACGTACCAAGGCTTCAAAATCCTTTTGTAGGCCATGTCCCAGGTCAGATAATCCCCTTTGTCATATCATATCCTACTATCACATCACAGGTTTTGCTTTAATCTCACGGTAATGGTAATTTCGGGGTGATTTCTTCTTCTATTGGTGGTGATTCGGTCACCTACCATAACGAAAAACCTTCCAGTATATTCCACACAACAATAGTAGTATACCTCATGCCGCCTCCCGACTTCTAGATTTTTCAATCTATGTTGTCTATAATTAGAAGATGAATAGAATAAATCTCTTAACAGAGCATAACAAGTCAAAATTATTTGATATCTTCAAAGTTCATAGGACAAAATACTCGAGGGATTATTTACCTTTTCCAACTGCCTTAGCGTACACATTTGTCTGTCGATATATTATTAGCAACTGGTCACAATAATTGATTTCATAAAGTACATCCAAGAACGGAGTTATAAATTTTTATACGACAGGGCTATAATTTTGATTTTCTATCTATTATATATGGATGACTGAGTGATTTTGTATAAGGAGTTGTTCGAGTACACTGGATCAATTCTTGCAGTGATATAATGCAATGAATTTCCTAACAATTAGCACCAAACTGATGTTAAATCCCACCTAGTTTAAGGGTGGCTCCACCCTCTATCCTCCTCGAGTGCATATCAATACATTATGTGGTCAGCTAAGATAATGAGATCAAATCACATGATTATTGACACATTAATGTGAGATGATTCACGGATCAATTCTTATATTAATGTGACAATAACAATTCGATTTAATGACACCCAATCTCAATTTTGTTGGAGGAAGTCATGCAGGGTAGTTGAATGAAAAAATAAATCTTTATTACTTCATATATGTACTCACAATATGAAATGCAAGAAGCTCAAAATGAATGTAATCGAATCCGAGGATGTGAGGACGTCATGTAGTCGAATCCGAGGATGAAGATTGTATCCCTTACCCAATTTTCTTTTCATCTTAGAGTATTAATTTCTTGCCTTCCTATGTTTTTGTTTTTGTTTGCCTTTCTATGTTATCCAGGTGAAGAAAATGCATAATAATTGATAAGGAGTTGGGCCTTTTCAAGTGAATAAAATCTACTTTTGGTGGTTTGTTTCTATATTAGCTGGAGGACTCATTTTTAAGAAAAGTTAAAAACAGTCTGTTATTGCTTCATCCACTAGGGAGGCTGACTTTGGGGTGTGCTTATTCACAAAATACTGTCCCTAAATTCCTCAAAACTCTCTTGATATTTTCATCGAAACCAACCCCAACGACTCCAAAATCCGAGAAAAGAAAAGAACAAAAAACCAGAGGTTAAGACTTTTGAAAGGGTCATTTCAATTAAGAGATATTTAGTCAAATATTCATTCTTAGCACTAAAATTATAAATAAATTCTACACTATTTAATTTTTATAAATATACCAAAAAAAAAATCCAAAAAATGACAGCTGACACAATTGAATTGAATTTTAATTATTAAATTACTTTGATACCCCATTGAGTGTTTTGAGCTCTTTTATGAGGTTTTTGGGTTAGGTTTGTTTTAAGAAATCAATGACAGTTTTGTAATTTGAAAGAAATTAAAAACCTTTTTATTATGTTGTAAATGAGCTTTGGGTGTGTTTCTAAAGTCCATTTTATATAGAGTTTTTTTTTATAATTTGAGCTCCTATATTGGGTATTATAATGAATCTCCCTTTCATTAAACCATGAAGCCTGGTTAATTATATATAGTTCATTTTATTTATTTTTTTACCCTTGGTTGTATGTTTTCTTCGTCCTTGGTTGGTGGAATGAAAGTTTCTTATTTGATAAAAAAGGAAAAAAAGAAAAGAAAAGAAAAAAAGACTTAGCTAGGTAACTGTCAAGCTCTTTAATTATATAAAAAATAATAATAATTTAAACCTATCCTGAGACTAGGCCTCTCATAAAAAAAGAAAAAGAAAAAGAAAAAAAAGGATCCTGACTAGGCCCTTTTGAGTTATGATCAAGATGATGAATGGTTCTCCTCATTGCAGGCATAACTGATGAGTAAGGAACCATTCATAGTCATAAACCAGAGGAAGAGTTCAAACCAAGCTGATGTCTGATTTGTTTGCTTCAACTCTTGAAACCTTCTAGAGTTGCGTCACTTATTTCTTCAACATCATCACCATCCACTATGTTATGTTCTACAGAGAGAGAGAGAGAGAGAGAGAGAGAGAGAGTCAAGGTGGATGGCGGAAATAGTGTGTGTTTTAGAGAGAGACAGAGAGAGAGAAGAGAGAGATATTCTGGAGTGAGAAAGACAATGAGATAAAACCCTGGTCTCCTGTTCTGGCATTTCCAATTTCTCTAATATTCTATACGTAAAGGCTCATCCTTTTTTCTTCAATTCACCTTTTTGAAATTCTGTGACCCTTTCCATGCCCCTCTCCCTCTTTCTCCAGCTATTATACTCTCTCTCTCTCTTGAATATATTATATTATATTATATTAATTAACATTATCATTATCTTTATCAAATCATCATCAAGTGGAAGCAGCTGATATATACTTATATAGAGCTAGCTTAGTACCTGAACCTGCCTTCACATCACAACATAACCCAGATCACAAAAAGCCAAAGCCAAAGCCCAAGCCATGGGGAGAGCTCCTTGCTGTGACAAAGCCAATGTCAAGAAAGGTCCCTGGTCACCTGAGGAAGATACCACTCTCAAGGCTTACATTGAGAAGCATGGCACCGGCGGCAACTGGATTGCCTTGCCCCAGAAGATAGGTCAGTATAGTTAATTGAAATCTTCCTCTCAAATCAGTTAACAGGATTAATAATAAACTTTCTTTTTAGCTGATCATCTGATCATTATGATTAATATTGTGCTGCTCTCATGATCAGGCCTTAAAAGGTGTGGCAAAAGCTGTCGCCTTAGATGGTTGAACTATCTCCGGCCGAATATCAAGCATGGAGGTTTTTCAGAGGAAGAAGACAATATCATCTGCAGCCTCTATATAAGTATTGGAAGCAGGTATATATATATTATAAAATTTCAAGCCTATATCCTAATTTAATTTCTTTCTCATCCTCTTAATTTTAAGTACCTTTTCTGTATATAGGTGGTCTATAATTGCAGCCCAGTTACCAGGGCGAACTGACAACGACATTAAGAACTACTGGAACACAAGACTGAAGAAAAAGCTCTTGGGCAAGCAGCGCAAGCAACAACAGGCTCAGCAGAGCCGCCGTGCCGCCAGCAGCCTAAAGCAAGAGATGATTAAAAGATCAGAAAGCGGTGCAAATTTTGCTAACCTTCCAGTTGGGTTTGTGACCCAAAATCCTTACTGGGCTCCAGAGCTACCAGTGGCAGTGTCCATGGTGAATTATCAAACACATGAGCCTCAACTCATCAAGGACCAGGCTTCCATTAAGAACATGCTCATCAAACTTGGAGGAAGATTTTCAGCTGACAATATTACCACTACAACCACCAACACAAATTTTCTGTACCCTGTTGACATTTCCTCCAGCTCCTCATCAGATCATCAATTCTATCAGAACTCCATTGATGTGCTTACTTGTACTTCAGCACCCAACAACAATATTTATGCTGCTGATCAGTTTGCAAGCACACACTATGATGCTAATAATAATGGTGGGGGTTCAAGTAGTCCAACCATGTTTCAGGGCCTTGATGATCACAACAACAATCTACAGGCTGATCATCATCTAAGTGAATTGGTGGTTTATGGCAACGACTTTCCTCATCAGCATCAGCAATTGGATGGCTTCTATCAAGCGGCCGAGACGCTGAACAACGGTAGCACTGGAACTAGTACTACTTCTGCAGAGAGTGAAATTAGTTGGGGAGACATAAACTCCCTGGTTTATAGTACTCAGATGGTTTCAGACTATGAAACCTGCCAACAAAGAATGCCCACAGTTCATTCTGTTTTTGCAGAGTCAACCTACTTTGGCCTCAAATGACACCAATGTAAATGGTAACTGGGGTTGGAGGGCTGTAAATGAATTTGGACCACAAGGGATTTGGTGTCTCAATTTCAGAAAAAAGGCTAGCCATATTGAACTGAGTAGGATTTGTTTGCTTTTCAGTCAGACTTTGATCAAGTTGACCATCTCTTTATTTCTCATTTCTTTGATTTATAATTAATTAACAACTTTAATTTCTCTCTAATATGTTAGCTTGGCTGAAGTATCAAATTCAAATTACTTGTGATTTATGTTGATTGTATTGAGCTTTAACTTAGGATTTTGATGTCTTAAAAGTTTTACTTGTGGTCTTCTGCACCTGCATGGGTCCAAATGTGTGGGCACTGAGTGCAGTTGGGATATTTATTCTATTGACAAGTCTGATCTGCAGGTGCAGTTTGAGCAACTTTACGGTTCTATTTCTTAGTTACAACTTCTACTAGGTAAAAAAGTACTTCCAATCAGCTCACATGGGTTGAATTTCATGTGGCAGAAAATACATCCGAACCCTTCGTGTTAGTGCTTTGACGTTTTGGCCATAACTGGCTAGGCTCTAGCATACAGGGAATCAGAATGTGGCTGCATTCCTTTATAGTTTTCTTCATGTCTATAATGACAACAAGAGCTGTGAAAAAACATTTTCTAGTCCGTGTTATCTGTAGTTCCAACTAGAAAGTGGAAATAGCAATTTCCAATGTTACGGCTGATCATAGCAAAACATTATTCACACTTTTTTTTTCTGTTATTTATCCTCACCTTTAGTGTTCATGATCATATACTTGTTTGCGATAAATATATGGCTTGTTAATTCGTGGAGTACTGCATGTTTTTCCTTTTAACAATCGGGGAGGGTTGTGACTATTCCAATTTCAGGAAGAGAAGTACCCACTAGATTAATTAAGAGTTAGTTGGTAGCTTAGTACAGTTTAGAACTCCATTAGGATTAATATCATGTTAATAGTAGACCTGTTATTTGTGCCCAAATATCTATGAATCCACCTTTCTTTTACCTGCACACACTTCTCAAGACACAAGCTCTCTCAGTACACTGGAGCTTGTAAATACATGTCCATGAAATAGATGCCAAGCACTTTTATAACTATCCATATGCAAAATAAGAGCATGCAGCATCCTATATCGCCTTTAGCCTAAAGTAAGAAGGTGATTTCTTACGCAGAACGTTTGACCATGCATATAAATTTAATTAGCAAAAGGGATTGAAGACAATATGCAATCATGCAAGGAAAGTAAACTAAAGCATACGTGTCTCTAATATTAAGGACGTAAGTTCATGTAGAGAGGATGTCAAAAAGTGCCACAACACAGTAGTTTTGTGGATACAGATCGGTAGAGAAATGATATCAGGTATGTCTTATATGCTCCACAAGTCAAAAGGAGATAAACAAGTTCGCACTAACAAAGTTAATCAAGATTGACCAAGTCATGAACAGCTGGCCTAAGCATAAGTCAAGCTCACATTGTGTTTACTCAGTCAATCACTGACCTTCTCAAATCCCGATATCATTGGTAGCTGCTACTCACACTCCCATACGCTGCTTCTGCATTTCATAAATAGTATTTTAGGCTGCGTTCAAACGTGAGCTTTTTCAATCAAATGTTTTGGCCATTGTTACGGTATACTAGGATTGAAATTTGAAATTAGACTCATAAAGACGGACTTGCACTTAACTCCAATCGGTCTAAACTGAACTATACTTAAGGATCTATAATATTTTGTTGACATTAACATATTTGAAGTGCAAATAATGTTGCTCTATTTTTGGTTTCAAAGCAAATGCTCCAATAGTAGCAAAATTTTCCCTTTTTTATATTCCATTTCGAACATGATTGATTATTTTAGGGTATAGGACCACCGTAGGAGTTATTGTTCTGATCTAAATGAAATATGTGCGCTGATAAATTAGTAAAAGGAAAATTTACACTACCTGCGGCGTCAGAATGAAATCTGAACACTAATTATGTCCGATGGGAGAGCAACAAAAGAGAATTTAAATAGAAACTGTTGTAATTTTGAAATTTTAATTTAGTTGAATT
This sequence comes from Prunus mume, assembly GCF_000346735.1. The sequence goes on along the minus strand of NC_024126.1, from coordinate 17,649,001 downwards.
TTGCTGGATGATGACTCTGGTGGGTTTCGATACAAGACCAATATCCTAAATGTTCATGAGTATTTGATTTACATAGTCAACAAAGTACCACCCTCTCTCATGTTTGTTGATCTCAATTCCGATTCGGGTTTCATCACCATTCGATCCCATATCAGTGGATGCCCAAGCCATGATGTCATGCAAAGTTCTTTTCTTGTGAGGCACATCCTTAGATTGTTAGAGCAGCCAATGCTCAAAGGACGGTTGTTGGGTTGGTCATATACAAATTATTGAAACATGAAAATTCAAGATTAAAAAAGATATTGCACATTTAAGAGTTTTTTTTTTTTTTTCTTTACAATTTAAGTTTCATACATCTTTAAATATTGAGAGAAGAAATATCACTAGACCGACGAACAATCAGTTGGCGTACACAGCAGTTAACCTTGATTCTTAAATTTCTTTTGTGACAAAATAAGAGATTATATTTGGGACCTACAAGCTATCTGTGCAGGTCATTTTGCGCTATATATGGTTGTAATGCAATGTTGTTGATGGCAACAAGAAAAACATGACTCTTGAATAGAAAAAAGTTAAAAAATAATTGAAGTATTCAATCTATTTCTGGACAAAGCAACTTTAATTTCTTTTAAGTCAAACCGGGCCGACTCAAATAATGCATAGTTAATATCACATGTAGTTGTTTACAAATGGATTATCTTGACTTCTGTTCTTGCTTGGTTGGCTAATTAATAATTTCAATTTTTCTAATCAGACCATGTTGACATATTTTGAAAACTCTTAGTTGATTTGTCAATACAAAGGAGAAGTTTAGCAATCATTCATTATCTTATTTGTAGACCGACACACACACACACACACACACACACACATATATATATATATATATAATCTCCTTCTATTGAGGGATTCCTCAAATAATTTTATTTGAGGGACGCCCTTTATGGTACCCTACAATTTTTTTTCTCAATGATCCAAACCATCTATTTTTTAGGTTTTCATCCATAGATCATTCTTACAACAAATTAGATAAATCGGAAACCGTTTCGACATCCAATTGTGTCTTACAAAATCAATAAACACGGTACTTCAAGAAAGTATTAAAATTTTAATAACTCAATTGAGAGGTCAAATGATATTGGATTCAAGTGATTTTTTTGTAGAGATGATCTTTGAATGAGTATTTATAAAATAGACGTTTGGAATAGTGAAATACAATCCGGAGTGGGGCCTACGAAGGGTGTTCCTCAAATAAGCTTATTTAAGGGATCTCTCAATGGAAGCTCTCTGTATATTTTATATATATATATATATATAGTATTTTGCAATAAAAAGATGACTACTCAAATTTTCAAAAAATTATTGAATATATATATATATATATATATATATATTTGAATAGAAGGATGAGGAGAATTATGAGTTTTAATTTCTCACAAGGTAGGCAAGTTAAGGATTAATAAGAGAAGGTTTATTTTAATTGGATATATATAAGTCCCTTTTTATTGAGAGATCCTTTAAATAAGGACACTCTTTATGGTATCGTACAAATTTTGTTTCCAACGATCCAAACTATCTATTTTTTTAAGTCTACATTCATAGATCATTCTTGCAAAAAATTAGACAAATCAGAAATCGTTTCGATATCCAATTGTGTCTTACAAAATCAATAAACACAATACTTCAAGAAAGTACTAAAATTTCAATAACTCAATTGAGTAGTCAAATGATATTGGATTCAAGTGAATTTTTGTAGAGATGATCTTTGAATGATCATCTAAAAAAATAGATAGCTTGGATTAGTGAAATACAATACGGAGTTGGCCCTAAAGATCAATGATTGAATTCTAATCATAGTCTAAAATATTGATAATATCGAGGATATATCTTTTTTTCGGGTCATAGATATTTCGGAACTTGTCCATATACATATCGTATAAATATTGATAATATCGAAAAATATCGATGTCTATAATTTCGCTCACACTTCAGCAATATTTTGTCAAAATATCACTATAATATCGAAAATATCGATGTAATGGAAAAACGGAAAAAAAAAAAACACAAACACACACAAAGCACACGGGCAAATGGGATTCGAACTCCTGCCATTTCACTCCTTCAACACCTTAACCACTATGTTGCTTATGTTTTTGTGATAATATGTGAAGGGGAACTTTATGTGGTATTAAGTCACTCATGTATCTTACCATGCAATGTATAAAGTGTAAAATATTGTAGTAAATCATTATATATAAATGATTATGGTGTGTTTAATTTTCCTTTATTAATTACTACATATTTTCTACACTCATAGTGTTTGTCAACTCGTTATATAATCCACTTAAATCAATTAAACCCATCATACAATGCATTTTCTTTCAATTTTTTGTGATAAACTAATAGATAATTGACTAAATAAACATCCTTCAAAGTTTCAATAAAAATTTCTAATTTTTTCTTACAATTTCCTTGGTTTTTATTCAATTTTTATTGATATCGATAATATCCCGATATTTTCATTGAAATTTCCATATTTTTGGACTACTGATATTTCTGATACTATCAATATTTTAGACATTGGTTCTAATAAAAGATTATGTAATGAATCAAGTAATAACAATGGTAATTAATAATAATTCAGAGGTGAGAGCAAGGAAATTTTGTAGGAGGAGTTTGTGTAAGCAGTGACATCAATACAAGAGAAAAAGCAGTATGGACGACTGACTTGTGTTGGGTTGCTTCATACCATGCACACTACCTTCTCAATGCATAATGTCAAAAGGGTCTGCTCTCTGCTCCCCTCACAAAAATAGAATCAAAATAAAAATAACAGGCGAAAGCTGAATTGGGTTCTGTTGTATAATGCTATTTAATATTGAGTGGACTACTAGCTTTTGTATACGTTTCTGGAATTATGAGAGATAAAAAAAACATGAAAACTCATTGAGTTTCTAAATTTTATTGCCAAAGACTTAAAGTCTAAAACAACATTGCTAACAAAGGAAGAATAAACACCACCAATGTTCTTCCGGGACATGACATAGAGAGCGGCACTTAGTCACTCTGTGGTCCCAACGTGCTAATCAATAGTAGATCTACTATGACCAAACAACAATACCTCAAAGAATAGCCCCACAAAATGAGGCACATTCAAAACCAGCCCAAATTCATGGTAGAGACAATAGATTTGCCAAAGGAATACCATATCGACATACATTCGCCAAAAGTCGGAGAACAACGAGGATCCGGAGGAAAACCCCTGATATGAAGTGCGCTCTCTCTCTCTCTTTGCTAGAGGACATTTGGAATTTAAAATGATGTAAATTAATGTTATAGAATTTGTAAAGTTTCTTGTTCGGCTAATGGATTTAAACATGAAATTTAATATTTTAAAACTTTCACTCTTTTGGAATTTTAAAAATGACAACTAGTTAGATATAATTTATAGTTGGAATTCATAACTTTTCCACGTTAAATTTTTAAATTTCTATGTTTTCATTTATCCAAAGACTGGTAACTAGTGTATGTCAATTAAGAAATTATAAGTCCAAATCCCAAGTTTGTCATGGTGCAAACTTTTGATGGCAATTTGTTGAGTGCAGCAGCCTGGGAGTTGTATGTGAACACAACACATGCAGTAAGCCTTTTAATTAATTGGAGGGACAAGCAACCATTATGTTTAAAGAATCATTAGTGGCAAAGCTTACAAGCAAGTGATGAACTTGTGTACAGTGAAGAGGAATAATCCTCGACGAGAAGAAGCAGAAGAGAAGAGGCCTCCTAGCATACAACCAAAAGCACTTCAAAAATTAAAGCTACTTTTAAGGGTATATATTTATATATGCACATTCTGTCACGCCATGACCATAAGTATAATAATAATTAAACAATAAAAAAGATAAAATAAAGTACTTGATTAACAACCAAATGAACCTTGATTGAAGCCTTTTGCTGGTCACCCAAATGACAGGACAAAAACCCCCCGACGACCTTCTTGAAACCTTTTTCTTATAATATTGGTAGTAATCAGATTAAATAATCAAACCCCATCTTTTGTTTAATTATTTTGCGACATTGACACTCACTAATATGAGAATATAATTTTTTATTAAGCTAATTTGTTTTCATCTTCAAAGTTAGCAAACTTGTTTGTATTAGCTTAAACAATCAATAATTCCTTGTAAAAATCTATGTCGCCATTATTCTGTTTCCAAGAAGAAGTGGTTAGCAAAATTTAGCTGTGGAAGCAAAGAGTGGTGACGGGATGGCGACAGTTATTAAAATTAATAAATTAATAATCCATGTTTATAATAATTAATAAGGTACTATCATATATAGACGGGTTGGATTAGTAAAATACAATACGGAATGGTCAAATGATATCGAATTCAAGTGAGTTTTTGTAGAGATGATTTTTGAATGAATATCTATAAAATAGACAGTTTGGATTAGTAAGATACAATACGAAGTGGGCCATATAAAAGTGTCTCTAAAATAAATTTATTTGAGGAATCTCTCAACTGAAGCGATATATATATATATATATCTCAACGAATTAGCTAGTGACTTTTTCTCTCTTTTATCTCAATCATTTATTCGTTAGGTGAGAGCATCTGCAACTCCAACAGAGTTGATGAAGCAAAATATTGTACGTCTTGGCCTTTCATTAGCGTTGGATGATATTTGGTAAGATAAGCTATGCATTAGGTTTATTGTTGTTAGAGAACTGGCCCAGCCCAGTCACAGTATGTATACAGTTATGCTTGGGCCATTCATATTTACAATAGCCATATCATTTCTTTTTATTTTTATTTTGGGTGAATATAAAGGATATTGGGAGGGATGAATCAAACAGATAATCTGGAATACGTGAGTAAATGCTTTTAAACATTTGAGCTACAAATCTTATTGTATGTTCGGACCAATCTTGAGATCCCTAGATTTAAGACTAGCTTATTGAGTTACATCAATCTCCCTTCATGACGTTGGAACTACACCAACCAATCTTGTTAATTTGGAGCCTCCCTTAGACTTGGATGGAGATACGTTTTGGTGGGTGGACATGAATTGGGGATCCCAACTCCAAATTCTTTGTTAGGTTTAATTCGAAAATTGAATTTATATTTGTCCCAAATCCATCTTGCATTTTTAATGGACTCTCCCCTATTTGATGGAGCTGAAAAAACCTCAGGTGAAATGGCCTAGCGCATTGATTCAATGTGCTCTCAAAATTTGCACTCTAGTCTTTGCTCAATGGCCTATGTTGCCAAGCTCTTGTCTGGTGCTTTAGCGGAAAGGAGATAAACTTTTGGTATCAAGGTACATGCACACTTTTTATTTCACTCCTCATTTGATTGGTTAAATGAGGAGTGAAATAGAAAAAATGGTACATGTACTCGTAAACTATGATCGAGGCAAGATTATAAAAAATGACAAGAAAATCACCCCTAAAAAATTACCCGACGAACTTTTTAGTGCCCCTATTTTCTGGTTCATTGTAGACCATAGAGCCCCAATGGATTTCTCAAATTCCCATACCCAAGGTACAACCCCTTTGGAGACCCATTGTGGGGTGGTAGAATTCTATAATGAGGACCTTATGTAAGGCCCTTAGATGAGTTGTTGGTGATCTCACATTTTCTCCTTGACCTCGAATTTGAAGCTTGATAAAGAATCCGAGAATACAAATTTTTGGAAGCATGAGTAAAGCCTACAAACTCAATTATTTTTCTATTCTTTTTTCCAAACCCACAAACTCATTTTTCAAAATCTTGGGCTTTGTTCTGAGTTTTGCCACAACAAAGGAAGAATTGCAGTAAAGTGAATTTCTGGTTCTTTCAGAAACGTAAGGTTAAGCCCAGCCTAGTGTCCATTGCCAATCATTTGCAGGGAGCTTGAGTTTTGCCCAATTCAATGCTTGCTTCATGGATAGAATTTATGGTGAGGAAAACAAAAGCCCAGTTTACATTTTTCCTTTCAAGGTTCCGTCCTTTCAATAGCTTCTTTCTATGACCCCATGAATAGTCTGACCCAAGGTTAAACTAAAATAGCCCTCCTCTTTGGTACCCCAAAAAGAAAAAAGAAAAAAAAAAGGTAACTTATTTTATTTTTTTTATCATGAATGTTTTACTGGTTTGAAGAACCTCTAGATTTAATCTGGGATGAAATTCTTTCGTTTTTCCTTCAAAATTAAAATTATGCTTCTTTCAAATTTTAACCGTCCAAGGTCGCTATATGGTGGATCCCAAGAGTCCCCCATCTTGAAGTGGCAGTGCTCTGGTAACATTTGGCTTTTGAATACAAAACATGAAGCTTGATGCCTTATGTAAGGATAATTGGAGACCGTCGTACTTGATGCCTTATGTAAGGATAAAAATAGAGCATGCAACACAAAATCCAAAATGATCGATGTCCAATTTTGAAAGTAGTTCAGACTTTAGTTTAGAGCTATCTTTTATGAATCTCTGATGAGCTTCATGGAAGGCACCAGCTTCGCGGCCAACAAAATCAGACTATTAGTGGAGAACTACTTGTGCGGGATATCAGGGATATCTCAGTCCCTTTGGGAAGCAATACGGAAAGCTAAAATTTAAATATGTTGCAAAAAGGAATACACATCCCTTGGCATTGTATTGGAATCAATCAACATCTTCTAACTATACAACTGGAGTTTTTCTTTGGGAACCGACCACGGTAAAGAAAAGAAAAAAAGCATTACTTAATTTGTGCTAACGACTTTTGCACTTATACACACTTCATCGATGGTTCCAATGAACAGTTTGACAAAATAACGTGTCAGATTCTTTTGGTAAAAGAACACTCCCTTTATGCCTGACACCACTTTTTTCCACACATACTTACCCTAAAGCAGGTGTTAGCTAGCTATTATTTCTGCAAGGAAACAAGAAAAAGTCATGGTACCTTGTCCGATTTGATTCATTGCTTGTTGATAATGACCTATACTGAACTCTCAAACGAAATAGTCGACAATGGTCAAGAGCATATCCTGCAAATTGATCCTTGCTTGAAAAAGAGGCTCTTGAAGAAAAAGTGTTCATCTAGGAAACATAAAATATTGATCCTTTTAGTTGATGCCTGTTCGCCCTTTAAGCTTCACTACAAAACGCTCGTCTAACTTTATATATTCATGTATTAAATATGCATGCGTCAATATAATATATGTATATATTTTTTTTTGCTGGATTAAGAATCTCTAAAGATCATCACACCTCTAATGGTGTACATTAAGCTGGAAACCCTTTCACAACTAGAAAGTGAGAAATAACAAAACATTTCCATCATAACCTGTAAATGAAGACAAACCTCTCGTTGTTCAATCATTCAAATGAAAATTCCAACAGAGAAACTAATCTTTATGTGGAGCCTTATAGGACCCAGTTGGGATGAAAAAACAATTTATTGGTATGGGAAGTGGGTAAGGAGGCAGTACTAGTGTGATCTCAAGCAAAGAGAGCCATGTTCATGTGGCCCTCCTTTGTCTCAATCCAAGTGGTCACGTCCAAGGGGAGGGCATATCAGGTTGCTTCTTTCCTTGAGGCTCGAGAGAAACCCTAAAACCCTACCCTCCTTCCTTCTTCAATATTCATACGCGTTCAAAATTCACTAAATTTTGATATATACATGCAGGGGTTCTATGTTCCCCTAACATGTGATGGCCTAGGCTTGCTCATGTGAAACCCACATGTCAACCATACCACGTAATCAAAATTGTCAATGTCCTGCCGCCAACCGAAGAAAACTACCTTAATTTCATAATTTTTTTGAAAACCCCATTAGAATAATGGTGAAATTTATATGCTTCTAATTAATATTTTAAAGATTGCTACTTTGTTCTTTCTACCTTTCTTGTCGATGTCCCTATATGATCATGATATTTGTAAAGTAGACGTTGTAGGGGTAATTGAGGTCTAATGGTCATGGGAAATGTTGATGTCTGTTTCTTTGTCGAGGAACAGCTTTATTTGTCAAAGGTTTTCATGTCTGTGAAATTTTTTCCTTGTCTGCATGAAAAGCCAATTAATTAGCTGGTCCTGACTTAAACACTGCTTTGCTCAACTGCCAAACCTCTTCTCTCTAGCTTAAAGGTGTTAATAGTCTAATTTGATGGAGCTTCATAAATCAATCAAAGATAAAACTTTCTGTGTACTAACGCGTTTTCTGTACATGTATTTTCATTTGCACCATCTCAGCTGAGGATATGTTGTACTGCTGAGAGAGATGATTTAAAAAGTTTTATTCTTTCTGTTTTGTTTAATCACCTGCACCAAATTAAGCTGATAATAATAAAGTGAATCAGTCTCTTCCCCCAGTGTTTTGTTTAATTACCTGCACCAAATTAAGGCCAGCCACTAGATTAAGTGATTTGATTTGATTTGATTTTTCTCTATTACAAAGGATAGGATATTTTAACAACAGACCTTTACACCAACAACAAAGTTATGCCACCACAATAGAACTAGCAACAATTAGGGTTTGAGCTCATCACACACACACACATATATTGTGGGAGCGTGTACAAACAACTACTGTCTGGAAACTACCCCCATCAAAAGGGGTGTGAAAATCAGTAGTACATGTTATCCTCATTAATGCAGTGAGGAGTGACGTAATTACTTTGAACCAGTAGGGTCCTGCCATACTTGATAAGAGTGTGGGCTCCGTAAGATCCCACGTGCACTGTGGGAAAAGCCCAACAAGGCCTGTTAAACCACCCGGGCATCGTTGCCCGTTATATCACAGGGTAAGTGCCAATTTGTCATTGCTTATTTAGGGTGATAAGTAATTTTTTAAAAAAATTTTGAGAAGCCCAGCCCGTTTGATAAACTATAAGAAAATCACTTATTATTAAAAATTGCTATGAGAGAAAGCTATAAGGGAAATTAACTAATGAGATGCTTTCATTTTCTAATTATGCAGGAATCAATTTTGAAGAGGCACTGGGTTTAATGATTATGCGGCAATCATTTTCTGATTATGCGGGAATAAGTACCAACAACACTTTTAACAAAAAGTTTAACAAACGCCAAACTATTTTATCTCATAGCTGATTTCTCTCACAGCAAATCTGACAGCGATTATTTTCACAGCACAACAATGTCAAACTGGCCCTAAGTCCAAATGGGACTAATCCTTAGGCAGCAGGCCTCAGAAGCGGATCAACATTGATCCCCAAGATCTCCCTACATTATTGCTACAACAATAATCTAGGAGATTACGCCCACGCATTTTGGGCAAATATCTCACACGTCCCAAGTCAAACTATTAATTTATTGGATGTGTGATGATATATCGGGCAACGATGCCCCCAATAAATGCCATACGCAACCTTTTACGGGAGTAAACCAGCCACCAACGAGTCATATAAAAATCGATCACAACTACAAGAAGGTAACATTCCATCACGACCTACAAAACCTGAACTATTCTTGTCTGAAATTGACTTAAGCATTGTAGAATCTTTGGCTCACACCACACTGGTGTACAAGGACTCACGATCTTCCATTTTCTCTTAAATCTCGGGGGGCAATTTGGGCTTCTTCACAAGTAGAAGAAATCATTCCCCCACACCCCCCCTTACACACACACACACACACACACACACACATATGTCGAAACCAAGACATCCTCCAACTAAGTGAAGAAATATATCACTAAATGATAATTTTTTTTAATGTATAAAAAGACAACATAATTTTATTAAATCATAAGAATAAAGAGTACAAAGGATACATACTGTAAAGGGAGACATCCCAATAACAATATGGCAACCATGAAGTTCCCCTGTGACTTGAGCGAGGCAAAAAGCTAAAACGATCAGAAAAGAATCACACTCGAAAATAACTTTTCTAAAACCCCTTTTCAACCACCATAATTTCCCCGAATCTAGTCCAGTGATATCAAAAACAAAAACCCACTGCTAACCGCTAACCGACATGATTTTGAAGAGACTAAGAACTGGCCACTAACCGAAATATATCACTAAGTGATTTGATTAAATAAAATATAAGTCTTAGGATTCTCCAAACTTTTAATGGAAAAATATCACATCTGCCGCCCAGAATCTCATTGGATGTCCTGGTTGACCCTTAATAATTAATCGATTCCCAGAAATGGAGATAGATCAATATATATGAAAGACTAATTAAAATATATGGTGTGTATATATGGATGCTACACCTACCTCAGATCTTCAGTTTTAATGCTACGTACTAAGACACTGAATTATAAACCAGGTTTTCTGAGGGCACATGCATAGAGTCAACAAGAACATGGAAATCGACCAAAATTCCGACTTTGGTTTTTTAATTTATATTAATTAAAACTTATTTAATTAATTATAATAAGAGCAAGCGAATTAATTCCTTTCACATGCAAAGATCATGGGCCGTTTGGGAGGTTACTTATCAGAAAACTGTTGCAAAAATCGAACAACCACCCGACAGAATCCTCATCAATTTTAATTTAATTTGAGCTATAATAATATGGATGGATGGTATTGGTAGGTGAATTAATTAAATTGAAATATGTCCAAGCAAATTTTTTATTTTTATTTGGATTTTCATGCACTTTATAATTGAAAGATATTTCAACGAAGGGGTGGCAACATTTTATTCATGTCACATGGCATCGAAATGGTTGTTACTTGGACTTCGCACACTAAGATCGACAAGGCTTTTGACAAAAAAGAAAGAAAAAAGATCAACAAGGCTGATCTAGATTAGGAATTAATCTGCCAAGTCAAATTAAACAGAACAGATTAACGGGGAGTCGGGGCTTGAATTGATGTTGCGTATGCATTTAAAATTTTCAGAAATAGTGGGAAGAAGAGTGATGCATGGTACTTGATGGTTAACACTAACTTGCTATTAATTAAATTTACTTTGACTACATTTTGTGTGAATCTCAAATTACTCTGTCATTATCTTATAATTATCACTTGATTGTCTGGGTTGTGGGGAACTTCTGGGGACCACATGAAGCTATAATATAAATTTTTTTTTCATTACCATCGAGGTCAATGAAGGAGGGAATTCGAACTCTGAAAAAAAAAATATAAAAGAATATATAAAAAATTCTTGTTTTATATATTTTTATTGAGAGAGACGATAACATAATAAACTCATACACACTATATAGATGCTAGGTTAGGACTCTACATTAGTGGGTCCATTGCTTATACTTAGATACACACAAAAGAATTTTTGAATCCAAAATTAAGTTCAAAGCAGAATTTACTAATTAATATTGGTATTTCAAGAAAGTGAAAAGAGAGAAGATATAATGCAAGGTAATTGAAAGTCATTGATAAATTATGAGTATCACATTCATCAACGGTCTATTGTCATTGAACGAGCAATCTTAACTTCAAAGTTTGAATGTATATATACGATCAAATTTTTTTTGGATTAATTTGTTTACCTAGTCTAGGTTCTATATTTTTTTAATCATCGAACAAACATGAACATTCTTTTTTAACAGTTGAAAACAAACATCATTCACTTGGCAAGTCGCATAGCAAGATCATTCGTTATCTTTTCTTGTTTTCCTTATTGTTCTCTCAAATATGCTTTTTTGCATATGCTTTGTTTCCATAAAAGCGACTTAAATTTCAGCGGAGATCCCCTCATTGGGCAAACCGCGTACCCTCTCTCAAAGACAAAAACTTTTTAAGCACTCATCACTCCCAGAAAGTTCAAAAGCCCCTTTAGACTTTTTTTTATAGCTTTCTTGCAAGTAACTCTTTCTCCTCAGCTTGCGTAGTTGCTGACGATCCCCTTCGAACATCCCCCAAACAGTTTCAGTTCTCTCTCTCTCTCTCTCTCTCTCTCTCTCATAGTTTTAGTGCAAAATGCAATAAATATCTCATCCCAAGAAAGGAATGTAATTTGAAACCCTAACTCCAACGTAAACACTTTTGGTTTTGCATCATGAGATCAAAAGCTTTTTAATTTAATTAACTTTTCCTACACACACGGCTTTAAAAATGTAAAGGGCCCATCAAGAATTAGTGGAGAGCTGCCGGCCAACGTCGGCAGCAGCAAATATATGAAATCGGTCAGTCACCATCTCAAGCCGCAAACTACGGTGGCGCCATTACGTATGCTACATGGCAATTGGCAAGCAACATGGCTATATATATGAGTTCACACACAAATAAATTATAATATATAACAATATATTATACAAAACATACACTAATCCCATTGTTTTAAATTAATAATACATCATTATCACAATGGATTTAATTATAGTTTCCAAGACATTAAGACAATTTGGTGCCACGCAATGACTCAAACTAGTTTTACAAATGAAGCTAATGCCACTACACATCCCACAGCGCGGACCGAGTGCACTTTTCTACATTCGAAAAAATAAAATGGCTAAAATGTAAATAAATAATAAAACTCAGTAACCAATTAACTTTTGGCAAAAAAATTTTGTTCAGCTGATGTGATTTCCTTCACGGTTTTCTTGTACTCGTGGTTGAAACCTGGCTATCGTTTCATCGACCCGGCACGGGGCTGCGGTCGTCGAAGGATAGCCGAAAAACCCACTTAGTGAGTGACCGTCTTCTCGAGTGGTTGGTTTGGCTGCGACCATTGATGTCGGGGACGTTGAAGTACTCGCCGACAAAGGCCTTCAGCCGATGCATTGCCAAGTCCAGAGTTTTCTCGGATAAGTTGGCAAAGCAGACACGGAACCAGCCAGGTTCTGTGCAATGACAAGACGACCCGGGAGAGATATTGAGACGAACTTCGTACACAATTTTTTTCCAAAGCTCCATTTCGGCTTCAAAAGTGTTGGACCTGAGCAAGCGCCTCATGTCTACCCAACAGAACAAGCCGGCATTGCCCTTGAGGCAGCCAATCCCGGCTTTCTGAAGGCCGGATACGAGCCTTTTTTGACGTTGTTTGAGCCTCTTTTGGTTCTCGGAAATGTAGTTCTTAGTGAGTTTCTTGTCAGAAAGCATGGCCGAGAGAAGGTATTGAGTTTGAGAAGATATAAGCCCGAAGCTTGACATTTTTGTGGCGGCTGCCACAACCATGTCGTCGTTGGAATAAATGGCGCCAACTCGAAAACCGGGAAGGCCAAGATCCTTAGAAAGGCTGTAGACAACGTGAACTCGGTTCCACATTGGGGAATTCTCGTCACATTTTCTCTCTTTGAGAATTTCCATGACGCTTGTGAAGGATGGGGAGCTAAAAACAGTGCCGGAATAAATTTCGTCACTAATTAGATGGATGCCTTTGTCTTCGACGAAGGAAAGGAGGAGGTTGAGTTCACTTCTGGTCATTGTGGTACCCAATGGGTTTGAAGGGTTCGTGACCAAGACGCCTTTGACTCTTAGATTGCGTTTTTGGGCTGCTTGGAAGGCTTCTTGGAGAGCGGTTTCAGTAATTTGGAAGCCATTGGAGCTCGTGCAGTGTATGGGTACAATCTCAACCCCGGTGCGCCACTTGAGGTCTCTATCAAATCTGCAAGAAATGCAAGCAAATATCATTACGGAATGAAATGCGTAATTATTTTCCCTTCGTGAACTGAAGTCCACGAGGAGACATGAAAGTACTATGTAAGTACTGGATGTCTTGAGTTCAAATCTCATTATTAAGATACGTACCCTGGATAGTATGGGGTAGGAATGAGAACAGCTTCACCAGGGTTGGCGAGGCAGAAAATAAGGGTCTCATTTGCAGAAGTTGCACCGGCGGTGAGAACCAAGTGGTTGGGATCAAAGGTGACTTTGTTTCCTCGGATTTCCGCCATGAAATCTACCAACGCCTGTAACGAAAATAATCAAAAAATCTGAGTCAGACATGCGCCAGCTAGAAGCTTACTTGGTGGGGTCGTGCCTTTGAATTGCATTAAGGAAAAGGGAAGCTATATATAATTGTACAAAACAATTCATGTGTTCACCTTTTTGAATGCGGGAAGGCCGTGATAATCTTGGAAGAGAGCAAGCTCGGCAAATATGGACTCTCCACTTCTCTTGAATCCAGCTGCGTCTGGGTTCTTCGCAATCCATGACTCAAGAATATCAAAGGATAACTGCAAAGCAAAACATTGAAATGATCATGAGTACATAAATATATAAATAATTTCTCGAGAAAAAAAAATGAAAATAAAGGGTATTTATGCATGGTATTAACAATATTGTACCAAAAAAGAGAATTATTAGTTAATTATTACTTGATTCTCCGCAAGACCCATCTGAATAATCCCTTTGCTATTCTGGATCTCATGGTAGGGATTCTTCTCATACTCTTGCCAGCCTAGGAAGTATGAGGAGTCTTGGCCGTGAGAGTTGCACGTAGCTTTTGTAGACAACATGCACATTTTGATTTTGAAAAAAAAAACAACTCTCTTGATATAAATAGAAGCTTAGCTTGATGTAAACTATCACAAAAGTGCAAAGGAATGAAAGCAAGAGAGAGAGAGAGAGAGAGAGAGAGAGTTGAGGTTTTGGTTTTGGTTTTGATTTTGGAATGCAAGTTTGAAGTGGGTTATTGGGTGTTGTTGGAGTGAAGGGGTCTATATATAGGGAAAAAGTATCATAGATAATACAGAGAAGATTTGTCTAACAAAGGAATGCCACGTCACGCTTTGAGTACCGAAGAAAGAGATAACAAAAGAGTTTTTATTTTGCTTAGTATGAAGTTTGATCTAATAAAATTCAATCGACAACATGATAATTGTACGCGCTTTTCTCCACCGTCCCTAAGCAAGAAGACATTAAGCAAACTTTACACTCCCAATACCCAGTTTTAGTGTTAACTAATCAATATCAATTATTTATTTATTTATTTATTTAATTTAATTTTTTCCACATTTTCTTGGACTGGGAAGTGTCTTGCACCACCTACAAACTAGCGTGGGGTTACAAGTGTACAAAGCAGCATTAATGAGATGGTAATCGGAAAAACAAAGAAACAAAAATCAAGACTTGGGGTCTAGTTTTGTAGAGAAACCCTACCGACAGCAAGTATCATAGAAAATGGCTAGAGTGACCCACCAGGTCCATGTAAACTTCGACCTGTGATTGTGCCCCCTGGTCCATATGCTGCTTGACTGGAGTAGCCACAACTAATTTTGTCGGCCATTCTTCTCCACCTTTTTTAACCTTTTCATTTGAGTTCTTGCGTCTGCTTAGTTCATCACCCTAATGCCCAAACAATCTTTTGATTTGAGTCAACCTCGAAATTTTGGTGGGAACAAAAAGGGTATCTCTCTCTTTTTCTTAATTTTTATCATAATTATTGTAGATATACAAACAAGGGAAAACCCTAGAATCTGATAAAACTTCAAATGGTTTGATATGAGATTATTAATGAATTAAAGTATCTATTAATATTAAAATGATGAGTAAATTTGTCTTGTTGTATCTAATAATCGAGAAATTATTGTATGGTATAACCCGTTCATTTGTTATAATATGACTGGATGTCAATGTTAAGATTTTTCACTTATTGTAGTACCATGCTATAATCATTCGAAAGATGACTCAATTATGTTACCCAACTTACACTTGTATCTGAGATAAAAATAAATAAATAAATAACTTACCCCTTGTATCTAAAATACAAGCTTCCACTGATATTTTACTAAAATATATTTAACTGCTTGCAACTGTTAAATTTGCAACTAATTAAGATTATAAAGAAAAAAAGAACACGAAACTAGATAGAAAAATCCAGAGATGCCAATTACAAAGAAAGTGTTGAAAAAATAAAAGTAAATTAGAGAGAGAGAGAGAGAGAGAGAGAGAGAGAGAGAGAGTATTAAGACTTGAAATAGGGATATATGAATATTAAATTATTAACTAAAAAAAAAGCTAGCAATAAAATAAAATTAAAATTAAAGGACACATCTCTATCACCCAAAAAGTATATAAAGAATCAAACATATATATTTATTTAGAAGACCAAGTCTCTTATTTAAGAGGCTAAAATTTGTTTTTTCATCAGAAATTAGCTATCAATTATACCTTACATCAGTTTTTTTTTTTTTTGGTTTAATAAAATTCCAACTAACTTAGTTTTATTGTCAAAATCTAATCCCTTAAAAAAAGAAGAAGTTATTATAGGTCTTCTTCCTAATGCATGGCCCATGGATTGCACATGTAAAAAATGAGTTGCAAATTGATTCAAGGAGCCGAAATTTAAGTGGCACATCTTGATTGGACTGGAAAAACTGAATAGCAAATCTTTGGTAGTCGCATTTTCATGATAATGTCTTGGCTCTTGGGCGGTGGGGACTCCGGGTTTCCTATTCAAACTTTGGAATGCAATGATGAAGCTACAACATAAAAAAATGCTTAGGAAAGTTGGTTCCATTAGGAAAATATTAAAGCAAGCAATAATTATGCATCACAACTTCTAATCCATTAGTCCGCCCTTTGTTTCTGCTACCTGATTTCTAAACTTTCCCATTGTAATATGCATAGATTATTAGGTCTTTGCTGTCTCATTGACGGGAAATAATAAGTTAGAAAAAATGTTGATCTTTTAACCAATTTGTATTTGATATGGAACCAACTAATCAGTATTAATTAGTAACAGGCAGTAGGCGATAGTGATGGGGCGCATCGATAGCTAGATCCCAGATTTCCTTCGCTTTTTTTTTAGCTTAGGTTTTATTTGCATGTTACTTTTTGAGAGATTTGAAACAACAAAAGTGAGTGACAGCTCAATGTGGCATAGCTTCTTTGATCCTGGTTTTGAAATCTTGCTATTGGAAGGGGTAGGTGGGTCTCTCCTCAGTTCCCAAAGAAACTACCTTTTGAAATAAGAAAACTAGTCTATGAAGACGTAGTAGTTGGTAATAAGAAAACAAAGAACGTTTTGATTGGATGAAGAAGCATACACTTTCACTGAATTTTATGTGTAAAAAAAACATTAAACAAAGAGGTTTCTATTGCTAAACAATTTGGAATAGAATTTCATGATCACATGTAAGAGAGCGCTCACACTCTTTAGTACGTTTCACTCCATAATGGGTCTAGCTAAAAGCGAAGACTTTATTTTACTACATTGTTGCATTATTGTGTTGGGCATACATGGGCTTTGTAAAGTTGATTAGAGCGGATGCGCTTCTTACTCAGTATTTGAGTTAAATCCTCCTCGTAATTTAAATTAAAATAAAATAAAATATCATTTGTATTATAAAAAAAAAACATATTGCATCGGATTCTAATAAAAATGTGGTGTCCAATTCATTACATTGTAGTTAGAGTCAGGGGCGGAGCCACATGCAGGCCTGCCATGACCATGGTCCCCCCAAAGTCCATGAAAACCCCATTACTTCTTAAGCATCAACTACAATATTAGTTAAAATATAACTCTATATAATCTTGTATTTATAGTACTGGCTCCCTTACAGATTAGCTTCTAGCCCCACCACTGGTTAGAGTCCAGTACAATGCGCTAATGTAATCAATAATCTTTGCATTATTTCAAATTAATTAGCTATGTATTAACGTTAATGACTAAGCGAAAGATGCATGGCCAAGCAATGCCCAAGATAATTAATAATATTACCTATACATTTGAAACCATGCAACAATTAATTGCGGTCTCTCGGATAGCCAGAATGATCTGATTGATTTGTGACAAATTGGCATATAGGCTTGGACCGCTTGCCGGATTCAAGCATGCTTACGGGACGACAAATAAGACGTGATTAGATACACCCCAAATAATGTAGTGGGAATTATCCTCTTAAATGCACACATAGATGGTAAATATATTACATCAACAATTAGTGATTAAGGCTTCTACAAAAAACAAGACAAAACAAAAAAAAAAAACCGAAGAAATGGTATCGTCTGGAGATATGTTGAGTTTTTCTATTTGATTTGAGGTGTTCCTGATTTTATTCAGATGCTCTATTAAAAAATGAAAGCAGAATTGAGTTTTTGAGCTTCTCTTCTTCCACGGTTGTACTTTTCTTAAGTTTCCTCTTGTACCATAAGTCGAGATTCCCTAAACAAATTTGACTAAAGGAAAGGGCCTAGCTAGGTAGATAATGTCTTTTTTGAAACCCTCAATTTGGGTTGATTATTAGTTATTGGTAGGGCTAGTCATTAGCTTAGCTTAAAAGATGGGTTAGGGAATGTTAAAACTTGAATTGAGATAGAATGATGAAGAGGGAAATTAATCAAAGAATAATAGGAGAGCCACGTGGTTTGTAGTAGAGAAGAGCTATTAGGGCATGTGAAAGCCTCGTTTAAGTGCCCCCCACCACACCCTCTCCCACTGTAAGCAAATACATTAAGAAGTTGGGGGACCATAAGAGACTTAGTCCATGCTGACAAGTAACATGTGTGCTCACGTTCGACCATTCCGAGTAGACATTGCCATGGGCCATTTGCCCCCCCCTTTCTTCAATAACGTAGGCCCCAATTTCTTCCTTACCCTCCAATATTACATTTTTGTTTGTATATATGTATATATATTTGTTATATATATGTATATAATATTAGCCAGTTAACAAAAGGTCAACGAAAGCTACGCATACCCACTTAATTACTAGAAGCAGCAGAAACGTATGTAAATCAATTGGGAGACAGCTCCTCAAATGAATTGCCCAAATCTTTCTCTCTCTACAGGATGAGGAAAATGTTTCGAAGTTTTCTTGCTTCTGGGACCATTGACCTTAACCAAAGTCATCAGGAATTGAAGGAGAGCTATAGGTGAAGTACATACTGCTCAAAATTCAAGCTGCTTTGATGTTAATATGTGATGAGTGTAACAGCTTCCAACAAAGTACCGCTACTTATCTGGATAATCTCTCTCTTGCTTGGGAAGGACGGGATTGATTGTGTTTGTGGGGTTGATTTGTAAATATAATAAAATATTATTGGTCAGAGCTCAGAATGCATGTATGTTGTTTTACATGGAAATTATGTAATGTTGAGTTGATTTGGATTCATACGGCTGACTATTTCGTTTCGATCTACTTGTCTACTTGGGATAATTAGTCTAAATGAGGATTTTAGATTTGTTGATTGAGCAATCCAGAGAAAAAGGATACGATCTTTTTCAGCTGCCAGGAGATCAAATTCACTTTCAGATACATGAACCCTCTTCATGCATATCTTATTTACAACTTATACAAGTTAATTACAGCCAGATCACAATTACATATTTCAGATAGATTCATGAATCATCTTCATATATATCTGCTTATTACGTCGATTGCGATCGGGTTTAAATTAATTTAAGATGTATAAGATCATATTGAATTTATATGGGTGCCTGCTCTCCCCATGCAAGGACGTGTTCATGCTCTTCCCTTTGCATGCGCAATATGATATACAGAATATGGGACAAACCAACAATTAGTGTGTGTTGCTATATATGGTGCTACCACATTTTCATTTGCATGTCAAAACTATAAGATATTCACAATTCATTTGCATGTTTGATTAGTTTTATAATAATAATAAAATTATTTGGATTAAGAGAGATTTGCCTTTCCCAATTTGAACATGTGTGTGTGTGAACATAATATAGCAAGTGTCGTGTTATTGTTAGAGTTCAATTCTTGTCGTGAACGTATTAAATGAGTACATGATATTCATTATCTTAGCTAAAAAAGAACAAAAAATTGACAAACTAGATAAATATTCTTTTTAATCTCATCATGATGGATATATTTATTGTATCTCAATGACTTGTTTACATCATGATCTCGATGGCATTCAACTATGATCCCGAAAGCAACCTATATATGGTTGACGACAAAAACAAAATTATAATTACACACACCAAACCAATGCATGATTGAATCAACCATGCTAGCTGCATGCCTATAAGAATCGGATTTAATTTAGAGTAGAGTGGAAAATCAAGTTGTTCATCGAAGTCAGACAGCACTAGCTAGCTATAGATAATACCTAGGTATGAATTATGAATGGAGGACCATTTATGCTAGTCTTAGTCGTGCATGGTTCTTTCAGACCAGGTCAATTTTTGTCTTGTTATGGCCAACTGGGTCACCAAATGAAGCAGCGAGGCATGGTGTGTGCCTCAATTCCACATCAATTTATGATCCCCTTTTGTAATTATTATTTGCTGTAGCCATCTGAATATAATCCAAATCAAAACAATCCCAGCGGCCCAGCCAACCCATACATGTAGTTCTCCTTGCATTTTCAGATGGGGACTCATCCAGCCAAGCTTGAGACTGATAGTTGCCTTGCTTAGTTACTTGTTTAATTAATACATACTTCACTGTTTTTGCATGCTGATTCGTATTGAACCTGTTGGCTTCTCTACTTAAACTGTTAGACAAATCTTCTGGACGACAATTAGCGCTTGTTGGGATTGTTTTATGGGAAGCACTTCTGCTCATAAACACTTTTGTTATAAATGTTTTTATTAGAAGAATGTTGCACTTTTTGTTAAAAATCCAAATGCTTCTTGAAAAGCACTTGGAAGTGCTTCATACCTGACAAGTACTTCTCTTTTTTTTTTTGGTCTGATACAAGTACTTCTTTAGAAAGCGTTTTATGACCCATATACACTTTTAAATTATTTCGATTGTAGTCAAAATCGCTTTCGGTTGTCAAAAAAAGCTTTTAGTCATTCTAAAAGCACTCTCAAACGAGTCCGAAAAGAATATGTCGACATTGCATTCCAAGCTAATGCTCTTTTAGTTAGAAAACCTTGGGCCAATGACCATGTGCTTGATTGAAATCCATTAATTTACACCCTGGATTGCAGAGTAGGGGACAATATAATATGGTGGCAGGCTGATAGTACAAGCAGCCCTGAAACATATTTATGGGCCCAGATCCATAAATACAAAGTAACAAATCCATGGGCCCAGACCCAGAAACACTGGACCCGGTTCATGGAAACTCCATGAACAAATGTTTCCATGTCCAGCTCTGCTCCACAGGTGGTATGTTGCAGTTGCAGACAGTTGTTCCAGTCCAGTTGAACCTATTGCAAGATGTTAGTACTGTGATAAAAAGATTAAAATTTTGTTTGTTTTTTTAAATTTACCCCAGTTTGCTGTAAAAGTAAAATTAATGGGATTGAAACATTAAATGGACGGCATTAGCATTTCCCAATTCATTCATCTGACATCGATTTGAATTGTAATTTTCTCTTTCTAGGAAATTATCAGAAAGAACATGAATTTCTTTTTTCGAAAGTAAAAGGTAAATATGTTGGAAGCACTTTATGACAAGGGGTAAGTCGAATCCCAAGTAGGGATTAATCTCACCCTTTAAGTATGGGGACACCTCGTGGTATTCACAACAACAAAAAAGTAAAAAGTAAATTTTAGATTTTAGATTTGTTATTTTTTAAAGTTCTTAACTATTTCTAATTTCCTAGAGAAACAAGAATAAATCTGAAAATACGCTAATTCACCGCAGGACCACATAGATTATTCATTTCTTTTTCATTATGCTGTCTATAAGGAAATACTTAATTTTCATTAATTTGTCTTTTTAAAAAAAAAAGCCAAAAGTCACTTTTAGTCCCTATAGTTTGACACTTCAACCACTTTTAACCATATAGTTTCAATTTCGTCAATTTTGCCATTGTAGTTTCGTATTTGTAACAATTCAAGGACATGTTAGTATTCTTGTCAATTTCTTTAACTATGCAAGGGGCAATTTCGTCAATCCAAAACCCTTGAGCGTAAAAGCTTGTTTGAAATTCTCCCCATTTCATATTAGGACTTGAAATTCAACCACTAATCCCAATTTTTTATGAATCTTAAACTCAAATGACCAATTTCAAACCATGATATGAAATTTTGGGTTGACAAAATTGCCCCTTGCATCGTCAAAGAAATTGACAGGAATACTAACTTATCCTAACAAATACGAAATTACATGGTTAAAATTGACGAAATTGAAACTACAAGATCAAAAGTAGTTGAAGTACCAAACTACAGGAACAAAAAATGACTTTTGACCTTTTTTTTAAGACTTGATTTTCAGTAAATTTTCCTCTACATAAAGTTGTTTCAATTAGTTATTGGAGGGTAAATGGTCAAAATCCCACTCAATCTGTTCAATTCGTTGTCTAATCTTCTTTCAGAAAAATTGTTCTTCGAACTAATAAAAACATTTCCCCTACGATCAAATTTCCCAACATTACATCCAATTTGTTGTGTTAAAAAACCACGTGCTGAGTACATGAGGTATTTTTAAGGAAAAATTAGTTATTTAAAAGAAAATTACTTCCCTCCTTACTCTGCATGTAAGTAGGAGCTCATACATTTATGCCAATAACAGTGTGACATGTGTGCATAAGTTTTTCTTTGTGTTTTTGATGAATTATTTTTATATATATGTCAAACTATGATTTGCAGGAAGAAGGCAAACAGTATCATATTTACAATCTAATAACTTTTATAATAATTAAAAACTAAGAATAAACTTTAAATAAGTAAATAAATAAAAACATAAACACCACATTCAACCTCCCCGTCTCTGATTTTCTTTTGAATTCAAATAGCAAAAGTTCTCCACAACAACCAATAACCAAAATCCGATTAGCACAGAGGGATGGTGTAGAAAACTCGATGGTCATTTCACCTTGTGCAACTGAAATGACCATTTGGGATAATGCCTTTAAACTTTTCGCCATGCCATTGTCATTGAAATAGCCTCATTTATATATTTTTATCTGTTTACATGGATAACATCTTCCCTAAGACATTGCTTTCCCATTTGGTTTAAAGAATTTAGAAAACACTTCCACTGAACTTCCCATAACTTGCCTTCGTGGAAAACGAATTTGTGGCAAACAAACTAGAACCTACAACAGCTGATAGTTTGCTGAAGAAAACAACCATCTTGTAGTTTCTCACTTGGATTTTATTAAGTAAAAGTTTCTTCTAGTCTTTTATTTTATTTTAAATAATCAATCTCTCATTTTTGCTGACTGACTTAATTTACTTGAATACAGAACATGATAGACTAGTTCAGAACTCGTAGCAATTTTTGAGTTCCATAATTTCTTGAAGTCCGGTTTTCAAAGGACTCAAGTATGGCGCACAATTTTGGTAACTGACTCAATCTACTTCAGTTTACAAAACAGTAGTAAATGTAATTCATCCACAGAGGGAGGATCAGTACACACCTAAATCAAAGTGACAACAAGAAGCACCAAGAAACTGCTTCTCCAGGATCATCCAGAGCGCGTGAGAGGAATAAGCCCGACTGTATATGGTAATAAATCTTCAGAGATTCTTGAATTAAGCCAAGCCCTTACACTTTTATCTCGATCCATCCATTTTTCAAAGGCTGGATTCACGTGATTGGTGATTTTACCATTGTCATCAGACAGAAAAGCAGGTAGACAGATGTCCGTTCCATCAACCAAATCTTCTACTCTATATTTCTTGAGAACTTGTAAAAATAAAACTAAAAACATAAACACCAACCTCAACCTCCCCATCCACCTATCTCTGTTTTTCTCTTCAATTCAAATAGCAAAAGTTTCCCACAACCAAAAACTAAAATCCGATTAGCACCAGAAAATGATGTATAAAACTCGACGGTCATTTTCACCTTTTTTTTAATTTATTTTTTTTATTGGTCAGAACCTGGATATTTCATTGAAGAAACCAGGGCAAAGGGCCAAGGCTCATGCAAGAAGAACATATACAGAAGTCCAATAGAAAACAAACAAGAGGACAACAGAATAATGCTACATAAAGAAAAGAAACAGACTCCAACTAGCTCGGAGGGGAGCTAAACGACACAGATGCATCAGCAAGAGAAAATGCGTCAAAATTGCTCACAGAGCCACCATAATTTAGGCATCCCTCGTGGACAAGGTAACCCATCCTTGTTCAAAATGTGCATTAGAAAGGACGGGGGCCATTGGAGATATTCCATTTAAACTTTTCTCCATGCCATTGCCCTTGATATAGCTTATTTATATATATTTTATCTGTTTACATGGAAACCATCTTCCCTAAGACAGATTCCTTTTCCATTTGGTTCAAAGACTTTAGAAAACACTTCCACTAAAATTCCCATCACTTGCCTTCGCAGAAAACGAATTTGCGGCAACTTCTGGTGACAAACTAGAGCGTACAACAGCTGATAGTTTGCTGAAGAAAAGTCAAACTTCTGGTGTTTTCATAATAGACACTAATGTAACCCGAACAATTCTAATAGCTACTGCACCATAACAGAAGAAGCCCAACTTTCTCATAAATCAACAACCAAAAGGAAAAAAAAGGGTTTATTTAAGAAGCACAATAGCACTAATCCTAAGTTGACTTTGGTAAAAACTGATTACACTTGGCGCATAAAATAAAAGGGCCATCTCAGCATATGTGCTTAACCATGTATAACAAACACAGTTGTAAAACTAACTTACAAAACTAACAACCTAGCCATTGTTTTGTAGCATCCACATTTTCTGGTGAAGTCTCATGTGATACTACATCAGTTTATACTTTTAATGATTTTAGCTTTTGAGAAAGAGATATTTGGCCCATGTAATTCATCCATGGAGGAAGGATCAGTACTCACCTCAACTGAAATGAGAATGAGAAGCATCGACAAGTTTCTCCAGGGCCATCCAGAGTGCCCGAGAGGAAGAAGCCCCAACTGTATATGATAATAAATCTTCAGAGATTCTTGATTTCAGCCAAACCATTACACTTTGATCTCGGTCCATCCATTTTTCAAAAGCTGGATTCACATGATTGGAGATTTTACCATTTTTATCCAGCAGAAAAGCAGGTGGACAGATCTCAGTCCCATCAACCAAACCTTGTACACTATATTTCTTGAGAACTGGAAGAAATAGCCATTTCCACTGAGTGAAATTAGTGTGGGTTAGCTTCATCGGAATCATAATGCTAATGTTCTCAACAGTAATCTGTTGGACAGTGATCAGATGTTGAATGGGAATTTCTACTGGAGGTGTTTGTTCATCTGCCACTGAAAAGAAATGGAAGAAAGTTCAAGAAAAACGAAGAATGTGAGCCATATGGCTCCAGCTCAGATACCACGCTGAGTTATAGACGGAATTTGATAAAAATTGATTTCCATTCACTTAACAATAAGTACATTTCTCTCAATTTAAAAAAAAGAAAAAGAAAACTAAAAACCTGCCAAGTCATTGATCGTACATTACCATTCCCGTAGCCGTTGATTTGTAAGGTACACATAATCACATTAGACTTAATGTGATCCTTTTTCATTACTTCAGAAAATTTTCCAAAGAGTACACTCGTCTTGTTGTCCAAAAGAATCACCGAGTGTGACAGAAGAAAAAGGTAAAAGAGACACATCTTTTTGCAAAGGAGTTGGACTGGTTGAAAACCATATGTTTGGGTTCCAACACTCAAACAAACTATTCAAGACCAAAAGCATCCGAGCATTGAGTTACCAATACCAGTCCCAGTCAAAGAATTAAAAAAATGTAAAGAACTGTGCATGAACTTTTATCTATTGTTTCTATCCCAATATATTCCATACCATAATGGGTTTAATGTGAATGTGCTTAAAGTTGTTTACATATGCAATCAAAGCATGAAAATATGTCGAGGACAATGGAAAAAGTATTGCAGAGATGTTAGTGTGAACCAACATCTCTGTTTTTGTGTTTACTATTAGATTGAATTTCTTTTATCTAATTTTACTGTGTCAGTGAGGAGATAAAAATGAACAAATAATTTCATAGCATGAAGAATGTATTGCTGTGCGAAAGCTTACCATTAATGTTGGAGAAGAACGGTAGCAGACTCTCAACATATTCAATCACGTTATCCACAAGGGGAGACCCCTCAAGCCTATACAGCTCACTGCAAACCACATCCTTTTCAAATTCATCTTCTTTCTCTATGCGGTCACAAACCTTGGCTTTTCCCTTTATTGGGTTACAAAACTTGTCTTCCTTTTCATCAAACCATGTCAACTCCGTCTCCATGTTACGACTTTGCATCACAACTGCACCACTTTCCCTAAAGAAGATAGGCCTGGAAGGCCACATCTGCTCTGGGTGACCTGAGACCTTAAGCTTAAAAAGCTTAGTCCAAGATTCACGCACATTATATTCTCTCATGACCCAGACTTCAATGTGGTGAAGCTCAGGGTTCCTATTACTCATTAAACAGTGAGGATCGGTCTTCCTATGAG
Source organism: Prunus mume (assembly GCF_000346735.1). The sequence continues at coordinate 17,622,852 of NC_024126.1, read as the reverse complement.
TCGTTACACACAGGCATCCTTCTAAAAGAACCCCTACTTGTCCGAACGTGACATTATCTTCGTTTAAAATAGGCAATGCCACTTCCCGGAACTCATCCTTGGCCAAATCAAAAGCAAGGATAGCTTGTCTGAATGGCTCAAACAAGCAGTGCTGCCAATGGAGTGCCTCATTTGAAAGAACCCCATTGGACCAATTAGATAACTTGGGGGCTGCAATCCTTTCCCAAGAGTTGGCTCTCAAAGAGAAGACCTTAACAGGGTCCCTGTCCGTTGGATCAATCAAACGAGCTGCCGCAACAACTTTGTAGTCATCAGTGGCCGCCACATAACCAAAACCATAATTATAAACATTGCTAACACTTTTTGATGCAAATCCAGGGTTAGGCAATTTCAGGAAGAACCCAGTTGATGGGTTCCAGATATAATAGCTTTCATGAAAATCAAGAGCTACACATACCAAGCCATTGCACGAGCCCAGTAATACCAGACGACTGCCTGATTTCTTGAATGGGCAGGACAGCTCTCTGACCGCAGAATTGTCATAAAACGACGCCGTCTCCTTCAAGTTCAAGGATTGGAGATGATAGTCGGTGGAGACGAGGAGTCTGGGACGGAGGGTTTGCCTCTCAGACGCTACCTTGAACTGGGATTTAGCGAATTCAGGGTCGGTGACTATGGAACGCCACCGTTTTGAGACGCAGCTGAACCGGATCAGGGATTTGACTGGCAACCTGGAGAGAATATGCACGATGATGTCTTGGGGTAAGTGGTTATTCGACTCTTTCTCCAACTTCTTCTTCTTCTTCGCCATCGGCATTTCAGATTTTGGCGCTGAAAACCTCAATTTGAAGAAGTTGGATGACTGATGATGAAGAGTGTTTAGTATTAAAATTGCTTCAAATCAGATACGGGATTTTGCACCAAATCTGAAATAGATGCAAAATTCAAATTGCACAATCCAAACATGGAATAAAGTCTGTCACAATTAATTTGGCATTTATGGGTTGATTTCCATTTTTGAAATTTTCCTTAAAAGAAATGCATAAAAATGGTAGACAAAATGTTTGCTGATTTAGCGAAGGGTGTTTTAGTCCGTTAACAAATAATTATTGAAAAAATGGGTTAAAGGCTTCAATTTTCAGTGAAAAGTCGGAGTCTCTGATTATAAGAGCATGTCCAACCCAAAAGGTTAAAGCTAAGAGCATTTCTTGCAGTTTACTTATTGCCATGGCAAGGGGAACTCTAGGGCAGCTACTATTCACGTGAATAGTGGCTGCCCTAGCCCCCCAAGCAAAGTGTGTTTCCAGCAATTGTCCTTTGCCATGGCAAATACAATTCATTTTTTTATTTTTTTCACAAATTTTTTTTTTTACTTAAACAATTAATTTGGATAATATTTTCGGATAAGATTTTTGGGCTCCTACTTGACAATACTATTCATATCGGATAAGATTTTATTTTATTAGTTGTATTGGTTGGTATTTATAGAAGAAAAAAAAGGTACGGGGATTTGGTGTTAAAAGTGAAGAGTATTGGTTTATAGTTATAGACACTGGCGGACCCAGAATTTTTTTAGTAGAGGTGCAATATTAGCTAAGTATGAAAAATGGTTTTTCAGAATAATCATTTTCTCAAGATAATTTTTTGCAGCTTTTATTCCTTATACATCAAATAAGAAAACTTGATTTTATGGGATTTTAATATGAAGTATATATCGACTTAATGAGCCATCATTTTTAGTCGTATTTTGCACTAAAACCGATTTTTCATATTTTGATTTGGTTAGAATTTGATTTTCTAGTATTTTTATTTGAATCCAAATGGGGGGTACTTCCTTATTTGCATTGTAAACTTAAGTAAATGGAGTAATATAAAAATAAATGAAAGTAAAAGGACAAAGACATTTACTTAAATGTTGAAAATGAAAATAAGGTATAGAAAAAAAAAAGTAATTTTTTAAAAAAAATATCGATTTTTTTTTTTTCAGTTTTTTATTGCAGAAAAATTGGTTGTCGTTTGATTGAAGAAAAAATTCAAATCGGAGAGCCCAAACGCCAACACGTGGAAGCTAGTCGTTGGCGGCTACTGTAGCGCAAGGTTGACGCTAGCGATGACATCACCAGCCCTCGGGCTCACACTGGGGCCAAACTCCACCTCGGGCTAGCCCAGTCTGGTGGCCCCTACCTCCTGCCCGGGCTGCCTTTTGTTGCTGGAAACGGCTTTTTCTCCCAAACCCCCCAGACCGAGTCCGGCCTTAGCTGCTGGACTTGCTCTAAGGCTAAGGCAAAGGCAAAGCAAGGGCTGTTACTATTCACGTGAATAGTGGCAACCTTGCATTTTTTGATTTCACCCCAAAAGGTTAGGGCAAGGACCAAAAAAAAAAAAAGAATGTGCAACAAAATATAAACTTGTTATGTATTTATAGGGAAAGTGAATAAAATTGTTATGTATTTATAGGGAAAACATCCATAAATTTTGGGGTTTTTTTTTATTTAAAAAAAATTGAATATTTTTCCATTTTTTTTCAAAATTTTCATTTTTTTTTTGCTCGATGACGTCACCGCTGATGTCAGTGCCTTCGGGTTGAAGCCCAGGCAGGATCAGCCTTTGGGCTTGCTCGGGCTGCTGGTTGCGCGCTGGAGGTTCAAACCCCTGCAAAGGTTCCTCTTGCCTTGGTAAAAGTGCATGCGCTGGACATGCTCCAAGCAAGCAAAGCAATCGCCAAAAAGTCTAAGTAATTTTGAATTTTCTTAATATTTTCTTTGGAGAACCTTATTTAATGAAAATGTTAATTTCTTAATATTTTATTTAATAAATGGTATTTTTTGACATTTTAAATTTTTTCCTATTCTCTACCTCTGCCTTTATATATAGACTAGCCTTTTTCGTGCCTGTGAGAGGCTTTATTTATTTATTTATTTTAAATTTAAATTTATTTTAGAATTAAAAAATATAATGGGTAGTTGTGTTCCATAAAAATAGGATCCATTATCTGATTTTTCTTTTATTTTTAATTTTTTTTAATATGAAAAGTGTGAATTTATCATATTATCCTTATTTAATTAATAATTTCAATTCTTAATGTTTGCATTAACCAATGACATTTTCTAGTATTTTGAATGTTTCATCATTCTCTACCTCTTGCTTTATATATATAGATTAAAGAAAATAGTAAATGTAATTCATCCAAAGAAGAAGAATACGCACCTTTACCAAAGTGACAATGAGAAGCATGGGCAAATCGTTTCTCTAGGATCATCCATAGTGCATGAGAGGATGAAGCCCCAACTGTATATGGCAATAAATCTTCAGAGATTCTTGAATTAAGCCAAACCATTACACTTTGATCTCGATCCATCCATTTTTCAAAGGTTATATTTACATGATCGATGATTTTTATAATTTTCATCAAACATAAAAGCAGGTAGACATATCTCTGTCCCATCAACCAAACCTTCTACTTCATAATTCTTAACAACTTGAAGAAATAGCAATTTCCATGTAATGTAATTAGTGTCAGTGAGTTTCAATGGAACCATACTACTGATGTCTTGAACAGTGATCTATTAGACAGTGATCAGATGTGAAGCAGCAATTGATGTTGCTGGTGCTTGTTGATTTGCCATTTTAAAGAAATGGAAGAAAGTTTAAGAAAGGGTTTACACATACTCTTTGGTAAGAAGATATAAGGAAGGGTGAGAAGTGAAGGAAGTTGATGTTCCACCCCGAAAACTATAATTGCCAATTGGCGAGTAGCACAACCTTTTATAAGCCTATGCTAGGTTTTTAATTTTTGTTGACGCAGAAAAATGGTTCAGCACTTTCCCACGCAACTTAGTGATGTTGGGCCTTCGGTATACTTTGGGTCTCGGTAGGGCGTGCGATTTGCAAGATAGCAAACGCTCGGTAAGGCCTAGGGCACCAGTGTGGTATCGGCCGAAGGCTCTCCGATGCTTAAGTAAGTATGGATTTAGTAAAGTTGAACTACAGATCAATCGGCAGTATGTCGTAAGTTCTGATTACCTTCATTCTAGGGAATTGTGCTTCCTTTTATAGACCTTGGGAGGTGTGCATGTTGTGTAGATTTTCGATGTGGGACTGTGGACATCAATTGTGAGCTTGCCACGTGTCCTAGAGAAGGAGGTTGCCCTAATTGTTGAATCGGTAAACTGGGTGCCAAAGGCAGGTGCTGAAGGCTACCATGACCCATTTCGTCTACGTACCAGCTTCTCATTGGCTGTTCATTTTGGTATAAACAATTTTCCTTCTTGAATTAGAGAAATAATTTGATATGCATAGGAAACTACGAAACCAATCATCTTAGTTTTTGTGTTTACTATTGTGTTGAGTTTTTGTGGATTAGCATATCAAAATAAACATATAATTTTCAGATGCATGAAGGACGCATTGGCTTGCTAAAGCTTACCGCAAATGTTGGGCAAGAACGGTAGCATACTCTCAACATATGTGATCATGTCGTCTCCAAAGTCATGCCCCTCAAGCATATCTTGCCTAATACAAACTGCACCCTTGTCAAACTCTCTTCATTTTTATCAAACCATATTGTTGAGGCCCAAAAAATCCATGGATTGGGCCCAAGCAATTATCAGCCCAATACAATATTCCATAAAGAAAAAGAAAGAAAGGTCTATCCCATGCATGCCACGCTAAATAAACAAATTATCATGCTATGATTCGCGATAAAAATATGATTAACTCATGCTAAAATTAAAACAATCCTTCCCAAGGGCGATAAATTAAAATATGCCGAGCAACATGCCATGCCGTTATCTCGCACCCGACCACGCTACAAGCCTAGGTGGGCCCAAGCCACTCAAAAAACTCGGGGCTTACTTGAGTGGGTTGTGGCATGGATGGTAATAAATTGACATGAGGCCCATTGATGGGCTGAGAAATGAAAAATCTCGGGTTACTTGGGAGCCTTGAGGCTCAAGCCCATTTCTTAGGCCCAAACATATGGGTAAGCACAAGAGAAAAAGATAGCCCAATACCCAAGCAAAACAACTCAACCAAAATAAAGCCCAAACTAAGAAGCCCAATGTTTAATAAAAACCCTTTGCTTAGGCAGCCATCTTGGCCTTAAGAAAAACCCAAAATAGCCCACAAAAGCTTCAGTTATTCTGAAAAACAGAGAACACGTGAAGAAGGAGGATGGCAGACTCATCAAGCAAAGTTGCTGGGAGCAAGTTCCAAGCCAGAGACGCCCAAAGAACCAAGAAATGCTGGCCTGCACCCTGTCAAAAGCACCCCTTGGACCAGCATATATTTTCATTCCCTTTCATTCATCAGATTCAGCCAAGGCAGGGGGGAGGAAAGAAGAAAAAACAGTAACCAAGAAGGGAAGCTCTCACTGCGTAGCCGCGGGAAAGGGGGGACATTGAGCTCCCAAATTTCCTGAATTCGAGCAAATAAACATAGGCAATTTTTGTCAAGAAAGGGAAGTCAGAGAAGAGGAAGAGAAAGGAGGAAAAAGCTTGGCCAAAATAAGTAGAAGCCATTAGGGTTTCTTGAAAAATGGTGATTTCCGGCAGCTATAAATTGAGCCTTCCCCTGCCCAACAGAGACAACCCACAACCGGCAGAGAGCAAGCTTTCTCTCTATCTTGCAAAAATTCAACTCGTGCACTGTTCATCTTCTTCTCCAATTTGTTTTTCTGGCAGCTGCCAGAAGAACTCTGCCTTTCTTTTTCTCTT
>NC_024126.1:17598090-17617128 GCF_000346735.1 Prunus mume | reverse complement strand
CCTAGTCAAATGCCTCACAAAACACCTCATTCCTTACTTAAACACTTTCTTTTCTCATAAACCAAGCCTAATTTCTCTCTTAGTGCTAAACCCATGTTGGTTTTGCTCCCATGCCACATGTCACTCATATTGAGCTGAAAAGACCATCTGTAAGCATGCTATAACTATCTGCAAGTCACCATTATTCTCGTTGGTGAAGATTATCCAAAATATCTCCTAAGGTTTTGCTGCCCTTTCGAGGTATTTTGGGGCTTAATTTTCGAACATAAAGAAAAAGGGGCAATCTCCTCAGTCTGCCTTTTGCAGCAGCCCAGCCCATTAGCTGCAGGAAGAAAAAGTCCCCTACACATATCAATTCCATATTATTGGGATTACAATAATGCATCACAATAGTACTACCTTCCCTAAATAAGATAGGCAAGGAACCCCGTGGCGGCCTGGCACTGGAAACCCTAAACCTAAAAAGCATAGTCTAAGATTCACACACATCATATTCTCTCATGACCCAGATTTCAATACATTGAAAATCAGGCTCCTCATCACCCCATGCACACAAAAATCCTTCTAAAAGCGCCTCTACTTTTATGAGACTTATCCTATCTTCTTCAAAATTAGGCAACATTACTTCTTGGAACTCTTCATTTGCCAAATCAAAAGCAATTACAACTTGTGTGTAACCGTATGGTCCAAGCAATGTGTGTAACCAATGCAGTGCCTTATTTGAAAGAGCGCTCTGATTCGACTCATTGGATAATATGAGAGCTTGAACCTTTTTCCAGGAGTTAGCTCTCAAGGAGAAGACCTCAACATGGTCTCTATCACTTATGTCATTTGGACCATTCAATTGAGCGGCCACAACAACTTTGTAGTCATTAGTGGCTGATACATAACCAAACCCATAGTTGTAAAGCCCTTTAATATCTTTCAAAATCTGGGTCAGATAATTTATGCAAGAATCCAATGGATGGGTTCCAAATGTAAAAGTATTCATGAAAATCAAGAGCTACACATATCAAACCATTGCACAAGCCCAGTACATTGACAGTACGGTCAGGTTGCTTGAATGAGAAGCTGAGATTTTTGGCCAAAGAATTATCTCCAACTATAGACGACGACAATTCCAAAGTGTACGGATCGAAGATCAGAGGCAGTGGAGATGAGGAGTCTGGGACTCAATGTTTGTTTCTTAGAAGCTTCTTTGAAGTGAGATTTAGCAAACTTCGGTCGTACAACAAAGAACGCCAGTGTTTTGAGACACAACTGAATCTAATCAAATATTTGACTGGCAACTTGGAGAGGGTTTGTTCTATGATCTCATAAGGTAAGTGATTCTTCAACTTCTTACTTTCTATTGGCAACGATTTTGAGTTGTCGGCAATGGAACCCTAAATTTGGTAAAGCTGAGATCAGAAAGTCCCAATTTCACACCTGGGATCGACTCCACCGTAGCACGATATTGTCCACTTTGGGTCGCCCTCTCTGCCCTCACGGTTTTGTTTCTGGGAGCTCACAAGTAACTTTTCAGTGGGTCACTCATTCTAGAATTGCTCTAGCATCAACTCGTTTAACTTCGAAGTTCCCATGACTCCAAAGCTAGTGAGCTTCCAAAAAGCCTCGTGCTAAATAAAGGCGGGCATGTGCATATAAGGCACATCACCCCCTCTCCGTTGGTCGATATGGGATGTTACAATCCACCCCTCTTAAGGGTCTAACGTCCTCGTCGGCACACTAGCACTACACGATAGAGTGGCTCTGATACCAAATTTTCACATCCCAGGATCGGCTCTGCAGTAGCACGATATTATCCGCTTTGGGCCTCCCTATTTTCCCTCACGGTTTTGTTTCTTGGAGCTCACGAGTAACTTTCCAGTGGGTCACCAATTCTGGAATTACTCTAGCCACAACTCACTTAAATTCGAAGATCCCATGACTCCGAAGCCAGCAAGCTCCCAAAAGGCCTCGTGCTAAATGGAGGCGGGCATGTGCATATAAGGCACATCACCCCCTCTCCGTTGGTTAATGTGGGATGTTGCACTCAGCACTGGAGACAACTGTTGAGGAGTGTCCCTAGTATTAATTAAGCATGCAATTAATGAACAACCATTTGTAGTGCGTGTGGATGGGCTCGGTTTGATTAAATGGAACAACTAGTCGGAATTGCGCACTAAACCCATGACGTTATACGTACAAAATCTTGAAATTGTCGTCGAAGTGTCACTTCCGTCAATCAATTTTGTTTTTTAGTGAGACTAGCAACTATGACCAAATCTAGTGAGGATGACGGTGAACGATAAGATCTAGTAAGGGATAGTAAGATCTGGTCAGGGATGGTCAGATCTGGCAAGAGATGACGAGATCTAGTGAGGGACAACAAGATCTAGCCAGAGACATCGAGATCTAGCAAGGGACAGTGAGATCTAGCGAGGGACAAAGAGATCTAAAAAAGGACGATAAGATTTATTGAGATTTAACAATGGACAATGAGATCTAGCGAGGGATAGCGAGATCTAGCAAGGGATGACTAGTCTAGCAAGGGATGACAAGATATGATCAACAAGATCTAGTGATGAGCAATGAGATTTAGCAAGATCTAGGAAAGGACAACAATATCTAGCAAGGGATGTCAATATTTAGCGAGAGACGACGAGATCTAGTGAGGGTGACGAGATCTAGCAACAGACGATAAGATTTATCGAGATCTAACAATAGACAATGAGATCTAGCGAAGGACCACTAGTCTAGCAAAGGACGACAAGATATAAACAACAAGATCTATTGAGAGATAACGAGATCTGACGAGATCTAGCAAGGGACAAACAAGATCTAGCGAGAGACCAATGAGAGCTAGCGAAGGACATCAAGATCTAGCATGGGATCACAAGATCTAGCGAGAACGACAAATCTATGACAAGGTGTTGTGAGATTTAATTGATAAGAGAGAAAGAAGAGAAGAATACATTTAGAGAGAGAGAGACAGAGAGACAGAGAGAGAGACAGACAGAGAAAAGAGATAGAGGCGCTACGAGAGAGAAGAAGGCATAAGAGGTTACAGTTATGAGAGGAAAAGGAAAAAAGAGGTTGGGGCTATGAGAGAGAAGAGAGTGAGAAGAAGGAATAAAAGGTTGTGGCTGAGAGAGAGAGAGAGAGAGAAGCATAGGTTGTAGTTACGAGAGAGAAAAAGGCTAGGTTTTTTTAAATCTGATGTGGTGGGTAATGTAGGGAGAATTATAATAAGATTTAAGCCCATCTAATACGATAAAGCCATGTGGAAAAGGTAAGTTTTGAAAAAGAAAAAAAGTAAAAGCAACCGGTTTGGTTTGATTGAGCCAACAAATATAAATTTTAACACATCGAATTGATTCAACCAATCCATTTCAATTAAGCACTGAATTTTTAAAAAGAAAAAGGAAATCAAACATATTCAGTTCGACATATGTGATTGGTTTTTCAATGTTAATCTCAAGCATTAGTTGTTTGACTCACGAGTACACACCATTTAAAGTTCTCTTTTTTAGTTGTTCTGTTCACACTTCCTTATTTTCAAAATTCCACTCCACATTCAGATTCTTTCCCCAAAATCCGAACTTTACCTTTTAAAATTTCTTTCCAAATTAGACTTCTAAAATCCATAATTTCATGAATTTCTTTAATAATGCTTTTGGATGAGGGCAATAAACTTGGGATTTTGATAAAAGTCAAAATTTCTAAATTGACATAAACCAAATCCCATGTTTGGATTTTTTTTTTTTTTATAAAAAAAAACTCTAGAAATTTCATGTGGGAAAAAACATGGAATTTGGATGTCATAAACCATGACTTTAAATTCTATCTAAATAGTGGTCATTTCTATAATTCCAAAACTATAAACGTTAAATTTTGTATTTAAATCCGTTAGCCAAACAGGAAACTTTACAAGTGCTACTAAACGAACCCTAAAATTAGCTGAGTACACCTTACTAGCAAAGTATTTATCAATTCCTCAAAACTTTTGAATTTCCTCATCCAAAGAAAAGTCACATTTGCTAAAACAAGTGCTACTAAATGAACCTTAAAATTAATTGAGTACACCATACTAGCAAAGCATTTATTGAATTACTAATTAATCCTAATATAAAATGACCAAAAATGATATATTGAATTGTGAAACAAATAGAATTTTAATAAGTACACCACACTTACCATATTCAACTCTAATCAAACGTAGAGAAGTTTTTGTATTGCTTGGTGCCCACAACGAACAACACATCGAGCACTGGCTGAGGCGCAAGGAAAGTTCACAGCAATACAGTAGCAATGTAGGCATTTTCATTAAAGCATTCGTCAATTTTGTTTCCGTTTCTAGCTTGAACAACAAGGGCATCAATTAAACACTTATCCATTGCAAGTGACCAAACAACGTTCCTTCTTTTGTGCTTCAAATCACTTCTCTGTCTATCTATGGAGGTCATAATGATCCATTATCCATAAAAAAGAAAAAACCCATACAATTTTGATAAGATGATAGAACATATTTGGAGGGCAACAAGTTCAATCCAAAAATAAGAAATAAAGAAAGAAAATAATAAGAATACAAGAATCAAGCTTTGAATTGAAGGAGCTAGCAAATCTATTCCCACAACAACTCACAAAATTAAAGATTTTGATGCAAACCCAAAATCTGAAAAGGGAGCACGAATTCATATAAAAAGAAAAACCTGATTTAGGATTGGTATTAAGGTGTTGTGTGATAGAGTGTATTAGGGTGTACTAGTGTATCACGGGTATTTTTTATAGTTAAATATGGTGTAGTTAGTTAATTTTATATTTTGATTAAAATCTTAAGGTGTACTTAGATCATATGGTGTACTCAATTAATTTTAGGATTTGTTTAGCAACACTCATAAATTTTTGATAAAATGAATGATTTTTGGAGTAGGAAACTTGGGTTAAATAATTGGCCAATTCAGTAGATCGATCGCTTTGCACCTGAATTCCATCCCATCACATACATTACAGTACTTTATAATATCGAGTTGTCCAAAAACTAAAAAGAAAAGAAAAGAATACACCTCTATACCTAAACTAGACTCGCAAAGGATCCAATAGTGTAATAGTTTGGAGTAATTGCTCATCCAGACAAGGTCATGGGTTCGAATCCTAGTATTCGTATTGTATGTGTGAGTTTAGTATTCTATCGTGCTCTCTAAATAGGAAAGGTTCAAAAAGACAAAAAAAAAAAAAACTAGATTCCAAGATGCTAATTAAATACCCCAAAAGTTTCAAGCTCATTTGGGAATGCGTTAAAATCCAAATTGAGTACACTCCATAGAATTGAAGACTCTCTCCAGAACCCATCCGCCTTTATTTGAATTTTTACAACGGCACACCATTTGATTTTTTAAAAAGACATAATGAGTTCGGGCCGGAGCAGCCGGAAGAAGAAGGATGCAGCAGTTGTTGCCAATAAAAGACCGCCAGCAGCAGCGTCTCTTCCGCAAAGGCAAACGCAGAGGCGACGGCAATCGGCTAAGGAATCAGAAATACAAGACATAGAAGACTTGTTCTTCAGCGAAGAGGAGACCCAGAGAATTAGGAAGGCTCTGTTGGAATGGTACGGCCTCAACCGCAGAGAGCTCCCTTGGAGAGAGGCAGAGGAGGACGTGGAGCGAAGAGCCTACAGAGTGTGGGTCTCGGAGGTGATGCTGCAACAGACGAGGGTTCAGACTGTTGTTCAGTACTTTCATCGTTGGATGAGCAAATGGCCCACCATTCACCACCTCGCCCAGGCTTCTCTTGAGGTCTCTACCTTCACATTTCACTTTCTGATTAACCTTATTCGAATCTTTTGCTTTCACATTCACATTTGAAATGAAGAAGTCCCAAAGGGAACTGCTTAAGCTTCTTTTGTGAGAAGCAATTTTATTAGAAGCAAGTTGAAATTTTTACTAAAATTCCAAGTGCTTATTGGAAAAAGCACCTATCTTTTTTCCTCCATAGAAAAAGCACCTATCTTCAGTAAGCGCTTTTATGACCCAATAGCGCTTTGAAGTTTTTGTGCGAAACGCTTTGAGAAAGTAACACTTGCAGTCTTTTGCAGGAGGTGAATGAATTGTGGGCGGGTTTGGGCTACTACCGACGGGCGCGATTTCTTTTGGAGGTGCTTTCTGCTCATAGGCTATAGAAAAATCCTTTTACTTGGTGTATCATATTTATTAGTCATTGTGCTGCTTCATGACCAATTGATTTGGAAACAAACGAACCTTGATGTTTATCCATCTATAATCTGATTGAAACACTTTGATGATCTTTCGTCACACTTGTAATGACTATGAGTTGTGAACTTATAATGATTCTGAGACTGCCTTCTATGCAGGATGATTCTGTCTTCATCTTATATATTCTAGTTTTACAATGAAGGCCTTTGGACCTTTTCTTGTTCGAATTTTTTTGCTGTTCTCAATGATCTCATTTGAGAATAATGTATCTCATCTTATAACGAAAAACGAACAAATTTGAAAATAACAAGCAATTTTTCTTTCTGAATAGAAAACATGCCCTTGTTTCAATCTCTTTGTTCAATTGTTAGGGAGCTAGGATGATTGTTGCAGAAGAAGTTCAATTTCCCAAAACAGTTTCTCAACTGCGAAAAGTTCGGGGAATCGGAGACTATACAGCTGGAGCAATAGCCTCAATCGCATTTAAAGAGGTGAGTAACTTCTGTGATATGTCTGACTCAGAGAGAAAGTTTCTATGATATTTGTTTAATCAAGAAACAGCATTTTATAAGAGTTATTATATCAGGTGGTTCCTGTGGTTGATGGAAATGTAGTAAGGGTGATTGCTAGACTAAAGGCTGTTTCTGCCAATCCAAAAGACTCTTCGACTGTCAAGAAATTTTGGTGAGCTTTTCTTTTATAGAATAACTGTTTGTTCTTTTATAGGATTTGAACTTAATTCCTCTTTTAAATAGGAAGAAAATTTTGGTCATCATTTCTTTTCCATCGAGTAAAATATATGTTCTCTGCTTAAAGTATGGTTTATCCTTTTCTGTACAATTCTTAACAGATCATGAAGGTTTTCAGTAGTGTTGATTTAGACATGTATTCATGCTGCTTGCATTATGCCGTTAAATCTCCTTTCATTTTATTCTAATTGTAATATAATTTAAGAAACACATTTTCTTCTTCCATTTGTTAATGATATAAAGTGTAAGCGAATAATGTCAATCAATGTTCCTTTTAAACTTTTCCCAAACTTAGGTGTGGCAACAAATTCGACATGTTTGAGTCACACCTCAAGTTGGTATGGTTCAAATTGATGTGTTTGAAATTCAGAAAATGATGCCATGGGGAATGTGTGTGTATATATTCAAAATTTGCCAATCATCACTTTCTGATTTTCACATGTATGTGAACAGGAAACTAGCAGCTCAGTTAGTTGACACTTTCCAACCTGGGGACTTCAATCAGGCTCTCATGGAGCTTGGTGCAACTGTATGTACCCCATTGAGTCCAAGTTGTCATTCATGTCCTGTATCAGTCCAATGTTGTGCACTATCAATCTCTAGAGCTGATAGTTCAGTGCTGGTTACAGATTATCCAGTTAAGGTCGTAAAGGCCAAACAGAGACATGATTTTTCTGCTGTATGTGTTGTGCAAATATTAAGAGATGAGGAACTGTCAGAGGGACACAGAACCAACAATGGGTTTCTTCTTGTAAAACGGCCTGATGAAGGGTTGCTTGCTGGCCTCTGGGAGTTCCCGTCTGTCTTGCTGGCTGGAGAAGCTGACTTGGTCACTAGGCGAAAGGCAATTGACCAATATTTGAATAAACATTTTAGACTTAACCCCAGAAACACCTGTGACATAGTTTCCAGGGAATATGTTGGAGAAAATATCCATGTTTTCACTCACATTCGTCTCAAGATGTATGTGGAATTGTTGGTGTTACATCTAAAAGGTTTGATCTATGTCTCTATCTCTTCCCACATGTTGGTAAATTCAATGAATCAGAGAAGTATTTGAGAGGATGCTTGAGGTCAAAGCTGCTGCACACTTGTTTATTAATTCATTAATCTTAAATCACTGGAACCAAAGAATTAAGATTTATCAGAGTAATATTTTGTTAGTTATAGTAGTACAACCTTGCTTCTGGGGATATTCTTATCATAGTTTACTTTTCATTGTTATGAAGGTGGGATGAAGGACCTGGTTAGCAAGCAGGGCAAAGAAACTGTGCCCTGGAAATGTGTGGACGCCGAGGTCCTTTCAAGCATGGGATTGACATCTGGTGTAAGAAAGGTGATGTCATACTTCCACAAGTCAAAGGTCCATTGTACAATTTTTTTGGGCCATTTTTCATTTCTTAGTTTGGATGATAAAAATCATGTTTATTCCCCCTTTTGAAATATTTTTTATACTAAAGAAGTGATTCTATCAGACATATATGGCTTCATTTTGCTTATTTGATTTTGTTTACATTGTCAATTGAATTTTGTCAAAATCGACTTCAGGAAGATAAACACGGTGGCCCTTAGCTCTAAGTAAAAACTTGAATGTCCAACTAATCTTATATTAGCACCAAAAGAATATGATGAAACAGTTGTTGAATTATTTCTTCTAGTACGGACCTTTTTGTGTTAATTATAAAAATCTTTTTACATACTCTCTGGTTGTATTAATTGAATTCCGGTGCAGGTTTACACTATGGTTCAAAAATTTAAGCGAGAAACGGTTGCCCTATGATCCTGCCTTGGAAAGCATGAAATGAAAACATGTAAAGCGTCTTGAACGAAATAGAATATTCCTGGAGTAGGACTGCACTGTTGTGTTTGGACATGCATAACTGAGAAAGAGATCAAGCAGAAGACAAACCCAGAAAGCCAACCAGAGGAGATTTCAATTTCTATGTGTGTCAATTATCGCTTGTTTTGTAAGCTACTCCTTGTAGGTGCTTTCCAAGCACAGAACAGATTATAATCTGTTTTAATTTTACGTGTTGTGATATATAAGCCACAGTTAGTGCTTCAATGCCTTTCTAACTTTTACCTATCTGCATATGAATCTTCAATTAAGGATGAGCAGATGAAAGTGTGGATATCTTTTATTTTAGTAACATGAGATAATTAATAGCTATCCATAACTGAAGATGATTATTCCTTGGCTTTTTTTGTTGTTGTTGTTGTTGTTGGAGCAGATGCTCTATAATGATTATTCCTTGCCTGATAATAAACTTGTGACTGCATGGAAATAGTAGAAAGATTAGAAAATCCAGAAAAATAAAAGGTAAACCAGAAATGAAAGTGTTCAACCCATTCAGGATCACAAAGGTAAAACCATCCAGAACATTAGGTTGTATATGTATTTGTCACATTTTATGTCTCTAACTAACTATTTCTGAAGAGGGTAAATAAATTTTGAACCATATTCAAAATGGATTCATACCTTCCTTCCTCATTGTAATACATCTACTCAGACCGGACTTTCTAGTCTGCAGTAACCTCGAATAAACTAAGGCATCGAATTCATCGTAGGAAAAAAAAAGGACAACAAATTTTTTGTACATGCTAAGTACCAATTGATAACTCTGAGATCCAAAGTCACGACCCTAATAACCAGAGGAAAAGTGGGCCAAGCTCTCCCCTCCTTCAAGTGCAATTGGGTTCGATTCACGTGGGAGAATCTTGAGAATCCCCCCTCACCCTCCCTAGCAAAGGACAAAAAATCAACCAGAGGACTCGAACATGATACAAAGTTTTGGCAATTGACTCAATCTAGACTTCTATACAGAGATGAAGATTTCGAACAAAATTAATACAGAAAATGAAGAGTCAAAGACCGATTCAAAACTTAGACATGTTTGAGATCCAAGCGCATCTGCAAATTCAGTTTTGCTCTTTAAAATACAAGAACAATTTTACCTATACTAAAGTTTACGGGACATGACAGTTAAAGCAGAGCCAAATGAGGAGTAAGACCACAGAGCTCAGTCCTCGTCATCTTTCTCTTTAGTCTGATTTTAGCACACACAATGAGGCATGACCAAATCAAAGTGTAGTAATGCCCTTAATTTTGAATTAGGTGAGATAATATAAGGTAAAAAATTGACAAAACAATCATGTACATTTTAATAGCATCTAACATGGCTGCAGAGGTGGACTACCAACTCATTAAACTATATCAGTTATTTAGGAGATAGCTCTGGGCACAAGCAGGCAGGGCGCTGCCTAGGGCCCCCAATTTGTATAATACCCTATATATATATCTATATTATTTTTTAAAACTATAATATATAAATATTATGTTAGGTCCAAACCAATTATGGTGTATTTACTAATCAGGAATTGAATTCCACTTATGGAGAATTCCTGTTTTTACTTCACATCAATGAATTAAAAATTAAATGTGGCCCACACAAAACTAGGAATTGAATTCCCGATTTTGGAGGAATTCAATTCTTGGATGGGAGGTGGTATTCTAATTCCTGTAGAAGTTACTAACCCATTAGGAATTCATTTTTTTTTACCCATTATATCCTTACACAATTTTAAAATTCCAAATTTGCCATTTACTTTAACCCAACAATGAGGACATTTTAGTAATTAGCACCACTTACTCCAATTCCATATGGTTTAGTAAACAACTTCAATAGGAATACGGAATCTAACTCTCCTTAATCCATATGATTTAGTAAACAACTTCAATATGAATCCCAAATCTAATTCTCCTCAATCCAACTCCTCCTCAATTCAATTCATCCTCAATTCAATTCCTTCTAATTCAATTATGGATTAGTAAACATGCTATTATTGTAAATGTAAAAAAAAAACTTACCTAATCATTCAATTCAAAACAAAAAAGAGGAAACTCAATAAAGGCCCGCTCATTGTAAAAACAAAAAACTTGCCCAATTACTCAATTCAAAATTAAAAAGAGGAAACTCAATAAAGACCCAATTATTTTTTAAACTTATAGCTTAAATCAATTAACCTAGTTGAATCAATTAGGAATTGAAAAAGACATGATAGAAAAACTTGATTATGTAAAGTTAATTGATAAATTTGAATCGAAAATACAAGACAAGTTATATTTAAGTGATGTTTTGATGTGTTTTTTTAAAGTTGTTATGTAAATTACATATTGATTGTTTCTTTTATGTTACAATTGTGAATTTGAGTTCATATAATGTTTTTTTAACTTACCGAAGAGAAAAAAAAATCACATAAATATATATATAAAATAGAAAGCCTCACTTAAGATGTTCACCTAGGGCCTCCAAAACGTAGAACCGCCACTGGTTTCCTATTATTTTCATTAATTAGAAAAATTAACCATAATGTTAGCCTCCCCCAATTCCCTCTCTCCCTCCTTCCTCTCCTCTTCCCATTGCCAGCCAGCGCTCCACTGGATCTCTACCACTATCCATTCCCTCCTCCTTGGTTTTGTGGTTAATTATAGCCATAGTCTGACCTTAAAAAGATATAGTAAGCATAGCATTACTCTTTACATGTGGATGAAATTTAGGTCATAAATACATCGCAAAGTAAAAATTCAACTAACCAACTAGCAAGTGGTCCAGCGACACTTCTCATCTCAATATTAGAAGAGCACCAAACTACCCCATTTTCTCCAAAGTGATCCAACGAAAAGATCAATGAATGTATCCTCGTCTTATGACGTGAAGCACCTAGCTGCCTAGAAACCAGGCATCTGGCAACAAAACTAATTTGTTCCATAAGCCCAACAAAAACGGCCTAAGGTTCATAACAACCACGTTGGGTTTTTAGTTCTTTTCCCTGCCGTTCCAGCCACCACAATCATCCACCCACCCACAATAGAGTTTCATCATATCCAACATTAATCTCACAACCCCATTTTAGCGTATACCGGTCACCCCAAACCACAACTTTGTCATTTTTATCATTAAGCTTGTCTTCTTTTTTCTCAATCCTTATCAACTCCATGTCCCTGGACCTATATTTTCTCACCACAACGCTACCACTTTCTGATATAAAGACCGTTCTTAAACCCCTAGGGCGCTCTGGTGGGCCGAAAATCTTGAACTTAAAGAGCTTAGTCCATGATTCAAGCACGCCATATTCTGTCATGACCCAGAAATCAATAGAGTCGCAATCACAAGACTTGTGTTGTAATGCACACAGGCATCCTTCAAGAAGCCCTAGATATTGGATAGGCATATCGTCAAGTTCCCAAGTAACAGGCAGAGGCACCTTCCGAGACTCCTCCTTGGCCAAATCAAAAGCAAACATATATAGTTGGTGACTCGGGAGCCAATGTAGTGCCTCATTTAAAAGAGTCCCATTAACAGTTTGCATGTCTATGGACTGATCATCAGGGCCTTTCATCCTCTTCCAAACGTTGGCTCTCAATGAGAAGATCGCAACCTCCCCCAAATCAGTGGCTACCGCAAGTTTGTAGTCGTCAATAGCCGATACGTACCCGAAACCATAATAACAATTATGCAGAATAGGCATTTCAGTTCTTGGCCACAAACCAAAGGAACCTTTGTTAGATAATGTCTTGGACAATCCGGTTGATGGGTTCCAGATATAAAACTTTTCGTGAACACCAATCGCACATACCAAGCCGTTGCACGAGCCCAGTATCTTGGCACCATCGTCCAGCTTAAATGGGCTGACGAGCTTCCTCACTGAATTTTTGTCTCCAAACGACGGCGCTTCCAAGTCTAAGGATTCAAGTTGAGAGTCAGTTGAGAGGAGGAGTCTGCGGTTGATGGTTTTCTGCTTGGACGCTAATTTAAAATGGGATTGCGCGAATTCTGGGTCAGAGATTACTAAAGAACGCCACCGTTTCGAAACGCAACTGAATCGGATTAAAGATTTCACCGGCAGCCTCAAGAGAACATGCACAATAACATCATCAGGGAGGGTAGTATTCGCCATTGCCGGTTGCTTACTCTTTTTTATTAGCTTTTGTTGGAAGGAACCCTGGATTTATAGATATCTATTTGGTGGATTTTGATAAGAACTTTGCCTCTATAGATCGGGAAATAGAAATATAATCTCCTGATTAAGAAATATGTAGGATGCGAAAACAAAAAAAAAAGAAACTAGGTCAGACAAAGAATTCCATGTGCCTTTAGGATTAGTGGGAGTTTGTCCGTATATATGAAGCTTCTCTATTTCACTTCATATATGTGACAGAAACCGCATAAAAATAAGGGTTTATTTCACTTTAGTACCTGAATTATCACCCTTAAAGCATGTTTGTCCATGCACTCTCAATTTTAACAATCATGTACCCTAATCTTACTAATTTTTTGCAGGGTAGTGTTAGCAACCTTCTCTTTAACCTTCTCTTTTGGACCTTCTCTCTTCTTCTCATGATAAGTGTCAATTTCCTTACACTTAAAACAATGTCATTAATGCATCATACAAACTAGTTTTTGTTTTCCAAATTTACCCTTATTAAATGTATTATTTTTTTTTAATAACAAGCTAATTTTTTTTACAACTTTCTTACCAACTTGTTAAAAAAATTAAATAAGAAAATAAAAACTGAAGTTTTTTTTTTTTTTCCAAAGAGAACGTGTGTTTTGTTAAAAATAAAATAAAGATGATAACATCTTGAAACAAACTTTATTTTAAATATATATATATATATATATGACGTTTTTTTATTTATTTATTGATATTTAATTTTTAATAATGTGCGAAAGAAGTTGTAACAAAATTTGAATAAATTGAAGGAAATATAAAAGCCAATACATTTTAAAAGGGCAAACTTGGAAAACCAAAACTAACTTGTGTGATACATTAATGACATTGTTTTAAGTGTAAGGAAAATGACACTCGTTATGAGGAGAAGGGAGAAGGTCCAAAAGAGAAGGTTAGAGAGAAGGTTGCTAGCATTCCTCTTTTTTGCAATATGGTTTTAGTTGTCAAAATTTATGTTAATTGCTTACGTGGTTGGCTTGGGTCCCACCTATTTGCTTATTTTGTTGTGAGTTGAAGGGTATTTTTGGACAATTGGTGCCTTCCTGCTCAAACTTGATAAAAATGTGTCATAGTTTTTTTAACAAAAGTACTTGGGAAAGACACCAATTGCTCGAAAATACCTTTCAACTGACATCGAAAGAAGCGAAAATGTGAGACCCATGCTTGCCACATAGACAATTAAAGGAGATTTTTACGGCCGAAACTATATTGCAAAAAATTTGAGTAGTTTCTAAAAAATTTGCAAAGCCCACTTTTATGCATTTGTATCCTTTATATCAGTGGCTAGTGAATAAAATTATAGACGTATACGTTGGAGATGGTAATCTTGCATTAATAGTTCAAATGATCTTAAGTCTCTCCACTCATTACCAGTTGTTTTGGATTGAACGTTATATTCTAATAATTTTCACATGTACAACCCAAGATGACAAATACCACATGCACTTTTCCGAATCATAAACAATTTCAACCATTGTCATTCCAATCTTGCACATTACATCTAATTAAACAAACACGAA
Organism: Prunus mume; assembly: GCF_000346735.1. The sequence goes on along the minus strand of NC_024126.1, from coordinate 17,602,653 downwards.
CTAATATAAGAGTTTGGTAAATGAGATGACTCAATCTACTTGAATGGAGAACACGATAGACACAAACACGAACTAATAATACAGTTCAAAGAAAACACAACGATCCATACTGAAGTTGGTACTGGAAAAGGCCAACAACTGCAACCGATTCGAAGGAGGATAATCGACCAGAACTTGAGTTGCAAAGCTAGCTATCAGTCTTCACATGCACACAAGAAATAAACTGAGTTATAAGGAAATCAAAGTGTAGATAACTTTAATTTGTAATAAGACGAGAAAATAAGATCTGGGAATCAATATAGCATCAATTTTATTTGCTTATTTTTATCTCTCTATTCAGCCATTGCTAATGAACATGTTTCTAAAACGCGGAAAACGATTTCTCTGAGTCATAATGAGCAGAACTTATATGGATTTGTATCACTTCAAGTCACAAACTTTAACCTAGCTAGAAGAGAATTAAATGGTGTTTTGTACATAAGTTAAAATGAGAGTACTCTGATTAATTACTCACTCATCTGAACTGAAACAGTTTTAATACCTATTGCATAATAACATCAGATAATTGGTAGTTGTTTGGAGTAATCTTGTGAGCTAACATATTAATGCTGTATGAAAACAATATGACGAGTAATAGAAATCATGAAAATAAAAAATAAAGCAGAAGATAAACATGTTCAACCTCTTCAGAATAAAAAGATATAACCATCTTGAATATTTGATTTTATAAATACTTCGAGCACATTAGTGGCACGTATACTTATCAGGAAGGAGTAGGAGAATTATTCCACTTTCTACTTCTCCTGTATTTACTAGCTAACACATGGGTGTTGAAATTATTATTATTTTTTTTTTGGTCTGAACCACGAGGTGGTCCTGGATGGGCTCCAACTATGGATGGCACCTTTAAGCCTTAACCACAACCCAGACTAATCCCCGCTCACACCGGGTCGGCCCGTAAGGAGTAAAGTGCTGGCCAAAGTGGTGACTCCATACAAGAGCAGGGATCGAACCCCTGACCTCTCTTAAGGAATGAGAGTGCCGAACCACTCACACCAACCACCTTGGTTGGTGTTGAAATTATTTTCATTCATGACTTCCCCTCACATAAGAAATCAAATATATGTTGGTTCCATATATAATATGTAATCTATACCTATAAAGCCAGAAACTAGATTGATTAGGGGTAGTAGTTGATCCATTTTCATTCCTCTCTCCCTATTCCTAACTTCATGTTTCTTCGTCCAAAAAAAAAAATTATGTTCTCAATTACTTCCCCCATTCCTAATAGTTGATCACATTCTCATTCATCTCTCTCCAATTCTTCCAATTTCTAGGTTCTACGTCTTCTATGTGTTCTAACCAATCATATGTATGAAGAGGCTAAATGAATTTGAATCATATTTCGAAATGGATCCGTACCATCCACGTTGCGGATATATCTATTGTACATATCTAGTTAGATTAACCCTCTAGTCTCTAGAAACCTCCAATAAACCATGGCACTGAATTAATCCCATGAAATCTGACACTTTGTGTATGTGTCTTTGGCAAATTTTTCCAAAGACAACACTCATATGTTGTCCAAAAAAAGCGTGAAGCACACACATCAAAAGAAAATCATGTTTTGAGTTTCAAAGGCATTATCCAAAAATTAAATAATCAATAACAATGAATTAGCAGAAATAAACAAGTAACAATTTAAAATGCATATGAAGAGCAATAAAAACAAGAAGGTCAAAGATTCAAATGAAGAGTAACAAACCAGAATTTCCACACAGGCAAAGCAATCATGCCCCCTCTTCATTATTTTTGGTGGAAGCCCCCTCTTCATTATTTTGGGTCGAATCTCGCTCTTCATTTCCGCCTTGTGTTGGGTTTTGGTACTCAATAAGCGAAAGCAGGCTCTCATCATATTGCACCACTTCTTCCAAAACCTCCCCAGCTGGATAGCGGCGACTGGTAACGACGACGTTTTCAAGCTTCTCAATCCTTATCAACTCATTTTTGTCATAGCATATCGCCACAACTGTGCCACTTTCAGTATGGAACACCGTCTTCAAACACCTTAATGGATTAATATCAGGAAGACCGAGATCATCGGCAACACTATACTTAAATAGCTTAGTCCAAGAATTATGAACACCATATTCTTTCATCACACAGAATTCGATATACATCTTATCCGCCGTCCAAAGCCACAGACAAAGGGATCCTCCCAGAAAAACCCCTATATGGGTCCAATACCTCTGATCCATGTCCATCATCTCCAGGTCGGCGACTTCGGCGTCCTCCCCCAATTCGCCCACCTCTTCGGCAGCCTCGTCAAAAGTAGGAGCCAACATGTACCAAAACTCCTCCTTTGCCAAATCGAAAACCAGGATACGCTGTCTATGTTGTTCGTCCAATAGGTCGAGCCAATGGAGCGCCTCATTTGAAAGAGCCCCCTGTGTGTAGCCTGTCTTGAGGTAATAATGTGGAGGGTCTTCAATCGCTGCCCAGGCGTTGGCTCTCAATGAGTAGACCAAGTACTCACCAATCGCCTCATCACCTTCTTGCTCATAACAAGCAACGAGAACTTTGTAGTCGTCAGTGGCCGAGACATAACCAAAACCATGGTTGGAAAATGTTACTTCCCCTTGCGACAAAAAACCTGGAAAATGTAAGTTGTGGAGGAACCCAGTCGACGGGTTCCAAATAGACATATTTTCATAAGAACCTTGACATACAAAGACCAAACCATTGCACGATCCCAGAAAACGTAAATGGCCCGGTTCATTGAATGGGGAGCTCAGCCTTCTAACCCCAGAATTGTCTCCAAACGACCTTGTTTCCAAGTCTATTGATTCGAGTCCGGAGGTCTGGGTGGAAACGAGGAGTCTGTGGCTGAGGGTTTGCTGCTCTCTCGCTAGTTTGTAGTGGGTTTTGGCAAACTCCGGATCATGGATTATTGTCGAAAGCCACTGTTTTGAAACGCAGCTGAATCTGATTAAGGATTTTACTGGAAGCCTGTAGAGAATTCTGAGTGTCATTTCTTCAGGTATGTGTTGCTTGAATAACTTCTTAACCGGCATTGTCCTTAATTTTTTCTTTTGTCCCCCGAAGGCTGGAATCCTAGATTTGGAGAAAGCTGATATTTAGGGTGAGCGGATCTAGGGCTAGGTGGATTTTGATACAAACCTGCTTGATCTAGGGACACAGAAGAAACGGATCTAACCATAAAAATCAACAAACATGTAAGATCTATAAACAAACATAAAGAAATTGATTTCCAGCAGCTGAAAATCTAAATTTCACCTGTGATTAGAGAGAGAGAGAGAGAGAGAGAGAGAGAGAGAGAGAGAGAGAGAGAGAGAGAGAGAGAGAGAGAGAGAGAGAGAGAGAGAGAGAGAGAGAGAGAGAGAGAGCAAAAAGAAATAGCACGGCAAGATCGAGCTGGAAGAAGAGATGTAGAAGAGTGTAGAAGACTATGAAGATAAGCTCGAGTATACTAAGCCTGACGAAGTTGGTAACGCTTTCGCTGACACACCAACCTCCCCTATTTTAACATTTATTTTTTGGTACAGTGAGCATCTTCCTCTATTTTAACGTCTTGCAAAAGGATAAGGCTATGTGGTTTATATGGAAATGCAGAATAAGGTCTACCTGTGAGATCTCAATCCCAGATATCTCACAGACTGGTGTAGTTCTTGGAATATGGATGTTATTTTTAAATGATGAAACAATTGCTATTTTTCCCGCTAAACCAGTTCCCGCGAGTGTTCCTTATACGCTCCATTTTCATTTTTTTGCCGCGTAACAAACTCGCTATCAATACGTAAATTAATAATGCTAGGAACACTAAATTTGATTTTCAAATTATGTGACACGTGCCACCACGCCATTAAGATATACCTAACCAAATCCAACTTCAATTACGATTTAGTTAATTTCTTTTTGGAAGAAAACTAAAAAACTTATAACTTTATTTATCACAAGCGCTACAATTAGCCCTAAGCGATCAAGCTTGATGTTGTACCATCTTTTCCTAACATCACTCTATGCATTTTCAGTTGTTATATAAGTTATTAATAATATTGGTTAGTTATAATAGAATATATACAAGGTTTTTTTTTTGTTTTTTTTTTATACAAGCACTATTCTATTTTAATGTAATCGAAACTATGGGAAGAGGGATTCAAACTCGAGTGCAGAGTCGTGAACACAACCGCTAGCTCATGTTTGCTAATAGAACATATATACAAGTTGACAATACTATTTTTTAATTATAATAAAAATGCATTAATACTAAGGACAAATTTTAGAATTAATTGAAGGGATATTCACTATTATACCCAATATAGGGGCCCAAATTATAAAATAAAAAATAAAAAAACCTATATGAAATGGACTTTAGAAACACACCCAAAGCCTATTTACAACATAACAAAGAGGCTTTTAACTTCTTTTAAATTACAAAACCGTCATCAATTTCTTAAAACAAACCCAACCCCAAAACTCATAAATAAAAAACCCAAAATATTTAATAGGGCATCAAAGTAATTTAATAATCAAAATTAAATT
>NC_024126.1:17575713-17595822 GCF_000346735.1 Prunus mume | reverse complement strand
TTGGAACTGTGTTTTTCAGTTTAAATATCCAAGACTAACAAGAGTTCCTAATAAACACCGCCATGTTCTGAGCTTCATCCACCATTAAAAACTGCCTGAAAAACACCATCTTCGAAGCTGAGATAAAATCTCTTTTTCTAAACTTACGAACTCTTAGCTCCCACACCACAAGCCTCAAAAATCAAGATCAATTTTGATCCACTAAAGCAAGCCTCCTATGCCACTAATACCTGAAGGAGTCATTCATCTCTAGGGCATTCCTTAAAATTGACATATCCTTTCGGAATGTTTTGGGGCCTCGTGCCAGAAACTCATAAAAGGGGAACTAGAGCTCTTTACAGCAGTCCACCAGGCCCAGTTCAGCTCTCAACTAAAAAAGCTTCCCACAATATGCAGGGAACCCTATTTTTTTCCAAAATCCCAGCTATCTATTTATTCACTGCTTATTGCAAGATCCTTTCATCATGAACTTTCATTATTTACAGGAAATACAGTAAGGAAATGCTATGTTTATTTATTTATCATAAGCATAGAAAAAGAAGAAAATTAACTCTGAATGAGCCCCACGAATTCCCACATTTCACGGAAAGAAAATGGGTCTTGAGAAGGGGCCATATGAAAACGAATTAATAGAAAAAGAAGAAAACTAACTCTGAATTATATGGAATGATATATTCTGACCTTGAACCATTGCAATTCTCTCTGCATTTGCAACGCTGCTCCTGAGATATTATCGAGCTTTGCCAATGGCGATAACATCGCTGCCATATGTAGCATGTTACTGTTAGAGGTATCTCCAAGATTTCCAATCACATTTCTTTCTGTTTTATCGAGTCTATAAATCAGGCTATAAATCCTTTCTTGACGACATTCAATGGCAAACTGCAAGGGGTTTCTTTGATTTTGATTATTGCTCCACACGAGATCTGGACTTGCTTGGAATATACGATCAATAAACTCGAAAACCCCTAGCTCGACAGCTTGGAAAATGGCTCCACCACATAAATCTTCCATGTCTATACCATCCAAATGTTTTATCACTTCACACATGTGATCTAGAAGTCCAAGGGATTGAGAATGGATCAATTTTATTTCACGTATGCGGTTGATTCCTAGGTTATCATTGAAAAAAAAAAAAAAAACACAAAAACACAAAAACAAAAGTCATTTAAATCCTTCAAGAAAAATTGAATTTTAAAACCATTGATGGAGAAAAGAAAAACGACAAGTGGTAAAGAATGTAGCATACCCAATAGTTCAAGGAGATTCGTGATCAGACCTTGCAATATACGTAGCACTGCAATAGAAGTTCAAAATCCAAAATATGATGGAGAAATATATGCCATAACAAAATGTAAAAAACGAAAGAAAAATTACATATTTTGTTTGAACATTAGCTCACATGAAAAGTTCCCTAATAGGTGCAAGGAATATTTTCATACAGAAACGGATGAGAATATGAGTAGGATCGACTATGAACCAAATATCCAATAATTTAAGAATATTGTGAGAGCATCTCCAAGATCTACACAATTTTTTTTACCTGTACTGGAGCAACATGGCGGTTACCATCATTCCTTTGTTTTTGTTTTTGGGAAAAGCGATATAGTTTATTGATGATGGAGGTAACAAGTACAAAAAAATTGATTGGTCCTTGGCAGATTAGGCAAGCCTCTCTACACATAAGGGTTCGGTCATTGGATTAACCAAGTAGCCTATATTCTCTTTCGGCATAGACGTCAGAGAGAACCTTAATGTCCAAGGGAGATGATCCCTTTTTATTTGCTCTCTTTGCTATGAGCCCCCAAATAAGCTAGCTGGCCTGTGGGCATGTAGGATTTGAACTTTCTTTTTTAACAAATTGACGTACCCAAGTAAATCTAGTGGAGCATAATGTGCCACCCAACCCATCTGTTATGCTCAAATTTTAATTTAAGTAATAGAAATTAGTGTACTATGTAATTTAAACCTAAGAAAATAATATATACTATGTCGATTTGTATCACGACTTGTAAATTTTTGGATCTGCCACAGAAAGTGATACAGAGAATGTAACCCCTGTTTTTCAGGAACACATCAACTGATATGCGTCTAGCGCTTCAAGCGGAAGCTAGTTTTCATCAAAAAAATTCAACTTGTAACCCCTATTTGACATGGTTGATTTTTGTAGGGTCAGAACAACCTTTTTTGGACTTCAATTTTACAATAATTTTAAAAGTTTTAGAACCTAAAGTCTAAGCAATGAATGGTCGACCATCAAGATTTTTCCCTGCCGGCAGCTGCATCTGTTGTGCAAGATGGAAGAAAGTCTTGCTGGGAGCTGGATACTATGGACAATACTCCGCTCCTCATATATACAAGGAGGAAGTCCTCCCTAAATGTAATGTGTGGCCTTGAATATTTTGTGGTACTTAGAAATTAGTTTATAAAAGCCTTAAAGTCGGCTGACTTCTTTCTTCCTCCTTTGAATGGCACTGCTTGTATTTTTTATTTTTTATTTTTTTGAGAAAGATAATTCATTCATATAACCAAAAGCGTACACAGAGTGACATAATATAGTAGTCTCTTTAAAACCTTCCTAGGAAAATCACATGGGACAAACCCCAGAAGAGGGAAGAGTACCACACATGTCATGGACTAATAAAAGAGCCCGATTCAGGTCACTTTGGACCATTGCAATAAAGAAACAAAGCAAAAGTGAAACCCAACACAGACGAGAACACAGCAACACATCCCGACTGTCCAAAGAATCCTACTATGAAACCATAGAACTTTGTACAACCACAGAATAGTGAAAGCACTTGACATAGAGCACTCCAAGAGAGACTCCAATAATGACAGAAGAGGAACCCCACGGAAGCATACCAGCTCAATCCAAAACCCACCAAAGAAAACCAGAAGTCTTCGATTAGCGCTACAAAGAGATAATATGCATAAGACAACTCAAAAGAAGAAACAAAACATAACGAACATGCCAAGAAAAGAAAAAACTGAAGAAAAAAAAACCCTCAAGAGGCACTCCGTGTCATCGCAACACGGCAAGGAAATCTCCTATGGAAATACCATAGTCCTTTAGGCAGGCGAAGAATCAAAAGGTATGCTGAGAGAGATAACAACATAGAAAAACGTCACGCCACAAGAAAACAAAACTGGCCTCAGCCACTTAACGTGAAACCAGATGTCAGGTATGAATGCATTCACCAGATGCCAAGCCCACTAATGCTCCATATAAACATTAAGGAAGGCTCTCAGGATACCCCACTAAACCAGTCTCCAAATGCTTATAAGAACATGCAGCATTGCAGGGACGCTTAGGATCCACGAAGTCTACCCTAAGAACCAAGACATCACTATCAACGGACGCCACAACTGTATCTTATGCTTAACTCTCATTTTAACAGAAGCACTGCGGGAAGCCTCCCATTTTTTGGGTCTCCTGTAACCCATCTTGGTTGGAATACTTGCAGAAAACTGGATAATAGGCATAAGGTTGAAAGGATCAAAGAGTACCGAATCCATATGAGTGGGAGTAACCACTGAAGGACCAATGTGATTGCCAATCACTAGAGTCGCTCGTATACAGGGAAGAACCACAGTGGAAACTCCTAACGTCGAAACATTTGGATATAATGCAAAAAACAACGGAGAACAAGTAGCATCATCAGAAGATCCAACATGGCAACGAAGAGACTCGATCCCCTCAAGTACAGTGGGGCGACGTGGCAGAGACGGGAAGGAGAGAGAATCCTCAAGGTCATTCCGATCCAAGAAGACGATTGCCAAGACCGAGCATCCAAACTACGACGGTCACCCGGGCCATCATTATTCCAAATACCATCCTAACTTGAGGAATGACTGGGGCTCTTATAAGAAGGTGAATTGTCGAGTAGCGGTGTGCCAAAGTACCAATAGATTTACCCTGTAAATTGGTGTCACCCTCTAAATCAACAAAAATAGAGGCAAACTTGAAAAACAAATTCGGATTGAGGAGCCCATGAATAATTTCATACTTTGCAATACACACCTAAGTAGGATGACGGATTATGACGCACACAAAACAATATTTAGGAAGATATTTATACCTAAACTCCACCATTTTCTCTCCCACCTCGAAAAGGTAACTAGTCTCCATCGAAGAAGAGGTTGTGTGATGTCAAACCACACGAATACTAATAAAAGGCCCTACACAATCAATACCATCACGATTATCCACCCAAAGAACTTTCGCTGGCCCCAATTGCTTTAGCAATGGCGACAGTCATACAAAAACGAGGAACACCATGGAGCTGAACCCAAAAGTGCTATATGACACAGACATAGAATGCATAATCCCATCATCCAGGAGGTCTGCTAACAAAAAGGCTTTAAACCCCCCGGGCCCCCATACAAGGGCCTCTTTTTTTTTTTTATCATAATCACAAACAAAGCGCACCCAAAAGCTGTTGGAGTCCATTTCCTTGATAGAGACATTTGCAGAGCCTTTCCAGAGTTGTGAGAAGAGGTTATGATGAACCTATTGCGATTAATAGGTTGATCTGTAAGGACCTTACCTTACCTACAAGACCATAAATGAATCCAACAAAACTATCGAAAGTATTAGAAGAACAAATAATCACACCAACTTGTCCACGTGGCATGAGAACCAATTGGCTCCCAAAGGACAATTCAATATCAGTGACGGTAGCATCACGATTAGAGGCTGGAGAAGACATAGAGACAATGGCAGGAGCTAAAAGGAGACCAACCCCAGTCGCAAGTAAAAAACCACCAAAAACCCCCAAGACTCTACTGAAAACACGAGGGGAGGTAATGGCGCGAGAGAAAGCCAACACGAGCGCACTAGACCCAAGTGTACCGAGAGAGCGTGGAGGATCAAATGATACTAGGGCAATGACAACGATGGGATAAGGAGAGGAGGGCAATCGTGATGATGGCAGTTGGCTGAAGAGACAAATACCAAAACCTAAATCTAAACCCTAACCCTATACCGAAGACACATGTCCCTCGTCACGTGCGAGAGAGAATCTTTGAATGGCACTGCAGGTTCAAATAGAAAAGTTCTTTAACTTTAGTTCTAGGACTCCGATTGTGTTGACCAATAATACTTTCGGCTTTAATTACTAAGAGAAATATTTAAAGATGGATGAACATAACAAGGTCATCCTTCATTGTGTGACTGTACGCGGCATGCTAGCACCGTAAGAAGTGGTTGTGGGTGCAAAAAGAGTGATTAGCGACTTGATCTTGACTTTGTCAAACATTTGGGGCCGAGTTAGGAACGAGTTCTTGGCAGTTTGGTTTTTTTGTCTTGATAACAAGACTTTTCAGGCTCGTTTGGTAGGGGGGCTATCATGGATTGGATTAAATATTGGTATTGTCTTGAATTGGCTTGGCTTGGCATAAGCTGGATAACACTTATACAGCATTTGGTGTATTTTTGATTGGACTATGACTTTTTTTCTTTTTTTTGGAAAAGTAAGAGTTTTTAAATATTTTTTTGACTTTTCTTCTCTCTCCATCTCTTTCTTCCTCTTTGCATCTCGTTTTTTATTTTTTGGACAAACCTCTCTGCATCTCTTTCTTCTTCTTCCCCTCTACATATCTTTCATCTTCTTCTTCTCCATTTTCTCTCCTTTTCTTCTGTCTACTTTTCTTTTTTTTTTTTCAAAAATTTTCTCCAATCTTCTCTGTCTTCTTCTAAAATTTTCTCTCCTCTTCTTCTCCATTTTCTTTCTTCTTCTCAATTTTTTTTCAAAAAATTTATCTCATCTCTTCTTCTCCATTTTCTCTCCTCCTCTTTGTTTTGTTTTTCAAAATTTTTATGTTCTCTCCTCTTCCTCTTCTATTCTGTCTTCTCCTTCTTGGGTGGTTGTGGCTGGTGGTCGTGGCAGGTGGTCGTATCTGGTGGTTGGGGATGGTGCTTGTAGCTGCCGCTTGGTGGGTCTTTGGTTGTAGGGCGATTGGGTGCGGTTGCTAGTTGCTTGGGTCATCGAGACTGTTAGTCCCTCCTCTCCAGACGAGTTTCGCTAAGAACACCTAAGGAGGTGTTTTTGGTGGGCCCAACATTAGTTAATCCCACTTCAAATTAGAACCAGGTGAAACAAACGTGGGATAAAACTTTAGCCAAGCCAGTCCAAGCTTGCACGGTGTAACAAACACGCCCTTCGAGTTGTGTTTTGGAGCTATTGTGCTTAGCTGCTTTGTCTTCTTAGAGGCTTTTTGAAAACAAAATTGAATCATGAAAAGCTCTAACAAAATGGATTGGATGGTGTTCAAAACAAATTATGTTAAGAACAGAGCTCCTTGTTGATATCTTGAATGAATGATAACAATGATGATGCTGAAGAACTGTAAAAAAGTTTTCAAAGAACTTGATGATATGCTACGTGGAATCTGAAAATTAATCAGTCTCCTCTCTTTTCGGTTGAGATGCCACGACCTTTCCAAGGACCAGATCTTCTTGGACCGTGCTTTTGAGCTCGAAGCTTGGGCCACAACCTTGGGTTTCCATACTTGGTATGAGATTTAACTTTGGGCCAATCCACTTCGTTTATGGGCCAAAATGCTTTTCTAATTGGCTTATCCACATCATCTTCCTTTGTGGGCTGAAGGTTTGATAACAAACCCTAGGTATGAATAGACTGATGAACCGTTTTCGCAAATGTGATTAATGAATCGAGCTCCACAAACTGAGGTAAATCTAGAGGGATGTTAATCAGATTTTAAAATTCATTCAATTTGAGTTTTTTTACTCATAATCTTCAATTCCTTCAATTTAGTTGTTTATTGTTATTGGAAGTTGAATTGAGGATTCAAAATGAATTCAGAGGAGTTTCAACATAAATTTTTACAGGTTGGATTGCTGGAGAGTTTTTACATATTTAGGTTCGTCAATTTATCATAACAGAAAATCAACTCGTATCAATCTTTGTTGAATAAGTAGTATTAATAATCATATAAATTATAATATTCATAAATTATAATTACCATGACCTACATTACGTATAACATATTTTTCAAAAATGTAAAATATCAATGTAAGAAATCAAAGTATCTTGGTTCTATCGCACAAGTAGAGTGATAGATTGATTATAAAAATTTTGATAAATTATTGATTCATCTGGTGTCTAAATATATGATTCATTTACAAGTTTACTTTGTGTGAAATTGAGTGAATTGGATGAACTAGGAGGAAGGTTACATGAGTTTATATTGTTTAAATGGTATTATGATTAAAATTAGAGGAGAAATTGGTTGAAAATCCTGGGAACTCACTAAATTCGCACTAGGGACCCGTTTGCAAACTAAAATGAAGTTTTTGTGACAATTTTGTAATTTATTGAAACTTAAGGAGCTAATCCCGTCCCCAATTTTTTATTTTATTTTCAAATTTTAAAATAAATTGACACTATTGCACCTAGGATTTTTAGGTGGTTTAAGGTTCGTTTTTTGTTTGGGACTAGTTTTGGATGTTTTATTCTCTCCATTCGTAGGGCTCGTTGTCATGGGTCCATAGACACATACTACACGTAAATCAAAGTTCTAACGAGAAAGTTATGGTCTACGGAAGACTAGTGGCACAACTGTAATTTTGGAGAAGACAAATTTTAAAATTCTAGGTCAGCTTCTTCTCTCTCACTTTTCTCTCTCCTTAGCTCGACATTCTCTCTCCTCTCACTAGTGAAAACGGCGCACAACTATTGAAAAATAATGTCCATTTGTGTTCTACACAATTCTAGAAGAATCATGAATACAAGGATGGTTCTAGAGTTGTGGAGAACATACTATGTCGGCTAGACAAAGAGAGTTGAAGTTGGAAGAACTCTCTAGAGCAAGAACACTAACATTGCTAGACTATGGTGGAGGAGCATTGTGGCTAAACAATAGCCACAAAAATAATATACAAATTAGTTATATATCCAATCTTGTACATAGTCTTATAAAGAAACCCTATACCATTTGAAAACTATAAACACACTAAAAAAAAAATCAAAAATCGACAGCTGTCAATTTTTTCAATTTAATAGCTATTTTTTAGTTTATTTGTGTGTGTAAAATACCTATATTGCCCTTATACGATGGATTTGAGAGAGAAAAATCAAATATGCCTTTCAATTTAATAGCTATTTTTTAGTTTATTTGTGTGTGTAAAATACCTATATTGCCCTTATACGATAGATTTGAGAGAGAAAAATCAAATCTGCCTTTCAATTTAATAGCTATTTTTTAGTTTATTTGTGTGTGTAAAATACCTATATTGCCCTTATACGATAGATTTGAGAGAGAAAAATCAAATCTGCCTTTCAATTTAATAGCTATTTTTTAGTTTATTTGTGTGTGTAAAATACCTATATTGCCCTTATACGATAGATTTGAGAGAGAAAAATCAAATCTGCCTTTCAATTTAATAGCTATTTTTTAGTTTATTTGTGTGTGTAAAATACCTATATTGCCCTTATACGATGGATTTGAGAGAGAAAAATCAAATCTGCCCAGATTTGTCAAAAAACCAAATCATATTTATTTTCTCCTTTCTCGCTGGGGCTTTCTTTGTCTTTAGGTTCAACCATATTCTTCATCTCTGATCTACAATTTTCAATATTTCACCTTCGATTTCTTGTTCTAAAATTGTGCTTCTATTGATATATTTTTTTCTATTGATATATTTTTTTCGGATTGTTTGGAACCTTGAACGAACCTCAATCAGATGCTCTTACCTCTACTCCTCATCTTCGAGCTCTACTCCTATTTCGCCACATCGTCGTCGTTGTCATCGTCGTCATTGTTGTTGTCATCGTCATTTGGATTGGATTTGAGATTTTTCTTTTTCTTTCTCTTCAATTATGTGTTTCTCTTCAGATTTTAGTTGATTTTCGAAATGTATTTTAAGCTTTGATGATCAATTTATCTTTTGTTACTATTTCAGTAATGGATCTCATTTTTGTCTAACAATGTATTAACAATGTACTTCTATGATATAATATTATTAACAATGTACTTCTATGACATAATAGTATTAACAATCTGGGCTCTGCTTGTTTAGAGTTGGTTTGGTTTGTTCTTTCTTCATCTTTTCTTTGGTGGACATGTATTAGAAATAGCAACATGACAAACATTAATCAACATGACAATAAACTAGTAGTGTTATTACCATAGACTGAAACATTACAGCTATTAATCAACATGACAGTAAATTAGCAACGTTATTACCCTAGACTGGAACATTACAGGGGTAGACATGCATTAGAAATAGGATGTCATAAGAAACTAGCAGTGTTATTACCCTATATTGGAACATTATAGCCATTAATCAACGTGATAGTAAACTAGTAGTGTTATTACCCTTAACTGGAACATTACAACCATTAATCAACATGACAGTAAAGGTGTAGAACATTACAATCATTAATCAACATGACACGGGAATGAAGCTATGGTTTTCAAGACGTTTTGTTTGTAATGAATTGTTTGGGTTTTTTTTTATAAAATCGGGTTTGGCTTGTTTTGGGTGTTATTTAAGTGTTTTGTGTTGGGCTTCTTTTAAGTTGATCAATGGCAGTCACGTAATTTATATGAACTTCAACACCAATTTCTTATGTTGTAAATGAGTTTTAGGCATGTTTCTAAAGTGCATTCTATGTGAGGTTTTTTTATAATTTCAGCCCATATTTTGAGTATATTAGTGATGCTCCCAAATTAAAATTGTACAATATAGAATATTCTAAGATGAAGCCACACACTTGTGGCTGGAGTAAAAGAGACCAAGTCGATGGACTTGGTTATGTCGGCAAAGAATGCCTATAAATAGGCATGCAATGCAACAAAGCAAGGTGGAGTTTAACAAAAGAACTCCTAAACTGTAAGGGAGCCAAGAGCTACTTAAAATCCTAAGCTAGAAAAGCTAGGAAACTAAGCAACAAAGCTAGCTATCTAGCTAATCAACTAAAGGTGGTGCGAGTTAACCACTACAACTCCCAATCCATGAGGGAGCTACAGGTGAGCTACCCAACCTATGGAAGAAGCTTGAAGACGAGCTCAAGCTAGGGCCAAATAGCCCAAACTAATCTAAATCAAGTGTGGTGGTCAATAAGCCAATAAGCTATGAAGAAGGTCAATTAGCCTACACCAAGCTATGTACCATTCCAATATAATAAAATCACTTTGTTCAACTATTGTCCTATTGTTCCAAACCCCTTCTCCCTATAAACTAATAATGGTATCAGACCAACAAAACACACATCACACCTCTAAATTCCAACAACAACACCTGTTTCTTTTCACGACAACAATCCGAAGTTGTCTAGCCATGACCTCTAATGCCATCAATCACATCTAGTCAAGAACCCAGTTGCCTCAGCTGCTCACGGTGGTGCTAGGAACTGGGCCAGTGGTTTTTCAAAGGTTTTCGACAACTTTTCCGGCCGATTCCAATGGCCTTTGTCGTTACTCCAAGTATGGATTCGTAGTTTTAATCTAGACACCCAAGGTGGCCACCAGTTTGGGTGTGTTTTCAAGCCAAACCGGCCACTCAATGTCGTCAAGCCAAGTACAAAAATTGTTCCCATCGTTGCTCTAAACATTTTGGTATAGGCCTTGCTTTGGAATTCGAAGTTTTAGCCGAAAAACCTCCCCAAACCACCGACATTTGGCAGCTCGTGGGCTTAGTGTCAGTGACTTGTTTTGGACCTAGGATGATCTTCACGTTGTCCCGAACACGAAAGTGAATATCGAACATAGGTGTCTCTATACAGCTCGAGCATGCTAGTCACCAACCATACTAGATGGGGAAACGTTGGTGAGTACGACTATGCATGCTGACCTGAGCGCATGCTAGTGGTGGTACATGGAGAGGTCTAGTTGTTGACTTGTAGTGGTTGATTGGCCAACAATTGGTCTCAGCCTATTACGTAGGTCTTGTTTTAGGCCTATGACCATGTGGTTGGATGTTAGTCTTCTATTCGGCTTAGTCAATTCCCCATGTCAACACAAAGAGGGATACTACTTCCCTCCTTCTTGTGAATCACAGTTTGACACATGCAAAACTAATTTATCAGAAACACACACACAAAAAACCCTATGCACACATGTCACACTGCTATTGGTAGGAATGTAGCATCCAAGTATAGAAACAATATAGGAAAAAGAGCTGACCAAAAAGGCAGAGAAGAAGAAGAGGACCTGTTGAATGTGATCAGTAGTGACATTGTTGGGATAACACGCTGCCATCATTGTTGCATCTGTATCAGGTGCTGCTGCATCTCACACTCTCTCTTTTATATATATGTATCTCTGCTACTCTCTTTACACACACAGAAAGAAACTCTATTTCTTTCTCTCTCTCTATAAATTTCTCACTCCTAAAGTCTAAATAGAGTTTTTACATAGCTGAGAGACCACACTTACTGCAAAGGGTGGGTGCAAATAGAGAGACTAGTTTGATAGATGCCTTTGCCTTTGTTCCTTTTTTTTCTTTGCCCTTGTTCATTTTTTCCCTAAGTCCTAATAAGTCGTTTTAAGAAAGGGTGAAATTTTTTTTTAAAATTTTGAAAATAAGGTGGGTGGGAAAATAGGACAGAGAGTGAAAATAGCAGCACTCCTTTAGAAACTTTGGGAAACCTTGGATATTTCAGATTCATAAAAGCCTTTGGAAACCCTAATTCTAAAGGAGATGCTCCTTATAAATAACCACAAAAAATTGCAAACCTAGCCACCACCACCAGAATTGACAGAAACACATAGTTGCATCAAGGAGAGATTGTTGCAAATTCCAGGAGCCATCTTCCATAATTTTTCATGCTTTCTTCAATTCTAGCGATGTTTCCTTTTACTATGTCTAGCTAATTTCTTTAAGTATGTTTGTAGTTTATTTAATTTCTCATTTGCTAATTAATAGTAGTTAGTCTCAACTATTGTTATTGAGAAAAAAAAATTAACAAATAACATATGAAAAAATTATTTCAAGTTTATTAAATAAAACAAGAGTTTGACTTTTGAGTCGCAACATACCTGACCAAGTGCTATCCCTTCGATTACCTTCTTCATTTGCTTCATTATGAACACGTAGATGAATATCACCGATGGCACGAGTAGTGTCTATGTGTATACCTTTCAGAAAAGACAGTGACCTCAATCAAAATAATTGAAACTACTTTTTCTTACTATTATATACCAATATCTCCTGTGATAATTGATATGTATATATGTTATTTATTATAGAAACACATATAGATTCTTTCAGTTGGACGTACCTGCTAAAATATGAATATGGTTTGAATGTATTAGGTTGAGTTTTAGGATTCGGATCCTCTGCTTTGATTTTCTGTGCTATGATCTGCTTTACTTTTGTTCTCCACATGCCACCTCATTAAAATTTAATCTAAGGGGCTTAAATTGGACACATCTTCCTTAAAATAAAATTTCAATTTACTCCTAATTAAAAATGAAAAAAACCCTAACTTGACTAACGCCTAAACTTAACGGCTGTAGCAGTTTTTTTTTTCTCTTCTTCTTCCTTCTCTACACGTCTCCCCCCACCCCCAAATCTTATCGCTCATCATTCTTTTTTGTGTCCAATCTTAGAACACAAAAACATTATTACCAAGAAAAGTATGAACATAATAAGAATCATCTGATTCCTTTTGCTTTTGATTAATTTATAAACAAATTCATCTACCACTTTCGTATTCTTTTGCTTCTGATCTTTACTTTTTTTTTTCTTCCTATGAGGCTATGTCTGCAACCACCATCATCAAACAATGAATATGGAATAATTTTTTTTCTTTTGATATGGGAAAGAGAAGAGGGATTATGATTACAGAGGTTTTGGGGAAAAGAAATCTCAGTGAGAGGTAAGATTTTTGGGGAAAGAAGACGAAAAAATAAGAGAAGACAGAACGTGAAGCAGGAAGAAGGAGAAGATTAAAGAAGACTAGGAACGCTAACTTTCCTGTTAGTTGGATTAGGGAATTTTTTTTATAAAAAAATTAGAAGTAAATGAGTTTTTTATTTTTAGGATGATATGTCAACTTTTAAGTCCCTTAGATTAAATTTTAATGAGATGGCATGTGGAGAACAAAAGTAAAGCAGATCATAGCAGAGAAAATCAAAGCAGAGGATCCGGATCCTGAGTGTTATTCTTCTCCATAAGGAGATATATAGGAGTTTACATAAGGGTCTTACAAGGAATTAGATATAGTAAAGAATTAGGAAAGTATCTCTTAATTGTACAATGATTATCTCTTATATAAAAAATAGAAAAGTAAATTCCTTAATTAATCAAAGAAGTAAATCTCCTTGATTAATTAGGAGACTCACGTCAACAGTACCTTCATTATAGCATGAATACCACGAGGAAATCTTACTTATATATGTCCAATTTGTTTAAACTTAAATCATATTTATTGACAATGTTTGTTATTTACATAGAAGAATGGCCTAGAGATTAGAAATTTGCGATTTAAAGATTTAGAGTTTCCTCAAAATCTGAGGCTTAAAACCTAAAATGTAAGCGATTAATATGAGTCTAAAACCCAAATCTATACTCTAAGGCCCCGTTTGGTTCACATAACAGATTTGAGGGGAAATCACTTCCCATGTCATTTCCTAAGGGATGAGAAATGGAAGATTCATTTCCCATGTTATTTCCTTTCACATGTTTGATTTGTGTAGGAATGTTTGGTTTCCATTTCAAGTCTTAGGTCGGCGTCAGATAATGCCTCTTCTCATGTAATATAGATGAGTGTTTGTAACAGACACTGAAATATTGAATATATATATATATATAATATATATGGGGGCGGATCCGTGACACTATGTTTTTGACACAAATTTCACACCTTTAGATTGACCCACTTTGAATGGATGAGATTAAATTTAAACTAATTTTCTTTTTAAAATTATTATAAACTGAAATTAATTTTAATTAAATTCACCATTCTATTTTCTCTCTCTTCATTTATATTTTCACATTCTCCTATAGAAAATTGCAATTGTGAGATGAAAAATCATTTATTTCCCACTGTGCCTTTACGAGAAAATTTTTTCCTTTCCCCATTCTCCTTATCCTCATCTTTCATCTGCAACCCAAACTTGAAACTATCCACCGAACAATACTCAAACTTGAAACATAAGGAAAGTAGGACACAGTTTTGATAAGGAAGAGTGTTTGTGAAGGTTTTTATGGTTCACATAATTTTTCTTAGAGAAATGATTAAGAGAAGCTAAATGCTATGTGAATCTTTTTAATATGTACATCTTATATTATAGGTTTCCCATTAGAGATTACTGCGATTGGGAATGAGATTTTGGCGAATAGATACAACATAAAGAGGAAATCATAGCAAAAACAAAACAAATTAAGATGATTATTATTATTTTTATACCAGTCCAAACTGAGGATAATTGAATAAAATATTAGAGCCCCAACCAAAGAAATCGAAGGAAAAAGCTGAAGAAAAAGGGAACCGCATACACCCATTCATGGTCGCCAATACAAAGCACATGTCTTTAGACTTTATATTGCTTGTTCTCAAGCAATTGGGAACAGAAACATGACAAAGCTTATAAACCCACCCTCGGTGCTCCAAGACTTTCCATGTGATAGATAGATTTGAGTTTTCTTTTTTTGATTGAATTAAGTTGGACTGTTTCTGAGAAGAATGAGATTAAATATTGTTTATTGCAAATTTTATTACGGAAAGAGAGTGATTTTTATTGGCACATTAAAATTACCTAGAAAAGTGGGGAGTTTGACAAAAAAGAAAAAAAAAAAAAGGGGAGTTTAATATTTTATTATTTATTAATTTGTAAATTAAATAGTGAAATCACATGTAATCTTAACCATTAAAAGTACTTTTATCCAAAGGTTATAAGATTGTGTCAAAACTTGTGTCAAAAATATAGTGCCACGGATATATATTATATATCATTGTAAGAGGAAAGAGAATGTGGGTATACTAACAATTATAGATCCATTGTTGCCAGAATTTGAGTCGTGTTCCACTTGGGAATGCAGTAGGCATCAATGCAAATGCATGTATGGGGGATACCCCATGGGGGTCTTTAGTACGGACCAATTGTGGGCAACTCTGAATTAATTCCTGTGCAATATCTGTAGTAGAGAACAGAAGTGTTATAATGGGAAAAGCTTAATCAACTTGGTTGTCATAATTAAGTTAAAACTTATACCAAATTTTTTCACAAACATGGAATGGCAAACAAGTCCAGCGCCGTACGGGCCTTTCTCTGGCATTAGATCATTGAGTGGAGTGACGGAGTAGAGATAACGAACGATTTCCCAATGTTCATTGAGACAAGCCAAGAGAATTGGAGTCATATTGCCCTCCTCAATGGCAATACTAAGTATGTTCTTGCTTTTTTTAACCATGCATTCAACCATTTTGAGATTTCCTCTATTTGCAGCAACAGCAAGAGCAGTCCAACCAAGAGCTTTTATTTCCAAGTCTTCCTCTGCCATCAACTCCACCAACCCTTCCACGATATGCTCGTGCTGTAATTCTATTGCCATGTAAAGAGCTGTCTTTTTTGTGTTTGGAATTCTTGCTCTTACTGCATTGGGATGTAGGGTAAGAAACTCCTTTGCTTTATTCCAATCCCCACTCCTCACAGCATTGAAGAACGGCTGATACCGATGGAAGTCATCCACAGTCGTGTCATGTCCTGCCCCAAGTTTTAATTACTCAATTGTTTCACATAACATAATCCATTTATTTCTTGTTTTAATAATGACTGAATGAATTCTACCGTTCAGTCAAATCTATCATGTGTGGGTAGACGCATAAACAAATCAGATATATTGACTGCATTAGCATGTATCAGATTTGATCCTATAAGAAAAATAATTCAATCCGATGCGTAACGCCACAAAGTATCCCCCCAACAATATTATTGGAGGGCTCCATCAACAAAGGGGATCACTAGACTTAAAAACCCTATTTGGAGCACGTTTTGTTATAGAATAAAGTTTTAATTTCCGCACTGTTGCACATATATTTGATATTGATGCCTGTACTGTAATTTTCATGAGGATATATATTTCTTTTATATACAGTTAAGGGGACCAAAACCTAAAGGAACTAAAAATAAACTAATTAGTCCTTAAATGATCAGCACCTTTACTTGTCACAGAAAGAGAATCAAGTATACCTGGGTTGTTGGATGAGTCTGCAGACTGAACAGGCGAATTACATGGAAGTAATGGCTGTGGCGTTAACCTTTCTGCCAAAGTATCCCAAGCAATCTTGGCTGAAGTCATGTCTCTAATCAACAAAAAAGCTTCTGGACCGCACGAAATTTGGATTGTATGTAAAGCCGCCGCATTCTTCTTCCTCCAAGTCTTGAGCCGATCGTCAGAGTCTTGGTCTTCTCCTTTAGGAGGTTCAGCTGTAGCCTCCACTGCATCCCAAAGGTCTTGAGCCAAGAAGTAATTTTTGACCAATACACTCCAATGCATATAGTTATTCTTGTGAAGAACTTCCATAACAATTGCACCTGCGAGGACGCCACTTGCTGCCATTCTTAATGAGTCAAGAACACTGCAAGAAAAAAAAAATTAACAGAGGTTTTAATATTAACAGAGGTTTAATATTTTCAGCCCAAAAGTCGTTAATATAGCCCTCCCAAGCCTGCGCATAACACCCCCTAACCCCTTCACTGTGAATATTGATAACAAAAATGCAATTTTCTCTCCTTTACTAGGACTACTCGTATTTTAATGAGGTCAAGTGCAGAAATTCATAATCATTCATTCCTACATTACAATAGTAATTTAAATTTAAAAATTTGACATAAAAGTTGAGCTTACATTATTTTAGTATAAACCTCAGCTTTATATAAAGAACCAAAAAATTAATGGTATTCACAATTTCAAGCACAAATGACCAAATTCTTTCATATTATATAAACAACCAAACAAAGAATACTAAAACCAAATTCTTTCAATAAAAACTCAAAATAAAACAACTTAAAAAAATTATAAAAATCCTACATTACCAGAAACGGCAGAGTGACACCAGGGAGAAAAATGATTGAGCTGAGAGAGGAAAAGAAAGCTGGGAAATCGATTTGGGAGAGGCTTGATATTATTATTTTTTTTGAAGTCAA
The DNA here is from genome assembly GCF_000346735.1 of Prunus mume. The sequence continues at coordinate 17,578,701 of NC_024126.1, read as the reverse complement.
GACGCACATGATACACATTGATACCACCTAACATATTAATGGATATGTGGTGAAACAAGTAAGGGCTCAGTTGAAGCTCTGTAAAAAGAAAAAGGAAAAGAGGAAAACGGGTCAAAAAGCAAACCAAACTTGAGATTTTCGTACAAAGTAAAGAAATGTGGGACCGGATTTGCACAAACTTAACGAAGATACTTGAATCACTGCAATAGGGAGAATTTTATGTAAACCCTTAAGGTTTGGATAATTACAATCAGACTACATAGATTTGGAAAAATTACAGTCACACCCCTATCTTTGATGCTGGAGGTGTTTTGAACATTTTTGTGTCTTTTGGTATCTCGAGTCTTGTAAAATGTCTTAGTGTGTTGGGTTTGTTTTGGCTATGCAAAACGTTGACACACATAGAATTACGCTAGGCTTCACATTTGTGTATTTCCTTTACACACAAGTTGTGGGGACAAATAAAGTTTAAAAGATTGTGCAGTTATATATACGTGCTTTGAAGAAACCTTTCATCCTATTGTACTGAAAATATCCAACATCATCAACACCTTGAACTTGGATTTTTGTTCACAAGCTTCCTAATCGGTTTGAGGGTTCTATATTATCTGACAATGAGAGAGAGATGTTGGAAACTAATGCTGTTGATGCCCAAAAATGGATGACCATTTATGGACCCAACCTAGAAGTAGGATGCCTTCAGTCTTGTGGGCTCTTTGGGTATCGATGTAGTACCTGCCGAAGGCTCTCCAATGCTTAAGTTTGTTTAAGGACGAAATGAATAGTAATTTGGACAAAGTAAGGCCTAAGTAGCGGAATGTTACGATTACCTTTCTTTTTGGGACTTGTGCCTTATTTATAGAGGTCCCAGGTGAGGGACTTTGTGTTATTGTTTCTATGTGAGATTGTAGGCATCACTTAAGAAGCTACCACATGTCCGTGTCCTGCCTTGTTTAGCAGGCACCTTCTTTAGCCAGATCGATAAGTTAATTAGGTTGTCCAAGGCTGACTTGTTGATGGTTATTAAGGTCCTCAATGTCTTAACTGGGCTATGTGGGCTCCCCTTGTAGGTCCCACGTTCCAGGTGTCTTGAAATGATTGGCCGGTCAGATGTGATGTAACCAGGAGTCCCTCAAGTTTCCGATTGGGCATGAAATGAATTACACTTTGAGTAAAGAATGACTTGTTAATTGTCAGTCTTTGTTTAATAAGCATTTTGTCTAAGTCTTTGTTCACATGTGGATATCAGAAATTTCAGAAAAAAAAATTTAAGATAGGTTTTAATAACTCTTGTAGTAACTTGTAAAGAACCCAGTCATCCCTTCGATTGCTTATGCTGTAACAGGACCACACGCTGCTTTTGTTCATAGTTCCTTTTCTTTCTTTTGCTTTTGGATGCTTAAGGGATCGAAAATTGACGTAATTATCAACTCAACAAAATCTCAAGAACTCACTATGTCATTTCATAGAACACTTAGAGTGCATCTGTGCAAGTGTTAATTTATACCCACAACTGATCTCAATGACCAGGGGCGGATCTTAAGCCAGGGCAGGGTAGGCTACCGCCTACCCAAAAATATTTCACTAAAAAAAAAACTATATATAAGTTATGTAATTGATATCCATTCCATGTGTTGGTATACACTCTTGCCTACCTAATCCATATAAAACCCACAGTACAAGCCCGCTCAAACTTTAAAAAACTGAAGAAAAAAAATTATAACCAGCCAGCTCATGTTATGAATGGCATAGTCAAACTTTAATAAAAGAAAGAATATAACTTAAGCAACCAAATAGTGGTTGTGCAGTGCAATTCCAGACAGAGTCGGGAGAGCTTCTTCTCAACACAAGTCTTGGCTGTGCTGTGCAATCGTGGACACTGGACAGCCTCTTCTCTTCTCTTCTCATATACAAGGAAACAAGTATTCTTCTTAATCTCTTCTCTTTAATTATCTTCTTCTATTGGGTTATTCCTAAAATAAATGTATGCATCTTAGTTTTAATTTTAATTTGAAATTGAGTTTTCTAGGGTTTAATTAGGAATGAAATATAATTTGGGGATTTTGTTGAAATTAATTAGGTCTTTGATTTTAAGAATTTTGTTGAGATGTTTGATTTGATGTTGGCATTGTTGAGATGTTTGATTTGTTGTTGGTATGTTAATGTTTGACTAAATTCATTGATGCTATTATGAGAAATTGTTTGATTTTTTGTTGGGATATTTGAACCCCAAGAAAACAAAGAATTTGTTCTCTTTTTTTAAGAAAAAGAATGATGGGTCATCATCTTCTAGAATGCCTCCCATTTGTGATGAGTCAAATCTTCTCTCTTCTCCCATTGTCGAGCCTCAAATTGAAAGAGTTGAGACTCAAAGAGTTGATAGTGGTCAAGATTTTAATATCAATTATCTTGAGCGTGATCCGGGATTATGTCTTCAAATATGCCAATATTCGGTGAATGAACAAGATAATGTGCGAAAAGCCTATATTATTTTAGGACCTTGTCAATCAAAGTTAGAAGACTATCCAAGCCATTTAGAAGGGCGAGACTTACGTCGATTTAATAAATTGTGGTTTGGTAAATTCCCTTGGCTTGAGTATTCAATTGCTAAAGATTTGGCATTTTGTTTTCCTTGCTTCCTATTTGACATGAATCATTCACATTCAACCTTTACTATTCATGGATTTCAAAATTGGAAGAGAATTGGTGGTAATCAATGTGTATTTCAAAGTCATGTAGGCAAGCTAAATTCTCCACATCATCTTGCTATGTAAAAGTGGGTTAGCTTAAAAAACTCATCTCTTCATATTGAAAATGTGGTAGATAAGCAATGAAAGCAAAAAGTGATGGACAATTGGTTGCGACTTACAACCACAATAGAGGGCATTCAGTATTTAGCAAATCAAGCATTGGCTTTTCGAGGTCACGATGAATCCGTTGACTCATCTAATCGGGGCAATTTCGTTGAAATCTTAAAGTCTTTTGCAA
>NC_024126.1:17525949-17540933 GCF_000346735.1 Prunus mume | reverse complement strand
GAAATTGTTTGTAAGCATACCTTTGTGTAATGTGGTAGATAAAGAAGAGCTGTGTACTCTTGAACTCCACCACTTTGGTATGTTGGAGAATGACATGTATAAGAGAGGCAAAGTATGCTATGTTGACAACTGTATTCATGACTATCTGTCATTATTGGATTTAAAGAAAATTGGGATAGATCTTGGATACAAAGTTGATATAACACAAAGGGTTACAAACTTAAAATTTTACTTTAAGGGGCTTGCAAAAAGTGGTCAGCATATTGTGAATGAGGTTGTAAATGATAGTTGTATTCCAGGGTTGGTTGGGAGCATTTCATCAGATCAGGTATTGGTGTTGTATTACCATGATCCTACTCATAACAACGAGCTAGAGAGTGAAGATAAAGAGCAACAACATCATAGTGAAGATGTTGGCAATGAAGATGAATAGGAAGAGGAAGAGGAAGAGGAAGAGGAGGAAAAAGAGGATGTTATTGTTGACAGTGATTTTGAATTAAGTGAAGAAGAAGAAAATGGTAATCAAGAGGCTGCATCAAGAGCACAACCAAGGAAAGATGCACCAAATGTTGAATATGCACAATGTTTTAAAGAGATGAATGAAATACCTCTTAATGAAGCTACATGGGAGATATCAGATGATGATTAAGATAGTGATTGACTTCCTTATGATGATGATAGCTCTGGTGGTGAGGAAGATGGTCAAAAAAAGACAAGCAGGAGGAAATGGAAGAAGCCAAATTTTAAACAGTTTAGGAAAGAAACTGATTTGAGAAATCCAGAGTTTAGAATTGGAATGCAATTTGGCAATAAGGATGAACTCAAGGAAGCTATAAGGGAGTATGCAATTGTGCAAGGGAGGAATGTTAAATTGGTGAAGAATGATAATAAAAGGATTCAAGCAAAGTGTGCAGGTCACACGAAATGCCCTTTTATTCTGTTTGCTTCCAAGATAGACAGAGATGAGCAAACATTTTCCATAAAGACTCTCCCCTTAGAGCATGAGTGTACTAGAGTGGACAAACTGAAATATACTAATTCAAGGTGGCTGTCAAAAAAGTTTGCCGACAAGATTAGGAAAAATCCTGAGTGGGATGTAGGGGCATTCCAGTCTGAGGTATTAGAAAAGTCATATGAATGTTTCAAGGCATGAGATTTATAAAGTAAAGAGCTTGTCCAAGGTGATCATTGAAGGTAGCTATGTGGAGCAATATGCAAGGCTATGGGACTATGCAGAAGAATTGAATAAGGCTAAGAAGTGCAGCACTGTGATTATAAAGAATAAGACCTGTGTTTGAAAGAATTTTTTTTATTTTTGGAAGCTTGTAAGAGGGGATTTTTGGCAAGATGTAGACCTCTCATTGGTATAGATGGATGCCATTTAAATGGACCTTACACAGGGCAAGTTTTAACAGCCGTTGGTGTTGATGGGAATAATGGAATGTACCCAGTTGCTTATGTTGTTGTAGAGGTGGAATCAAAAAGTAGTTGGATTTGGTTTCTTGAACTTTTGATTGAAGACTTAAAAATTGAGAATGGGAAAGCTTGGGTGTTTATGAGTGACAAGCAAAAAGGTCTAATACCTGCAATTAAGACATTGCTTCCAACAGCTGAGCACAAAATGTGCGTTAGGCATCTCTACAACAACTTCATGACAAAGCATGTTGGCTTTGCATTCTTTGGGCTGCAGCAAGAGCAATTACCATTCCATGGTATGAAGCAGAAATAAACAAGATGAAATTGCAAGATGAAGAGGAGTGGAAGTGGGTTATGAAAAGACCTGCCAAAAATTGGAGTGGATCTCATTTTCAGCCACATTTTAAGTGTGATTTGTTGTTGAACAACCTCTGTGAATCCTTTAACTCTTACATTTTAGATTCAAGAGACAAGTCTATCTTAACATGTCTAGAAAGGATTATAGTTTATATCATGTTAAGGATGCTAATAGAAGGATTGCTGGTACGGTTTGGAGACATCTAGTTGGGCCTAGGATTGTCAAGATCATTGAGAAGAACAAGTTGGGAGCTAGTCAATGCATTCCTAGACTAGAAGGTGAGAGCAAATACCAAGTGAGCTATATGTATGAGGGAGAGTATGTAGTGGATCTAAAAGCCAAGACTTGCTCTTGTAGAAGATGGAATTTGTGTGGGATTCCATGTTCTCATGCTATTTCTTGTATCCTTCGAAAGGAGGCAAATGTGTTTGACTATGCACATGAATGCTATAAGAAAGAAGCCTACCTAAGTTCATATGAACCTATGGTACACCCAATACCATCCATGGACCAGTGGCAGAGAACAAATTGGCCTCCAATTAAACCTCCTCCATATAAGAAGCAGCCTTGAAGTACCTGTTCCAATTCCTCCAAATCCTTCGCCCCCATTTTTCAATCCACCACCTACTAAGTTGAGAAGGATTTATGTCAAGATAAAATGCTCTATTTATGGCCAGGAGGGACGTAATAAGACATGGCATGCCAACCAAGGGGCAGCATAGGTATTTGGGTTATATTTTTTGTAGTTTAATTTCTTTTTGTTATTATTTACTTTAATTAGTTTTTTGTTTTTGTTATTATAGGCCCTTCCTAATCAGCCCAACTAAGGAACAGTTGACTCTTCTATAGTCCAAGGGGTAGCTCAGGTATTTTAGTTCAAATCTCTTTAATTTAATTCCTTTTGGGTCTTTAGGCCAAACCAGTTCATATGACCATTTTTTTGTTATTGTTTAGTTTATTTTTGTTTTTTAGGCCCAGCCTAATCATCCAAGCCTAACTAGAGGCAGAGGGAGAGGTAGAGGAACTGCTACAGGAAGAGGGAGAGGAGAAATGCCAAATGGAAGAGGAAATGTAACTGACAACTCTGTCATGCTACTTTGGTTGGTTAATTTGGTTAGAAATTTAATTCATGTACTTTAGTTAGTTAATATGGTTCCATTTTATTTTAGGTTGGAAATGGGACAACATAAATGCCAAACAAGCCATCATCATTACAACCACTCCCATCATCATCACAACCACTCTCTTATACTGGAGCTACATCATCATCATCACAACCACCCAAGTCTCCTGCCAAGAGATTTAAGTCTCCTGCCAAGAAGCTTAGACTATGGATGTTTTGAAGGCTAACGAGGAGGATGTCTGTTGGATGTCTTTTTTGAAGTAGTTAGATGTGTTTTATGAATGATTTGTTGGATGTGTTTTTTGAGTCTCTGGGCTGGAACTTACTGTGGTTGTTTTGTATTTGGTACATTTTGGAACATGAACTGGGAAACTGCTTCATCTATCTTTATGCTTCTGTTTCACTTGGAACCTAATTTGGTACATTTTGAAACCTGTAACTGGGTGTTATATATGCTACTTTGGTACATTTTGGAACTGGGTTTTGGAACTGGTGTTCAAGGATTAAAATATCGGCCATGCAGATAATATCGAGCCTCCAATTTACGAATATTTCGGGGGATATATCGTTATCGTTTTAGGTATCGTGAAGAAATCAACAAAAATGAAAGATATAGGCATTGAAACACATAATTTTGGTGTAAAACTTTCATAGATGTTATGTATATTATCAATGAATGTATTGAACAAATAAAACTCAAAATTTACTAATAATAAGATATACATATGATGAAATATAAGTTATATGTAATGCGTGTAAATGAAAAGTTTGAAAATAAAATGTTAATTAGAATGAATAAACCATGCATAAATCCATAGTTTGTTTAAACATTGGATTACAATTTAGATAAGTGTCCATCTACATAAATGAAGAGTTCCTATGAGGTACAAACAATGAGGAACAACCATCTAAATTCATACAATAGTCATACCCAGTCATGTAACCCGAGCAGTTTGTAAGCCATGTTTGAACATGATTCACATAGGTATCGCTTGAGCTCCCTATTATCTTCCCATATATGGGATAGTTAGGATTAACCTACTAGTAGGTCCATAATTTTTTTTATTATCTTGAGCTCCATAACTAGTTCCACTATAATCAGACATAACATAACCATAGCCATCATAAGATTCATTTGAGTTAGTACTAGGTGTAGTTTATATGCTCATAGATCCAAAACTGATCTCCATGTCTTCTTCAGATGGATTGGAGGTATGTGGGCAATGGACTGTGCATAGATTTTTCATATTAATAAATGATAGGGTTCTGGGCAAGGATTAGTTATTTTTTGGTTTCAATTTGCTTCAATTGCCTTCAAAACTTCTGAATTTTTTTTGGGTTCTATTATGGGTATCGGGAAATATCGGGGATATCGGCAAATATTGGGGATATTGCACTTATTGGGGATATATCGTCGATACAGGGGAAGATATGGCTTTACCCCCCAATATCAGTGTCGACAGTTGAAAATACAGATATATCGGCAGATATATCTATGTATCGGCCGATATTCAATCCTTGCTGGTGTTATATATGCTGATTTGGTACATTTTGGAACTGGTACATTTGGTGCATGCCCTCTCATCAACAAAATGGAAACAAAATGAATACACCAACACCAATATGTTCACCAAACTTGAACTGAAATTTCATTGCAAAATGAACTACATATCGGTTACATTTCTACCTAATTGATCATAAGCTTTTCATAGTTTCCACTCGGAAATGTCAACCAATTGCTCAATATACAAAGCATCCTCATAATCACCAAAAACCAAGACCCAATGACAGAAATGAAACCCCCCAAATCTGATTCTCTCTTGGTCGTTGGCCCATTCTTTTCTCTTCCAACAGTCTTTTATGCTTGCCAAATTCTCCAACTTTGCTCCAATTCCTTCTTTTCTCTCTCCACCATTTTCAGCTTATCTTCCACTTCTTTCTTCTGTTCTTCTATTAACTTTTGGTCCTCTTCCGTTGCTCTCATTCTTCTCAGCAACCCAGGAATTAGTTCTTTTCCTCTTGCACAGGTCGGTGCGTCCAACCACTCCTAATGATGCCCATTTCCTCTGTTTCTCTGCAAATTACATTTCATAACATCAAAGCTAAACCCATCAAGAAACAAAATCAAATTTCACAGATTAACTTACTCGACTCATCTCACAAGCCTTTCAAATCTTCTCCTAGGATTTAAATCAGTACATGAAGTCCCGGTTTTGATATATCCTCTCACAAGCCTTTCAAATCTTCTCCTAGGATTTAAATCAGTCCATGAAGTCCCGGTTTTGATATATCAACCGCACCTGCATAGCTTCCTTGCACTAAGGCTCTGATTTGTTGATGAAGAAGAAATCTGAGACATTTTTGCTCATGCACTGTGTGGGCTTCCCAGATTTCCTTCGAATTTCCAAAATTTCAACACATCTACTGTTTTTATGTGGATTTCTTTGAATATAAATGGGAATTGGGGATTTATTTGGCACCAGATTTGATATTTTTCGGAAGGAAGTTACTTTAGATGAGAGGTTGGACGTTGTAGACTTGAAAAGACAAATTTGCCCATGAAATTGACACCACGTTAGCCAGACTTGACAGAAGGACTACTAGCACAACGAAACACATAGTTGAGTGACCTCTGCAACTAATAATTGAGTTCAGTGACTCAAATGCAACTACAGGTATAGTTGAGAGATCATTACTGCGAAAAACCCTATTTATCAAATAGGGCGCTGAATGGGCATTGAGAATAATTATTTGTACAAGGCAGTAAGGTCTTTCCCTCTTGTTTAAATGTGGGCCCAAAAGCCCTTCATTTAAACTTCTTGGATGGTTGGTGTTGGGACTTTTGCATTTGAATAAAATATTATTTATGAGATCTAAAGCCACTACATATGCAGAATCTAATTTCGAGACTCATAAAGCAAAACCCCACCAGCTACATGTTTTTTCCTTTTCAACGAGCTCAAACGCCACTGTATCTTGTATTCTCAAACCAGCCACCATATTGGTGGGGTTGTAACATTCAAGAGACAATTCGTGGTCCAGCGACACTGTATTGGAGGTACTGTTAATTACACTCTCTCCTTTCACAACTCCAGTTCTTTTATCTCTTTTTATTTCTCCTTTACCTCCCATTTATCGGTTATTTATTACTTATATTGTATAAGAGACTTTGATCTTGATTGGAGGTGCTGCAACTTGAGAACCAACTAGTATTAAGTTGGGATTGTACAAACCTAGTTGGAGATTTGGCTTATGTTGCTATTTCGAAGACCAAACCTTGTTATAGGGAGGTTCTGACCCGTTTGGGAGATCTGACCCAGCTGATTTTTTGGGCCTCATAAGTGGCTGGCTAATAATTTATTTTAGGGAAATTGGCAGCTTTACCCCTGGCTCACCTAATTTATTCACTAATATCCTTATTTTGAAACTCAATCACAAATGCCCCTTATAAAAACTCCTTATTGACAGCCTATTGCCCATCCTTCACTTTTTTTTTTACAATACAAATTTATAAATAAACCCAATTCTAGACATGTATTTATAAAAAAACCCAAGCACTATTTAAACATAGAAACACACCCAAAATCAACCCCAAAGTCAACTTTTTGGGTGTGTTTATAAATGGGTTTTGAGTGTGTGTAATGATGGGTTTTGGGTGTGTTTATAAAGTGTTTTGGGTGTTGGGTTTTTTTATAATTTCAACCTCCATTTTGGGTGTTTTAGTGAAACTCCCTTTTTTTTTCTTCTCAGTTGTTGCTCTTCCTCTTCTTCTTCCTTTTCTTCCTTCTGCCAAACCTTACAAAATCCACCTCAACCATAGAATCTCCCCTAGCTCTATCTCATCTTAGTTATATCTTCCAACTAAGAGCTGATTTCAACCTCAAAGTTGAACCCCAAATTTGGACAGGACCCTAGCCAAGGCACGACTCGCCACCTTCGTTGTTGGTCTCCACGATGAAGCCATAGTCTTGACTTGCCACCTCCATTGTCAACTTCCACCACAAAGCCAGGACACCTTCCTTGTCAATCTTCATTGTGGTGAGTTCTTATATTGGTTTTGTTTTTGTTTATTTATTTATTTATGGGTTTTTTTGATTGATTGAGATTATTGGGTTTTGAATTATATATTAATGGGTTTCTATTGTGGCTTGCTGTTTCTGTGATTGAATGAAATTTACCAAATATTTCCTGTGGTTGTTAAGCTCTTGGACTTGGATACGCTGTTTTGTGCTTATGATTTGTCTTTGAAATGATGTATACATTGTTTTGTGATTGAGACTTTGACTTGCAGATCTCCTTAAAAGTAATGTATTCATTCTTTTGGATGATATTCGATATGAAACAACCTTGGACAATCAAGGTTTGGCAATTTATAAGTAGTTAGTTAGTAATAGGATACCCTAGGTTAATGGCTTTGGGTTAGATTTAAATTTAAGAGTTCTTAATACATGCCTTCCTTGCTGGAGCTTGAAACACAGCTATGCTAGCTGAACCGTTTCACTTTGCATAATACTAATGTTTTAGAATTGTTGGTTATTAATGTTTAATTGATGTTTTATCTATATGGTTTATACACTAGTTTATAGATTTCTTATTGGTAGCTTAACATGTGTTAACAAAAGGAAATTTTATGATGGTTAGAAATGGACACAATTGCAATTTTGGTTTGCTACAATGGCAAATGGGTAACCTCAAAGAAGATGTGCACATATGAAAGGGGTGACTCAAAAGGCATAATAGTTTCGCGAAATATCACGTTTGGTGAGCTTTTGGAACGGGTGCATAAGGTTGTTAATAGAGACAATAGGGAAGACAAGATTTGTTTAAAGTTCTCAGTTTCAATATCCTCGAATGAGTGTAAGCATATCAAGATTGAGGACAATGATGATGTTAAATTTTTTATTAAGTACATTTGTGAAGTAATTCCTTCGAAAGTGGCTCCTTTACTGGTGAGCATAGAAGACGGAGGAGTGACAAATGTTGTAGGTGATCGTATACATATCACGACGGATATGAGTCGGATGGCCTATTCTTCAAATGCCATAGTTGAAAGCAATGGTGATGTACATGGGGATTTTGGAACAGAATATTTACACATGATTGATTTACAAGGGTGGAGGGGATGCATAGTGGTGATAATGGTACGGAAATGAATGGCTTGCAAATGCACTCAGCCCCTTCTATTTTGGCCCATTTGGAGACATTTGCACAAGTGGGTGTGGTGGGTTTTGGAACAACGTTTGAACTTTCTATTCGACATAATTTCAAACAAATGGGTGAACAAAACGTGCACAATTTGGGTATTGTAAACGATGAAGAAGAAGATATTGAAAGTGCATATACACGAAATTATTGGGATCCAAAATTGGAAGTTGGAAAATTTTCTCTAGTAAGGAAGCCCTGTCCAACAAGTTACAGTTGGCGGCTGTGAGAGGTCACTTTGAATTGAAGGTGAAGCAGTCTTGCAAGAGTCGATTGGTTGTGGTTTGTTCTCAAGGCTCATATCCATGGCGGCTTTGTGCATCTAGTTATGGAGAAAAGAACTTCATGATTGTGAAATATAATCTGATTCATGAATGTGATATGAGTTTTATACATGACAAGCATCGCCACGCAAGTGCTAAAATCATTGGTAATGCAGTGAAGCGAAAGTTGAAAGATTCTCGCACAATATACACACCAAGTGATATAATCAGAGATGTAAAACAAAACTTTGGTGTCACCATTAATTATTGCAAAGCTTGGAGATTGAGGGAGGTAACTCTAATGTCCACTAGAGGTTCAGTAGAGGAGGCATATTCTCTCCTACCAGCTTATTGTCACGAATAAGAGCGTGTGAACTTCGGCACAAGGACATGCATCCACACCGATGAGAACAATCACTTTTTGTATTTTCTATGGCTGTTAGGGCATGTATTAAAGGGTTTCAAGCTTCGATGAGGCCAGTCATTGCTATGGATGCCACGCATTTAAAATGTAAGTATAAGGGTGTCCTTTTTGTTGCCAATGCATTAGACGGAAATCGAAATATATATCTTCTTGCCTTTGGAATTGGGGATTTAGAGACGGATGCATCATGACATTGGTTTTTCAGTGAGCTTCATGAAGTCATTGGTGAGTGTCCAAATCTTGTGATTATTTCTGATCGGAATATTAGCATCGAGAATGTGTGGTACAACATTTTTCCAATGGCACAACATGGCATATGCTTTTACCATATCAAGGGGAACATGAAACACACTTTCAAATTGAAAAAACGTGATAAATTATTGCTATACTTTGAACAAGCTGCAAAATCTTATGGCATCGCTGAATTTGATTCTCATTTTCGCAAGATCAAATGAAATGATTAGGTTGCTCAATATCTTGAAAGTTCAGGATTACACAAGTGGTCTAAAGCATTGTCACGAATAAGAGCGTGTGAACTTCGGCACAAGGACATACATCCACACCGATGAGAACAATCACTTTTTGTATTTTCTATGGCTGTTAGGGCATGTATTAAAGGGTTTCAAGCTTCGATGAGGCCAGTCATGGATTACACAAGAGGCCAGTTATGTATTATCACATGGATGGATGTCGATACAATGTAATGACAACAAATATTGCGGAGTCAATCAACTCAATTCTTTGGTTCACAAGGATGCTACCAGTGGTGCATTTGATTGATGAAATCATCAATTTGCTTGTGAAATGGTTCAGTAAACATTATGATTTTGATTTGAAATGTACATCAACATTGTGCCCTGACTTTGGCCAGAAGAAGCTAAGACGCATATTTAGATACCATATACCCGGTACAGCCTCAAGAGTTGTGGGTTATTCCTGAAGATGTCCAAAGTAGAGTTGTGCGTCCTCCCAATGCAAAGGTCATGCCAGGTCGACGAAAGAAGTTAAGGATTCCCTCGCAAGGAGAGGATATCATAAGGAGAAAATGCTCAAGGTGCAGTGGCACAGACCACAATAAAAGCAGAAGTTAAGGATTCCCTCGCAAGGAGAGGATATCATAAGGACAAAATGCTCAAGGTGCAGTGGCACAGACCACAATAAAAGTACCTGTAAAAACAATGTTCCACTACCTAATGTTGGATATACATTATGAATTGTGTAGGGTTGTTATGGAATGTGAATTTGAATTGTATTTGTATTAGGTTTGGTGTTTTGTGGATTGTGAATTATGTTAATTTTTATAATTTGGTATGTATTGGTGTATTCTATGTGCTACATTGTTTTTAACATCTGTCATTTTTGGGCATATATTGTGTATTCAAATTTTCTAATTCAGTGGGTCAAATCGGGGGTGAGTATGCCATTCTCATCCTCATCCCCACCTTCATACCTGCAAAAAAAAAATTAAAAAAAAAAAAAAAAAAAAAAAAGAGATACGAGGGCAATACACTAGCAATATACATGCAATAAAAGGCTATACAATGGCAATACACATACTCCCCTATAAATTTATCCCAACACAGACTTGAAAAAAAAAAGATATACGGGGGCAATACAATAGCAATACACAAGCAATAAAAGGCTATACAATGACAATACATAAGTAATAAAAGGCTATACAATGGCAATACACAAACTCCATACTCCCCCTATAAATTTATTCCAACACAAACTTTAAAAAAAAAAAGATATATAGGGGCAATACAATAGCAATACACAAGCAATGAAAGGCTATACAATGACAATACAAAAACTTCATAATCCCATTATAAATTTATTCCTACAGACTTAAAAAAAAAAAAAAAGATATACGAGGGCAATACACAAGCAATAAAGGGCTATACACGTGCAATACATATACAATATATATCTGTCATAGCATTTGCCAATTAAATCACTGATTTGGTTACATTTGTTTTTTTTTTTTTTCCTTCTTTGCAAAGGGAACGATAAAACCATGGAAACTAGAGATTGACAAATTTCCTTCTAACTTGACCTTCATAAATTGATGAACTAACAATGTTATCTCATTACATCTTAAGATATACATAAGAAAGTGGCAAAAAATAAAAAAATAAAAAATTTACATCTCCTCTTGGTTGGGAATTTGAACACATTAGCAAAATTCGATGACATTTCCTCTTAGAACTGAATTTAAGCTGAAAGTTAGCAATTTCCTCCCCAAGAGAATGCTACCACTTGAAACAAGGCAATCTTCCATCTGTATAAAACGAATCAAAAATGCATATTAGAAGCAAATTATTCAATCACTATGGAAACAAAAACATAATATTCAATCACAACTGAAACCAATTTCAAAACAGAAACCAATTCCAAAATTCATAACATAAACCAATAATAAAACAGATTTAGAAACCAAAACCAAATTCAGAAACCAATATCAAAACAAGTTCAATCATATTTATAGGCACTACAAGTATCATACACATACATTTACACGCACTATAACGAATAGAGTGGATAAATGTAAAACTGCAGTATGATATACATTTTTTAATAGAAGAAAGAAAAATAAATTATGATATACATCATTTAAGAGCTGAGCTTGAAGTTTGATGAGTTATATATACCTCTAAGAAATCTATCTGTGATTTCTCCAATGAAGGAAGACCTTCAAGAATCTTATCTTTATACAGATTGTTAGCTATTCTAAATGACCCAATTCTTCATATAGCAAACTTTCACAAGATAGTAACATTGCAAAATTAAAGTTCACATGCATGCACACTATCAAATGTATGTTAAAATATTGGCATTCTCATAAAACTCACAAACTCTCCAATCACTTTCAAAAGAAGTAAAGGATGAGAATCTTGCATTTGTTGGAGGTGCTACTGGTTTCAAATTATGATGTTGGTTTCTTATGATTAAAACCCACATTACTGTTATTTCAGAGAGCATCTATGAGTTTTATATGTATTATCACAGGTTGCTCAGAAAAGCCAGAAGTCCTAATTTGATATATCACCTAAGTGTTTTCACAGACAAATCACAATCACAAAAGAGTGAATACACCACTTTGAAGGAGGTCTGCAAGTCCAAGTCTCAATCACAAACTAGTATATGCATGATTTTAGAGACAAATCATAAGTACAAACAATGTATCCAAGTCCAAGAGCTTGACAATCATAAGAAATAGTTGGTAAATTTCATTCAATCACAGAAACAGCAAACAAACCATAACAAAAACCCATTAATGTCTCATTCAAAATAATGAAAGTAATCACCCAATAATCCCAAACAAAAACAGAAACCCAAAAAAAAAAAAAAAAAAAAAAAAAGCAAAACCAATATTAGAACTCACCCCCCCCAAGATCGAAGATGTACGTGTTGTGGGTTTGTGGTGGAAGTGGACGCCGAAGGTGGAGAGTCACGATTATGGCTTCGTTATGGAGGCCGACGACGGAGGTGTCGAGTCACGCCTTGGCTAGGGTTCGATTCCGAATTTGGGGTTCAACCTTAAGGTTCAAATTAGCTCCTATGAGGTTTGGCAGAAGGAAGAAGAGAAAGAAGAAGAGCAACGACTGAGAAGAAAAAAAAAAGTGACAGATGGGCAATAGACTGTCAATAAGGAGTTTTTGTAGGGGGTATTTGTGATTAGATTTCAAAATAGGGATATTATTGAATAAATTAGTTGAGCCGGGGGCAAAGCCGCCAATTTCCCTTTATTTTATTCCAAACCATAATTACTTGAATTTTCATTTATTTATTGCCATTATAAATAGGCTTAATTATTGATATGCCCCCTCTGCTTCACTTTGCTCCCTACACTTCAAACTGAGTCAATATGCCCCCCTGTGCTTTATTTTTGTGTCCCCGTTACCCCCTTCCGTTAGTTTGGTTAGTAAATTTGTTAACTTGATTACGTGGCATGAGTATTTTTGATATTTTAGCTATTAAAATTTTTCAAAATTTCAACATTAAAATTAAAATTTTAAAAACTGTTGATAAAATATTTTAATAATTAGAAAGTTCTTTAAAAAAAAAAAAAATTAAAGCCCCTAGCACCCGAAAAGCACCACCACCACAACAACCCAACCCTTCCCCACTGCCACCCACCGCCCCCAACCTATGGCCACCACTCCACCATTTTTCAAATATGATATCCCCACCCTGGTGATGCACCCAACCCAAACTATTAATAACAATCAATCCCAACCCCCCTAGCCACTTTCAACCCTCAACCATACTCACTCCGAGCTGACACTCCAAATCCACACCCAACCTCACAAATCCAATCTGCCCCAAGCCGTAGCCATCCCAACAAATTACTCGAACGCCAAAACCCCAAGGGGCAAGAACTTCTCTTATCTTCTCCAACAGGGTTTGATTTGATTTCATGCTTGTCATTTTCACATATTCTCTGTGTGCAACCACGAAGGTTATGCGATTAGAGTTTATAAATAGTAAATTCATATTAAAGAACTTTATTTTGTTTTTTACTCTTTTACCCTAGCGGAGGAGAAATTAGGGTGGCAAGATGGGGAGGGAATGGTAAGCATGGGTTGGGGGTGGTTGTTGGCGATGGGGAAAGGTTGGATTGTGGTGGTGGGGGGCTATTCGGGTTCTGGAGGATTTATTTTTTCCCTATTTTCTAATTTATTTTATTATTAAAATGTTTTAATACAGTTTTAAAATTTTGAGAATTTTTAATAGTTAAAATTACTAAAATACCCATGCCACGTTAGCAAGTTAACGATTTTACTAACCAAACTAACTGAATGAGGTAACGGGGGAAGCAAAAATAAAGCACATGGGGCATATTGACTCAGTTTGAAGTATAGGGGCAAAGTAAGATTTTCGGTGAAACACATGGGGCATATCAATAATTAAGCCTTATAAATAACAATCTCTTTGTTACTAGGCCTTGTGGAGATGAGTTCCCACTTGGCTTGGAATTGGGTTTCCACTTGGCTTAGGGTTGGACTTCCACTTGACCTTGGCTTGGGATTTGGACGACGACACCCAAACAACATGTAGAAAAGTTTCCACTCGAGCAGGACACCGAAAGCATCTTGAGTGATCTTACGTTTAAAAAACGCATCAGGAGTTGGAAGGATATTTGAGCAAGGTGCCACATGACTTCCAAGTCTCTCATCTGGGTGTTCCATTTTGTTCTTTGTATGTTGTTTTGAACCTCTTCCTCCAATAAAGCAATCGAAATTCTCATTTCTTAGGCCATCCCCAATGGTTGGGGCTCTAAAAAAAGGTTTATAGAGCCACGTGTAGAGCTATGATGGAATCTTTGGGGCTCTAAAAGAATCACTACCACAATGGGAGGCTCTATATTCATGGGGGGCTCTATATTTTTTTATGATATAATTTGATTTGCGTGGTCTTATTTTTTTTTTGGTTAATTATTTTACTCTAATGTTTGTTCATATTATCTTAGTTTTTTTGTTGTGAACATTTCAACCAAAAAAAATAATCACAATTTGGACAAGATTTGGAATAATCGGCTTAGCATGCTGTTTGTTTATTTTACACAGCTTTTTCAACATTGGTTTAGCATGCTGTTTGTGCATGTTATTGATAACAAAAATAATTGGCAAGTCCCCTTGTACAATCGCAAGGTAGGTGAGAAAACAGAAAAAAGTAGGCTGCAGCTTTTTTAATTGGCAGGACCCACTTGGTTTTAAGGGCTTCAACCATACACATACATTTAGCTACTACTACTCCGGTTGGGCCTCAAATTTTAGAGCCCCAAATTTGCACCATTAGGGATGCCTTTTTAAAGAGAGTTTGTATATATTGGAGCGTTGTGGTGGTTGAGCCCCAAATAGAGCCCCCATTGGGGATGGCCTTAGCATATAAGAAGATCAATAACTACTTTTTTTTTTCTTAGTGAAATCAAGGATAAATACTAGCATGGAAAAGCAAAGAAGCAATATATTTAAAGAATTTTTTAATAGTAGAGGCCAAACAAGCCTGCGTGTTCCACTCGGAAATGCAGAAGGCATAAATGCTTCCATCGGGGATATCCCATAGTGGTATTTAGTAAGGAAAAATTTGAGGCTTGTCCCATGTATCATATTAGAGCATTTCCAGCAAGGGGCCTTGGGGGAGGGCTGGGGGGGGGGGGGAAGGCAAAAAGGGGGGTTCCACGCAGAAAAATAC
>NC_024126.1:17507108-17518387 GCF_000346735.1 Prunus mume | reverse complement strand
GAGGGAGGAGAGGTAAGAGTAGAGAGAGACATTGAGAAAATTGTGGAGTTATTTTGGTTTTAAAAACCGTATCACTTTGCGCGACGAAAAATATTGGAGTATTGGTCGCTCAAAGTTTTGCGCGACGAAACATATTGGTTGCGCAAAGTTTTGCCCGACAAATATTGGAATATTGGTCGCGCAACGTTTTGCGTGACAAATATTAGAATATTGGTTGGGCAAGGTAAATAAAAAAACAATCCCGCGTCCCATTTTGGTACCAGCCCAAAATTTTAAATTTTTGTGTGACGAAAAATATATATTGGTCGCGCAAAGTCTAAAAAACTTATATAAAAAAATTCTCGCGTCCCATTTTTTGTACCTGCCCAAATTTTTTAGCAACGAAAAATATATATTGGTCGTGCAAAGTTTTGAGCGACACAAAATGTTGGTCGCGCAAAGTCTAAATTTTAAAAAATAAATAAAAAAATCCTGCGTCCCATTTTTGGTACCCGCCCAAATTTTTAGAGTTTTGCACAACGAACTGTTAGCCGCGCAAACTTTTGAGAGACGAAAAATTGGTTCGTAGCACAATATTTATAAAAATAATTGTTATGAATAATAAAAAATAAAATAATTTTATTTTACAATTTAAAATATAAATAAGGTTAAAGCTACTTAATAAATGTATACACTATTCAATTTCTTAAGTGTTATACGTACAAAACAAATAAATTTAAAGCTACTTAATAAATAAATAAATATATATATATACACACACACACACCATTCAACGATCCAACCATCAAACTTGTTTGTATATACTTCAAGATCGAATACCCCAAAAATCGAAAAACAAAAAACAAACATTCAGAGATATAGTAATGGGACAAAATCGGAACAAAACTTTTCGACGGTTATAAATAAAAAATTACGATTTAACGGTTATTTTAACTCTTATTTTGATGATTTTTTTACAGCTACACTCATTGACCCTATATGAATACAATGACTGAATTTGATCTTCAATTTAAAATATTTACACTAGTGAATACCACAAAATCTTATGTTATATTTAACGAAAGTATAAATAAACTCTTAATTGTTAGTGAATATATTGTTTTGATGGTATACGCATTCTACGAAACTAGTTTCCATGATCCAACCGTCAAACTTGTTTGTTTATACTTCGAGATCATATACGCCAAAAATTAAAAAAAAATAAACATTCAGAGATCAAGTTCGTAACAAAACTTTTCGACGGTTATAAATGAAAAATCATGATTTAATGGTTATTTTAACTCCGATTTTGATGATTTTTTACAGCTACACTCCTTGACCCTATATGAATAGAATGATTGAATTTGATCTTCAATTTAAAATATTTACACTAGTGGAAACCACAAAATCTTATGTTATATTTAGCGAAAGTATAAATAAACTCTTAATTGTTAGTGAATTTATTGTTTTGATGGCATACGCATTCTGAGAAACTAGTTTCAACGATCCAACCGTCAAACTTGTTTGTTTATACTTCGAGATCATATACACCCAAAATCAGAAAAAATAAACATTCAGAGATCAAGTAACGGGACAAAAAATTTTGACGGTTATAAATGAAAAATCATGATTTAACGGTTATTTTAACAAACCATCATCTTTACATATAATAGACGACCCTTTTTTATAGAAAGAGTCATTTTTATATATAATAGACGACTATTTTTCAAAAAAAAAAAACCGTCATCTTTACTTCATAATAGACGACGGTTTTTATAAAAGCATCATCTTTACATATAATAAGCGTCATCTTTACATATAATAGACGATGGTTTTTATAAAAATCGTTATCTTTACATATAATAGACGACGGTTTGTATAAAAATCGTCATCCTTACATATAATAGACGACTTATTTGTAAAAAAACCGTCATCTTTACTTCATAATAGACGACCTTTTTTTAAACAAATCATCATGTTTATATAAAATAGACGACCCTTTTTAAAAAAAACCGTCGTCTTTACTTCATAATAGACGACCCTTTTTAAAAAAAAAATTGTCGTCTTTACTTCATAATAGACGACCCTTTTAAAAAAAAACCGTCATCTTTACATATAATAGACGACAGTTCTTTCAAAACAATCATGTCTTTACCAAAAAAAGGACATTTGATTTTTAAAGGACGACGCTTGTCATACCTGTTGTCGTTGTTTTTTGGCCAGATTTTAACTAAATTTTTTTTTTTTTTTTATGGTTTTCAAAACGCGCGTGTTCTGAGCGAGAAGAGCGAAAGCATCTAAAGGAAAATAAATGAGGAGCTCGTCGCACAAAATTTGGTCACGCAAGGGTTGTTTTTTACTAGTGACATATGCCACGCTAGCCTTACTTGTGTGATTTAATACATCAATGACCAATTAACTTTTTAAAATTTTTTTTTTTTTTTTTGGTTTTCAAAACGCGCGTGTTCTGAGCGAGAAGAGCGAAAGCATCTAAAGGAAAATAAACGAGGAGCGAGCTCAGAGCGATACCAAACAGAATGAGACCAAAGTGACCAGAGAGAGCGATACCGTTTTCTTTGACGAGCGAGACTAGAGAGAGCTTAGAGCGAGACCTGCAATATCGTCTTCTTCGACGAGCGAGACCAGCGAGACCAAAGAGAGCTATATATAACGTCTTCTTCAATGAGCGTCCTCCTCTTCGTCTCTGTCGTTTCGATTTCTAAGTTTTCTCCCAATATCATGTGAGCTTTCTATTTCTCTTTGCTTTCAATGTTAGTTTTGATTTCATTTGAGTTAGATTTGAGTACGATTGTGACTCTGAGTCTGATTCTCTATTCCAGAATTCCCTAGTTCTCTAGGTTTGAAAAATGAGGAGCTCGTCGCACAAAATTTGGTCACGCAAGGGTTTTTTTTTACTAGTGACATATGCCACGCTAGCCTTACTTGTGTGATTTAATACATCAATGACCAATTAACTTTTTAAAATTTTTTTTTTTTTTTTTGGTTTTCAAAACGCGCGTGTTCTGAGCGAGAAGAGCGAAAGCATCTAAAGGAAAATAAACGAGGAGCGAGCTCAGAGCGATACCAAAGAGACCAGAGAGAGCGATACCGTCTTCTTCGACAAGCGAGACCAGCGAGACCAAAGAGTGCTCAGAGCGAGACCGGCGATACGATCTTCTTCGATGAGCGAGCTCTTCGACAAGCGTCGTCCTCTTCGTCCCCGTCGTTTCGGTTTCTAAGTTTTCTCCCAATATCATGTGAGCTTTCTATTTCTCTTTGCTTTCAATGTTAGTTTTGATTTCATTTGAGTTAGATTTGAGTACGATTGTGACTCTGAGTCTGATTCTCTATTCCAGAATTCCCTAGTTCTCTAGGTTTGAATTGATAAATAAAGGCTTTAAGAAAAACTTTGTGTCCTTAAATCAGCTAGGTTTTCTTTTGGTACTCAGGCAGAGCTTGATTTTAGGTTCAATTTTGATTTCAGTTCTGATTATTGCATTTTTTTTTATCTACTGCTTGTTGTGACTTTCAGTTTGCAATGGACATGTTCTTAGTTTTCCACTATTAGCATCCACTTTTAACATTCGTAATCTGGTATTGCTATCAATTTCTAGGTACCATAACTTGGAGTATGTGGATGAACGGCATCGGCATAGATATGAGGTTGGTTGTAATTTAGTTCAGGTGAAACATGATCTTTCACAAGTGCCTTTATGTGGTGGACATGGTCTGATTCCGTCATGATGCAGGTGAACCCAGATGTTATTGGAATTCTTGAAGAAGCGGGCCTAAAATTGGTAGAAAAGGATGACAGTGGAAGACGAATGGAGGTAGGTTTTCTGCTGGTCTTATGCTCACTTGTAGTGAGCATTTGTCAGAATTTACATTCAGTGATGATCTATCAAGTCATTAAGTCTCTGTACTTCATTTGACATCTGTGACATTGCAATTCTAGGTCTTATCTTGGCAGCAACAGGGCAGTTGGAAACATATCTTGACCAGCATCCAAATACAAGTTGACAGCATTGAGTCGCTGTCTCAATATTCCCAGATAATTTTTTCAAGGTAGATTTGAATGTGGATGTGGATGGGGCCTAGTGTAGTAAAAGCTAATGTCTTATCTAATTTTGTTACTTTGATCAGTGCACTAGTAAAAAGATTGCTATAGCAGTTATCCTCAACTTCATCATCAATGAGGTTAGCTTATAACTCTCATCTTACTGCAATACAATTTTTGCAAACTGCACAATATACTAATTTCCTAATTTCCAGTTATCCTCGACTTTATCATCAATGAGTTCCTAATTTCCAGTTACTTCAGACAAGTGACAGATAAACTTTAAGCAACTAATTAATTAGAGATGCGCTAGCATGCTCTTGAGTTTAATTATTCTTGCATTTAGTTAATTCCCGGTTTATTGCATCCCAAGTAAGAACTGACATTATTCTTTGTTTGATGCAGGTCTGATGGATAAAGGGCAGAAGACAATCTACTAGTGATGAATCTTATGTTATTTGTTTTTGGGAATCACTTGGCATATTAGGTTGAACTTAAATATGCAGCATTTTGTTTTTGAGACATCTTGTGAATTTGTTGGAAGAATGTTATATATATGGATTCCTTTTGAATGCAATGAATTATTCGATGCTATAAATTTTATCTACAGCACTGTTTAAAAGAAATTAATTGTGATTTCATATTGTAATACAATAAATAAAGAACATGGAGAGGTAAACCCAATTTGTTACCAATTTTTTGAAAAACATTAGTGACCAAGCAAGTAGGTCACTAATGTGGGCACGTGACCCAGTTTCAGTGACAAAAATGTAAGCTCTTTAGTGACCAAATTTGTGGTCCCTAATAGTGTTTTTATTAGTGACCAGACAAGGATAGTCACTAATTCTTTGTGTTGTAGTGACCAATGGTTGACATTGGCCATGAAATAGAATTTGTGATGAGCTTCTACTGACCACCCAGTGACCACCAATATTTGGACACTAATTGCATTCAGTGACCAAAAAGGGTAGTTACTGTGACCAAGTGGGTGGCCACTAATACCTGTTTTTCTTGTAGTGATTGTTGGTTCCCTTAGTGAACTATTCTTGCTTCCATAACTCATCAAACTACAGCTCGTGCTGCGTGGCTCTCCCTCGAGAAATGATATGCCTCCTCTAATCACCATCGCATCCTCCATCTTTGCAGCCAACTTATGAATTTCCATCATGGTGATTTATCTGTTTGTACCATATTTGGAAAATGGGCCAAAGATGATTTTATTTCTAAAATAAGATTACATTAAACCCAAGCCCAACCTCTTTCTTTCAGAAACAACGAAAGGGATTATTTTTATTTTTTTTTCGGCCAGCAATGGGAAAAACCCTCAAAAGCCCATAGTACGAAAAGGCCCCAGCTTTGGTACACACTAAAGTTAAGAAAATGGGTAACTGTTACCTATTGACCCAAGTAAGGGTCTGAAGAGGGGTCATCACCATTAATAACGACTTGATTGCCGTCCCTCCCAGCAAGAAAGCAAGTTGGATTTTAAAAGCCAGAATTGGAAGGAAACATTTCCCAACCGGATTTCCAGCTTCGAAAGGACACAGATTAGAGAAGCATCCCTTGAGACCAGTAGTTTCATCTGAGATATCCTTTCCTCCTACCTATGGACCGTCTCACGAGGACAGACCAACAGCTAACTTTGGACAACATCTAAGTATCCTCCTTGAACTTTCATCATTAGGGATCTTGCCTATAAATACAGAGGCTCTACTGCACCACAAGAGGACTTTCTCTCCAAAATCCGACACAACGTATCGAAAACACTTGAACAAACTTCATAATTTTTTTTCAAATAGCTAACTTACTATATAGATAACCAGTTGACAACTCCTACGTTTATCTTTTATTGCTCTGCCATCTCATGGTACGATCTTTAATAGTATTGTGCATGTTTTGATGATAACAAATTGTTCCTTATTTATCTAATATATTTCAAGTGTGATAAGTTGTAAGTAGCAGGTATTTTCAAATGGATCAAAAATACTGTACACACTGGAAGACTTTTGGAACATTGAAGCAAGAAGCCGATACTTAAGCAGATATTTTTTCAATATGGAAGAGTTAGATTATTCTTGCAAAACTCTTTATGAATTGAACATCTAAGGCTCTTTACCTTGATTGACCTTAGGTTCCTTCATGGATTCATGTCATACATGCAAAATTGTTTTATCAAAATTTTGGCTATGTATGAAAAATGCTTTTTCAGAATAATCATTTTCTCAAGATAATTTTTGGCGGCTTTTATTCCCTACATATCAAATAAGAAAACCTGATTTTATGAGATTTTTATATGGAGTATATATGACTTAATAAGCCTTCAATTTTATTCCAAATCGCATGTTGAACTAAAACTGATTTTTTCATATTTTGATTTGGTGGAAATTTGATTTTCTAATATTTTTATTTGAATTTAAATGAGGGGTACCTCCTTATTTACATTGTAAACTTAAGTAAATGGAGTAATATAAAAATAAATGAAAGAAAAAGGACATCTATATTTTTCTAACATATCTGTTTCTAACGGCTATACTTCCCAACAACTATATTTTTAACGGTTATATTTCCCAACGGCTATATTTCTAACAAATCTATTTTTCCAACAGCTATATTTCTATACTTATAA
Organism: Prunus mume; assembly: GCF_000346735.1. The sequence continues at coordinate 17,511,725 of NC_024126.1, read as the reverse complement.
ATATGTATTCAGATTTTTTATGATAACAACAACTCAACATATTCATCCAAGCTTACAATCATTCATCATACTTGGAATATCTTTTTCTCTTGAGCCATTCATTGTTCAAATTCATACAAGAGTTATAGTGTCCAAACTTTCCTCTGTAATCATCTACTCAAAAAGGAGAGTTATCTTTGTGTGAGGTTCAAGTGTATATCCCTCTCAAATAGCAGAGATTTTTGTTCCGAGAGTTATTTCATTCAAACTTGTAAAAAGGGTTGGTTTGACCCTATGAGGTGAGAAGGGGTCTTCCATCTTGTGTAAGAGTAGTGTGCTCAAGCTGTGAAGGAGTGGTGTACTCTGACAGTGTAAAGGTTTCAACTCCACTTGCAAGGGTTTTTCCAAGATAGCGGATCGAACTCTCAAGTGGTGTGCCTGAGGACTGGATGAAGGTCAGGTGGACTGAACCAGTATAAATCTCTGAGTCTAAATCTCTCTTTTCGTATTTCTTTTATTATTGTGCTTGTCAAATTCACTTATCTTCTATATTGTAATTTGTTTAAAAGCATTTAAATGGAGAAATCTTTGGCTGTCGTTTCAACCTGTCATCATTGTAGAGTCGGATAGAGAAATCTTCAATGTCTGGAACCTTTTTTCTTTCTGAAATTTACTCTAGTTACTTTTTAAATATATGTCGTTTATCTGCTTCGTATATTCTCGTATACTAATTTATTTTCCCACCTTTACATATTCAAGTTTCTCGTTATTCAGACACAAGATAAAGGTTTTAGGCCCTAATAGGGCTTTATAAGTCTGAAGATAAGGGACTGTCCGAGCTCAAGCTACATTATTGGGGCCGAATTGGCTGAATCTTGACCTGATCTAGGGTCATCTCGAGCCCAAACTAGGTTTTTTAACCAGATCAAGGGTGCATTAACCAAAACATTTCTTTTCTTCTTATTTGATCAGGTACTGCCCGTATTTATCAAACCAGCAACGCATGAGTAAAAGAATATTGAAGTCCTCTTGATTGAGGCATAGAAAAAAACTCATCCAAGCCATACCCCCCTTGGAGCACAATGGCTTGATCAAAAGTCCAGAACTAGCGTGAATCCATCAAACAAATACCCTACCTCACATATATCAGCTCTATTGGGCTAGTCTCATACCCAATAGTAGCACGCCTACGCAACTTACACTCGGGTAGGAAGAAGGAAGTCCAGGCCCAGCCCGAGCTAGCCCGCTCTTCTCAACCTGATCCAATTTTCAATTTTATCCAAGGTTGAAGGAGTCCTCTCGTGAGCCAGAAATCCAATCGGGGCATCCCGAAAAAGGGACCAACATTATCTATTTCTAATTTCCTTCACAAAATCAATTCTACTGCTGATTTCCTTGCTCTCTCTAGTTCTCCGGTTAATGGCAATGATTTGCTTGCTCTCACTATGGCCAACGTCGGTCATGCATATGAACATACGGTGGCTTTTCAGGCTCGTGACACACCCATCTCCTATGCTGATCTTGAGGCCCTGCTTCTTAGCGCTGAGCAATGTGCCAAGGCTGCTCATTCCCCTCCTCTCACCGATCTCACGGCTCTTTCTGCAACTTGTGGGCTCTCGAATTCTCGTGATCATGGTTGTCATTCTTTTTATGGTTCTTGTGGTGGTGGCCGACATGGTGGTTCTTTCTCGCATGGTGGTCCGCGTTCTTCTTAGGTTTTGCCTATCATGATATGGGTCGCTTCCATTCCTCCTCCTCTCATTTTGGCTATTCACCTAATCAGGCTAGTGTTTTAGGTCGTACCCTTGCTTCACACAATTCTTTCTCCTCTCATGGGTCCCGAGACCGCTATCAAATCTATAATCGATCTGGCCATATCACACTTGACTGTCCTTAGCATGGAAACTTTGCTTATGAAGGCCGACCTCCACCTCATTGTCTCATTGCCATGGCAGCGACGTCCTCTCCCTCAGATAGTTCTCAGGATTGGGTTGTGGATACCAGGGCCAACTCACACCTCATCAATGACTTGAGCAATCTCTCCATTTCCCGTGAATATCGTGGCTCTGATTCTGTCGGTGGTGTGTTGGCGGCACAAGTTTGTCAATACATCAAATTGGTACCTCTAACCTTTCTCTTTATGATTTTAATTACCCCCTTAACAATGTGCTCCATTGTTTCGATGCATTGCAACAACTCTGATCTGTCAATAAATTTGCCAACGATAATTCTGTTTCTTTACTTTCTTTGCCTATTATTATATTGTGTAGGATCTGTCAACGGGGAAAGATCCTTTTTTTTAGGAGGTTTATTCCCATTATGTTAAATTCAAAACCCTTGTTGAGAATATGTTTTCTACTAAAATTAAGGCTTTACAAACTAATGGCGAAGGGGAATATACTAGTCGAGCTTTTACTCAATTTTTGGCTCACCATGGCATGTTCATCTTCATTCATGTCCACATCATCCGGAACAAAATGGGTTAGCAAAACGTAAACACAGCCATATAGTGGACACGGTCCTTACTTTATTAGCCCATTCCTCTATGCCTTCTTCCTACTGAGTTGAGACCATGCACACTGTTATTTATCTCATTATATATATCAAAAACTTTAGATTTTATTTATCCATACCAAAAATTATTTAATAAACTTCCTAATTATGGTTTTCTAAAAACATTTGGTTGTGCTTGCTTTCCATATTTGAGACCTTACAATCATAATAAGCTTCAATTTCATTCCACTAACTTCATTTTTTAGGCTATTCTCTTAATCACCAAGGTTATCGGTGCTTGGATTTTTCCAGCAACTGGGTGTTTCTATCTCATCATGTGTTGTTTGATGAACAATATTTACCTTTTCATGAGATACTCAGTCTCCAAAGCCCACAAAAGCTACAAGGAGATACGAATAGACCTACACACCCAATTTCAAGGGATAAAATCTCACAATATTTAATTATTAATCCAACATTTAAGTTTGATTTATTTATCAATTTGAATGTAAGCAAACTTATGAGTTTGCTCATGACACAAAGAGAAATAGAGGAATTAGAAGAAATTTTCTTTGTGACGGGAGATAAGCAGTAAACGTCAGTCAGTCAGGAAAAAAAAGCACAAACTTTTCTTTTATACCCAGAAAAGAACTTCATCCAACTAGAAAATATCAGAACTTACAAACCATAATATTGGCAATCCAGAAAACTGGACCTAAGATGCTTAAATGTGGCCTTACTAATATTTTGCCATAAAAACCCCATGAAGCGTTTCTGGTCAATGACATGCACGGAAATGTACAATCTCTAAATGCAAAGACATGTAATCCATAGTAGCATATTAAATACATTGACGTTATTTGATTTCCTAATTTATTTTCATGAAATTAGATTAATATTTCACAGTATTTGTGATTAACGGCAGTATCTTACCTATTCTTAGTTGTACCATCTTTTTGTATGTAAGGGGCAGAGCCCAAAGCAAAGCAAATAACTTCCAGGCTCGATGAAAGGGTTTTGTAGCTCCATTGTTTAAGAGCAATTACCCTTGCACTCAGGGTCCTGTATTCATATGACCCCTCCCTCAATATCACTTGTATAAAATAACAACAACAAAAAAATACTTCAAGACTCAATCCCCAATTCTTTCTAAGATGATTAATTTCTTTACAAAGAATGACATTATACTAGAAGTAACATGGGGTGGGGAGGGGAGAGGAGCCAAGCAAAAGGTTCTCCAATTCAATTATATCTTCTCAAGAACAAATAAAATGGATATTGAAATTTTTGTTCTTATGGCCAATTTGGCATTGCTGTGCTGTGAAAATAATCACTGTCAGATTTATTGTGAGAGAAATCAGTTCGGCGTTTGGTAAATTTTTTTTTTAAAGTATTGTTGGTATTGATTTTACGCATAATCAGAAAATGATTGTCGTATAATCATTAAACCTAACGCCTTTTCGAAACTGATTCCTGCATAATCAGAAAATGAAAACACCTCATTAGTTGCTTTCCCTTATAGCTTTCTCTCGCATCAATTTTAAACAATAAGTGATTTTCTCACTGTTTACCAAATGGGTTGGGCTTTTCAAAATTTTAAAAAAAATCACTTATCACCCCAAATAAGCAATGCCAAACTGGCACTTAATAGTGTATACAATACATACAAGCTTCTAAACAATAGATTTTTTGTAGCTAATGTGGGAGCAGATATTTTCGTCTCCAATCACAGCACGCCACGTGGAAAAGAAGATTATTTCTTTTAATTAATTAATTGAACCAGTTTATCTGGCCAATTAATTAATTGGGATAAATATCTTAATTAAATGATATTATCTTTATTTAATAAGATAATATCATTAATTAAGATATTATCCTAATAAAGAGAAGATAATGTCATTATCTCAGATATTATCTTCATAAAAAGAGATAATATCATTTAATTCAGATATTATCTCCATAAAAAGAGATAATATCATTTAATTAGATATTATCTCAGTCCGACTCGATCCCTACGAATTTGGGTAGAGAATAAACTCAGCATATTCTCTACGAAACCCTAGCCCCGAGGCTCCTATAAATAGATGACTTCATTCATCATTCAAGGTACATCTAAACCTACTCCTTATACCCGAGAAAAATAGC
>NC_024126.1:17490521-17504474 GCF_000346735.1 Prunus mume | reverse complement strand
GGCGGGGCGCCAAAAAACGTGTGCTTTAAAAAATGTGCAGGGGGGAGACACAAGAGGAGAGAGAGAGAGAGAGAGAGAGAGAGAGGAATTTCAGCCATTTTTGAAGTATTTATAGTTTTGCCACTATGCTTCCTTAGATAGTAACTTTTTCATTACAACTCCGATTTGAGTTTACAACGTGTCTACGGACTCATCTCGACACGGTCTACGTCATGGTGCCAATCATTTCCCCAGAATCCTTCAATATTAATAAGTGACCAAAATAACCCTATCCCTGAGGGCAAAATTTTAATTTTGTAATTAAATAAATTAATAAATCTAAATAGTCAATAAAATTAGGGTTGGGGTGTTACAAAATATCCGCACAGGGAAGAATTGATTCTTCACCTTTCAAGTTTCCTTTTCTTTCTTCCTCCTCGGTTCCTGGAAAAGAACTCTAGGTCAACGGACCACACCCAAAGGGTGTTCACCAAAGACCCTTTAATGTCTAAGTCAGTTAAATGATCTTGAGAAAAATTTGGAGATAGCAGAAAGGTCAGAGTTTCCTTTCACGCAGAGAGTGGGGCAGCTGGAGCCTTGTGTGGTGGCTCATGACAGTGTGATGTGAGAGAGAGAGAGAGAGAGAGAGAGAGAGAGAGGGGGCTGTGAAAGAGTGATTTCTCTAGGGTTTCAGGATTTAGTTTAGGATTACCTCATATGTGGTGTGAGGCCGTTTATTTATTGTCTCCTTACTTGGCTAGGGTTTGAAGAATAATCCATATTTACTTAGGATTATTTTTACTCAAAACGATGATATAAATTAATCAAAGAGGGTGAAGGCTGTATCAAGTTTACAAGCAATGAGGGTGAAGGCTGTTAACTATATCAAGTTTACAAGCCAAGAATCATAGACATTTCGTCCCACACAAAAAAAAAAAAAGAAAAAAAAAAAGCCAAGAATCATAGAAAACGATCAAGTGATTGAAGTCTACCAAGAAATGTAAAACTTGTCTTTCAATTAGATAAGTTTCTTATGAGGAGGGGAATTGCGTCCATCGAATTAATTATATGTGGTTCCTTAATAGATGGAAACCAATTATATATACACATGGCAAGCAAATACATGGAGAAACAAGGTACCCTTACACAAGATGCTCACATAAGTCTCTGAAATCTGTGTCTATTATGTCACACATCTTAGCAGGGAGGCTATTATGTCCATCCCCAATTTTTTTCTTAGAAGCTTGATTTCTTCATGAAGAATCACATTATATTAGAAGGTCCATGGGGATGGGAAAGGAGCGACGCAAACCTTCTCCAATTCCATTATATCTTTCCCAATAAGAAATAAAATAGATATTCAACATCAAATTTTTATTATAGGATACAAAACACATGCATAGCAAGCGCAATACATAAATGATATTACAAGAAGTGACAACATTACGATACAATGTCAAGTACACGTACCATCAAGAATTATGTCCGTGGACCATGGTTTCAGCTTCCTATCAAATATTCCTCTTCCATAAGTCGAAATGAAAATCTCAACAAGAAGAGGAAATTGCATCCAAATAAATAAGGTGATTGGAACACTAGCAAGGAAAATCATTGGAATAACAATCCATGATTGCTCATGGATCATAATGAAAAGGCCAGAAGAGAAGGCAACCATCATGGCGGCAATAGAGACAAATAGGGTGGAAAGGCCTATTATCATCTTTGTTGGTAACGATTTGAGGAAATCCTCTTCTGCATAACGAGATGTAAGGATTCCCAAAAACATCAACACTGAAGTTGTGGAAGAAAAGAGCGATATAGCATCTGATACTATAAAAGCCATAAATAACTTTGTTTTCAAGAATATGGGAATGCCTGTTTCTCCATTGTTTCCACCAGGGACTGTAAATGCTGAAGCAAACATGATGGTAATAATGAGAGCGCCTACAACTGTACACGAAGTTGCAGTTTCTTTCATCCATCTTTCTCCTTCCTTCACCAATTGCTCGTGGTTCTTGGTAAATAGATCATGCGGTGTCATATTCTCTTCATTAAAAATTTCTTGAACTCGGGGAAATACAATAGTCTCCACCTCCTACATGAATATAAGGTTATTACTCCATTTTCCCAACCAACCCTTGAATCTTTGAAATTTGAGAGGCCATATAAACAAAAACTATTAGACAACAATAGTACAAGAAGACTTGAGCGGTCACTGTAACTAAAAAAAGTCTATAAAAGGGCGCTATTAATTTAGGAAAACTATTTCATAAGAAAAAAAATATATAACTATGAATTGTATGGAATATAGTCTGACCTTGAACCATTGTAATTCTCTCTGCATTTGCAAAGCTGCACCTGAGATTTTATTGAGCTTTGCTAATGGGGATAGCATCCCTGCCATATGTAGCGTGGAATTGCGAGAACTATCTGCAACATTTCCAATCACAGTTCTTTTTTTTTCATCGAATCTATAAATAAGGCTATAAACCTTTTCTTGACGACACTCAATGGCAAACTGAAAGACGGTCCTTTTCATTTGATTAAAACTCCCAATGAGATCAGGACTTGTTTGTAATAGACGATCAACAAACTCAAAAATCCCTCTCTCGATAGCTTGGAAGATTGCTTGATCTATACCTCTCTTTTCGTTCTCTTCTGAACATTTTATCACTTCACACATGCGATCTAGGAGTTCAAGGGCTTGAATATGGATCAATTTCATTTCACGTATGCGGTTGATTCCTAGGTTGGCATTGAAAAAGCATGTCATAAAAATACTTCTAGAAAAAACTGATTGTTAAAAACATTAATGGAGAACAACATAAATAAGAAAAGAAATGTAGCATACCCAAAAGTTCAAGGAGATTTGAGATCAGACCTTTCAAGAAACCTGAAATTGTGCAATGCGAATTCAAAATCCAAACTATATGATGGCAAAAGCTGTATGTATTTCTGTTAATTAGATAATGTATGATATGAAAAATGTGAAAAAGGAAAAAGTAGTACCGCTCACATGAAAAAGTTTCATACTAGGTAAAAGGAATATTTTCATACACACATGCGAACATGGTATACTAAATATGATTAATGGATTCCTAATTGAATAACCAAAATATGATTAGATGTGGAGAGACAGAGACCATCTCTAAACGGTATAAAGGGTTGGCAGATGAACTTGTTTTCAATTTTTATTTTGATGAAATATCTATTCACCTCATCATGTTTTGTTCGATCATGTTAAACTGGATTATGAGCAATATCGATCGCTGACATGTTATCACAATGTAACTGCATTGCCTTCTCCGGTTTAAAACCCAATTATGTCAAGAGTCTTCTAATCCACAATAATTCAATAACTCCTTGAGCTATACCTCGATACTATGCTTCTGCACTAGACTGAGCAACCAATTTTGTTTTTTACTCCTCCAAGTGACTAGGTTACCTCCAACGAATGTAAAGTAACCCAATGTAGAGCGCCTATCTGTAATGGATCCAGCCCAATTAGCATCTATATATCCAACAACTTCGACATTCTTTGAGAACATTAATCCCTTTCCAGGAGCACACTTTAAGTACCTTAAGATCCGATCAACGACATTCCTATGAGAAACACTAGCTGAATGCATAAACTGACTAACTACACTCACAACTATGCAATATATGGTCTTGTGTGTGCTAAATATATCAACCTTCCAACAAGGCACTGGTTTTGTTCCAAATATGACTTTTTGGGTTCGCAAACTTGATTTTTCTTGTCGAGAGCTAAATTGCATTCTGGTGGTAAATCCATGTATACTTCTTCTTCCAAGTTTCCACGTCATAAAGCATTTTTAACATCGAACCGATGTAGTGGCCAATCTAGATTTGCTACTAGAGATAGTAGGACTCTGATTGTATTGATCATGGCTACTCGGGCAAAAGTCTCCTGCTAGTCCGCCCCGTACTTTTGTGTATACCCCTTTGCCACCAATCTGGCTTTATATCTTTCAATGGATTCATTTACTCTGAGTTTCACAGTATAGATTCACTTGTATCCCACCATCTTTTTTCTGTGAGATAAAGGCATGAGCTCCCATATGGCATTCTTCTGGAGAGCTCGCATTTCTTCATTCATGGCTTCTTTCCATTTTGAGTCTTATAGTGATTCATTCACACTATTTGGAACAGCTATGTTGGCCATCTACTTCACAAAGTGTACATGTAACTTTAATAATCTGCGTAGAGATATATAATTGTTGATGGGGTATTTTTCTTTGGCTTAGGATCTACTTCGTACTATACTCGAGGTTTCCCCTAGTTCTTCATCTCTAGAAGTTGGTATATAAGGGTATCTAGAACTTTTATGCTTTCTAAACGCAAATCATCATGATATACTTTATTAGTGTTACCAAACTTCGTACTATACTCGAGGTTTCCCCTAGTTCTTCATCTCTGGAAGTTGGTATATAAGGGTATCTAGAACTTTTATGCTTTCTAAACGCAAATCATCATGATATACTTTATTAGTGTTACCAGTTTCAAGGGGAGAAGTTACATGAACAACTTCCTCGACAGGTGATTAGGGTGGTACTATAGCGGAAGACTAGTCCGGAATGGGGAAAATCTCATCAAACGGGTCAACTTCCTCCTCTTGATTTTGACAGCTTGAAGGCGATCGGTCACTTCAAGGCTGAACTTCCATTGTGAAAAAATCTAGAAACTTAGGGGTGTTTGGTCACTACAACAAAAAGCTGGTTCTCAATTGTCCTCCTATGCTTCTGAAAAGTATATGTTGTTTTCCGGGAACACTACATCTATGGAGGTATATACCTTCTAACTTTGAGGGTGATAACATCGATAGTCTTTCTGATGAGGAGCATAGCGAATGAAAACACATTTTTCTAGTCATGGATCAAATTTGTTTCGTTAGTGATAATGTAAGTGGTTCAAGGTTTGGGGAGAGAGGTATTTGGATATAGTGGTGAAGTGTTTGAAGAGGAGTTTGGAAATTCAAGATATTTGAGGAAATCCTATTGATAAGGTAAGCTTTAGAGAGGATGACTTCTCCCCAAAAAGGCCGAGGCATGTTGGCATCAAAGAGAGAGAGACACGAACTACTTTCAGTAAATGCCAGTTCTTTCACTCAGCCAGCCCATTTTGTTGTGAAGTATATGGACACGAGTGTTGATGTATGATGTCGTGATCCTGTAAGAAATTGTTGACATCATGCTTCAGAAATTCTCCGCCATTGTCAGAACGGAGAATTTGGATTCGGGCTTGAAATTGAGTCTCCGCCATTTTATGGAACTATTGAAACTTTAAATTGACTTTTGCTTTGGTTTTGAGAAGGGAAGCCCATTTCATGCATGTGCAATTATCTATAAGCGTGACAAAATATTGAGCCCTTATAGAAGTGGAAATTTTTGCAGGCCCCCAAACATCATAATGAATAAGAGAAAATGGAACCAAACTTTTATTTGAACTTAAGGGAAAAGGAACATGATGGTTCTTGGCTAGTTCACAAATGTCATACTTAAAATTAGAAATATCAAAGCTGGAGAAAAAGGACGGAAATAACTTCTATAAATAACCAAAAGAACCATGTCCAAGACGCCTATGCTAGAGAGTTAGAGAAAGATAGAGAACCCTCCCCAATCACGGGGGAAAGGTTACAATATAGCATTAGACACCACAAATTGAGGAAATGGTGTATGAGAGGTAATTTATCCATGATCAAATGTCATATGGTCAATTGCTTATGAGTCAATGATCCATGTGTTTTTTTTTCTGGATGAAATATTTAAAACATAGTCTTTGGTATCTGTTGTGGCTATAGAGACAGATGCAAGAGCTAGTGTAGCCGGAATAATAGGACTTTCAGGATTTGTTTATGAAGATATATTGAGTAATTTCCTCATATTCCTACGTGGAGCTTTAGGGTGGTCCCACCAATCAGGGTACCCAATTTACTCACAACAACTAGCACAAGTATGTTTGTCTTCTCCACAGTTGGTGCACTTTTTCTCCGAACGAGATCCCAAGGCCTTATTCTGAGGAGAGCCACTTGTAAAGGTCTGCAATCCTTTGTGACGTTGAGCCACCATGACAGAAGCTTCCTAAGCACCAATCATGGACATTCTTTGTTGAGCATATCTACGAATATAAGCAAAAGTTTGATCAAGGTCTAAATTAGGATCTTTGCGTAGGATTTTCCCTCAAACTAGATCGAACTCAGGGTCAAGACCGGCAAGAAAAAGGTGAACGCGAAGACGATCAAGTTCCTTATGACACTTAATAAGGCCAACGGTGCAGTGCATGCGGATAGGACTCCGATGATCAATTTCGTGAAAGATGCCCTGCAACTGGTTGTAGTATTGATGAACAAGTGTATCAATCTGTTTGATAGTGAACGCTCGTTTATTCATATTGAAAAGATAAAATTCATCACCACTATCATAGTAGGTCTTCTTGATGGCAGCCCAGATTTCTTTGTCAATACTTAACTGAATGAAACGACTCATTAATTCAGGAGGCATAGAACCGATTAACCACCCCTCGACTCAAGAGTTTAGGAAGTTTCAGAGTGTCACTGGTTAGATAGCCCAATTTTTGCGTGCAACAATTAGCATCTCCATGACCTAAGACCATAAGACATAGTTGGTCTCATTCAGGATGACGCCGACGGGGACTGGGGAGTTGTCACTCTGAATGTTGACGATTTGATGGTTGGAAGTGGAAGATCCTCAAATGGGCAGAAGCTGTGTGTCGCCCATTACATCGGAACGATATAAAATTTAGATAAGGATATGTGTTTATGGATTCTGAAAAGAGAAGTGGATTTGATAAGAGGAATTTGATTAGGGTTTGTGTTTTAATGTGATGATATGATTTGAGGGCTTAGAGATGACCTAGGATCGGCCGTTCTTATACTAAGCTAAAATATGAATTTAGTTTGAATACTTCAAGTTAATTATATTCTTCTCCATAATGCGGTATATATAGGAATTTACAAGTGTGCTTTACAAGGAAATAGATACAATAATTAATTAGGAGAATTAGGAGAATTTCTCCTAATTATACAAGGATTGTCAACTATATGAAACAAGGAAGTAAATCACCTAATTAACTTAGGAAATAATTTTCCTTGATTTGATAGGTTAATTCACGTTAACAAGATACCTCTAGAGTCCCAAACATTCCTCTTAGGCTCTAAATAGAATTCTATCTACCATTTTTAGAGTCCCACAGACAAACTCCTATTGAGCTTGCTCTAACATCAAAGAGTGCCAGGTAGAGAGCTCGACCCCATATACCCAATATTTTAATTCTAGTCTCTACACGGATTAGTGTAAATTTGTGTCCTTGGATTGTTTTCTCCTCGAAACTGTGCATATGATCAATTTATATTTGCTCCTGAATATTAGTTAGTCTCCACTATTCTTAATGCAAAAAATAAAATACGAATACAAATAGGACTTAATATTAGAAAATGTGAAATATGATTTCAATTTTACTAGATAAAAACAGAGTGACTTTTGGGTTGGAACATACCTGACCAAGTGATATGCGTTGGATTGCTGCCTTCATTTCCTTCATTTTGAAGTCTTACACGAATATCACGGATGGCACGAGTAGGTTCTATGTGTATACCTTTCAAGAATATACAACAACCTCACTTAATACTTTAAATTAATATTTCTATTACTATTGTCGATATCACATGTGATCATAAATGATTTATATATATGTGTGTTATATATCGATATAGGAATCCCTCAAATAAATTATTTAGATATTATACCCATAACTATTATTGGTATTATAAAGAAACATTAAAACATATAAATTAGAGAAAAAAAGAGTTTTTCTATTTAAACCCTACACTTCTCTTTGTTCATCCCAACTTCTAATTCAAATTTTCACAATTTCTAATAAAACCCCATTATCTTCTCAAATTACACCTAAATACACACCCAGCAGGAAAAATAAAAAATAAAAGAATTTGTCTATTTAAACCTAACACTTTTCTTTGTTTACTTCAATACTTAAATCAATAAACTCTTAAGTTTTATTATTGTGTAAAGAGAAAAAATAATCATATATTGTCATGAGACGATCAATAAAACTTAATATGAAGAGTGGTGGGGTGTGTATAGATGTGCTAGGGTTAAATATTAAGTTAGATGACTTTTTTATCTTTTTACACAATAATAAAATTTAACAACTTAATGATTTAAGTAATGGGGGTTTAAATAGACAAACTCGAAAACAAAACTCAAAACTGGACAGATGCCCATTTTCTTAGTTTAATGTAGGTTTTTAATCACAAATGGTCCCTAAGGTTGACGAATTTTTTCACTTTCATCCTTAATTTTTTTTTTTTTTTTACACTAATGGTCCCTAAGGTTGACGAATTTATCCCCTTCCATCCTTAATTTTTTTTTTTTTTTTACACTAATGGTCCTTAAGGTTACATTCCGCACATCAAAATGGTCCATGTCATCAACTTCCATCCAATTTTATGTTAAAATGCTAATGTCGCACATACATGGGCCACAAATCCAATAATATAGAGCAACGTGTTTTTAAATAATATATTTCAAATAAAATTATATTTTTTAGGAAAAAAAGGATGAAAACTTAAATTTAAAAATAAACCTGCGGCCATTCCCTTCGGGCCCTCCCTGCCCCTCTGCCATTTCTCTCTCTCTCTCTCTCTCTTGCTCCCATGCCCACTAAGAAATCCCTCCCTCTTCCGAGTACTCCATTATAAAAAAAAATAATAAAATAAAAAACAAGAAGAAGAAACCAACACAATTTTAAATTTTAAACCATGTACACAGTAATCACAAAAGCTTCATCTCTCTCAGCATCTTTGACTAAAAAAGAAAAAAAAATTCCAACCATCATCTCTCTTTTTATTTATTTATTGATTATAATTTTAAATTAGCATATTCAGCTTCTCTAGACATCCTTAGTCATCCTATAGGTAATTTCGTTTTCGTTACTAGATTGATTTTTCGACTTCTTATTCTTATGTTATTTTGAGATTGAAATCATGTTCTAGGTCTGTTTTTGCTTTTGATTTGTATAGCTTTGGAGTATTGGGTTGGCGTTCAATTGGCTTTTGAATTAAGCTCAGTTCTTCATCCCCTAGATTTTTGTTGTGATTTCACACGCCTGAAATTGAGATTGTACTCCTATTATTCTTGATTGCATCCGTTTTCCATTTAGATTTTCTATATTCCCCTTCAATCTGGCCTCACCCTTCCATTGTGGCTACTAGTTCTAAACACGTTTTATTGTGTATTTCATGGAAGATGTGTAGATCTCTTGCTCGAATGCTTGCACCACCTCCTTTCTTTTACTTGGTACTAGTTCTTGTGGCCTTGGGTAGTCACTTCCCATGGTTGCTTTTCGATTGGCCGCTGCGTTCGTTCATGTGCATCGACAGGTTCAAATTTGGTGGTGTTGGTCAATCTTGGTTGGCTGTGTTTTGTTTGTGTGTTGAGGGATGTTGAACTTGTTTGAAAATCTCTATCCTTGTTTATGTTGTTCTTACTTGTACGGCGGAATTGTTTCTATGCTCATAGAGGTGGGGCGGTTTCATTTTTATTTTATTTTTATTGTTTGCAAGGGTTTGAATTTTACTATGCTTTAGAGTATTTCCGTCCACTTCGTCATGATAAAGGAAGGAATGATAAGTAATGGCAGATACTTTTTATGTGAATAGTGATTGTCTTACCTTTTTTATTTTGCTTTCCTACTCATTCCCATGGCAAGTAAAGACAGACACTATTCCCATGAGATATGAGGAGATAAATTTGTATGGAGTTTTGATGTGAGAAGTAAAGAATATGGCTAGGTAGTTTTATAAAAAATATATATATATGAATTTTTCCTCTTTCATTTTTTGGTATTTAAATTGGTGGATAACATCAGCATGAGGACAGCGCCCGCATGCAGCAGCTTAGACAATTCTTACCTTGGGCTGTCCTTGGGCCCCATTCTTGCCCAACCTCCCTTCGGCCCTAGCAAAACTAGTGGAAGTCCACTTAGTTGTGGGCTTTGGTGGCCTTTATGCTATTAGTGGGTGTTATGCCTCTGGTGGGCTTTGTGCCTTTAGTGAGAGTCTGCACTGAGTTTCGTGATTGGTGACCTCTATGTAGTAGTTTTATCTCTATGTAATATCTCTCTTTGAGACTATTCTCTATAAGCAAGAATATGAGATCTGTTCTTGATTTATCTGTATCTGTATCTGCCAGTGTGAGTGAATGGGTGTAAATTCCAGCGATTATGGGGGTTTTCTGAATTTCGTTGTTTATCTCTCTTTGAGACTATTCTCTATAAGCAAGAATATGAGATTTGTTCTTGATTTATCTGTATCTGTATCTGCCAGTGTGAGTGAATGGGTGTAAATTCCAGCGATTATGGGGGTTTTCTGAATTTCGTTGTTCGGGATTTCCCACAGCTGGTTACGCAAATAAGATGCCTTGGTTTTGGTCAATTTTGTATATATTAAATTTTTTTTTGGGGTTGAATGTGTGGGCTTAATTGCAAAAGTGGGCTGGCAGTTGGGTTTTGGGTTTTTGCTTTGTATGAAAAATTTGTTGACGTCTTTAGTAAAGCTTTGGGCAATATTGCAATAATATTAGGCTGCTTTTCAGTTTATTTTTGTATGTAATGGAATCACTAGTGCAGTGGTTTAGAGTAATTAATTTATCAGACAAGGTTTTGGGTTCGAGTTCTAATATCTGTATAGTGTGTGTGAGTTTAGTATACTATCGCCCCTCTCAATAGAAAATGTCCTTCAAGAAAAGTTTGTTCTTGTTTGTTTCGGCATGTTAAAAAGACAATTGGGTTTCTTTCTAGAGTTTGTGGAGTGTAGAGTTTTTCTATTCTTTTGCCCCTATTTTAGGCTATAATGTAAAACTCCCGAAGGACACCTTCTAGGGTCTGCTATGAATTATATTTCAAGGATAAGAACCGTGTATTTTTCAAGTCTTCATTTATTGATCATTCTTGTCAAAAATTAGTCAAATACAAAATATAAAGACATTTAGTCGTGACTAACAAAATAGACGGGTGCGGTGTATCAAGAATTTGTAAAAGGAAAGAGAATGTGGATATATACTAACAATTATAGATCCATTGTTGCCAAAATTTGAGGTGTGCTCCACTTGGGAATGCTGAAGACATACATGCCAATGTTTGAATCGGTGACAGCCAATACGGCCCTTTAGTAAGGACCAATTGTGGGCAAAACTGAATTAATTCCTGCGCAATATCTGCAATAGAGAGAAAAGAAGTTTTGTAATGTAAAAAGCATTAATCAAATTCGTTGTTATAAGTTAAAGACTTATACCAAATTTTTTGGCACCAATAAAGTGGCAAAGAAGTCCAGCGCCGTAGGGGCCTTTCTCTGGCTTTAGATCTTCGAATGGAGTGACAGAGTAGAGATAATCAAGGACATCCCAATGTTCATTGACACAAGCCAGGAGAATTGGAGTCGAGTTCTTCTCAGTGGCGATACTAAGTATTTTCTTGCTCTGTCTAACCATGCATTCAACCATTTTTATATTTCCTTTATTTGCAGCAATAGCAAGAGCTGTCCAACCAAAAGACTGTATTTCCAAGTCTTCCTTTGGCATCAATTGCACCAACTCTTCCACAATATGCTCGCGTTCAAATTCTGTTGCTATGTGAAGAGCTGTCTGGTTTGAATATGGAATTCTTGCTCTTACTGCGTTGGGATGTAGAGTAAGAAACTCCTTTGCTTTATTCCAATCCCCAATCCTGACAGCATCGAAGAATGGCTGATACTGATTGAAGTCACATACAATCTCGTCATATCCTGCACCGAGTTTTGGTTAATTAATTATTTCACATTGATAACATAATCCAGTTATTTCTTATTTGAATGAATTGTACTCGTGCATGATATGTATGCATCTTTTTTGCTTCTTTTTTTTAATAGTAAATTTGACTTTTTCCCTTCAAATTAATATTTTCTTACTTACAATCCATCGTTTTATTTTTCTTTAAATAAAACCCGTTTTTTATAAGAAAAATCCGATGACTAAGATCCAACTCATCAGTTTTCTCGAATCACGGGTGGGTATGCCATTCCCATCCTCATCCCCGTTAAGCTTTTTTCCCCCATCCCCACCTTCATACCCGCAATATTCATATCGGGAATTCCCCATCCCCACCTTAATTGGAGAATGGATTCCCCGACCCACCCCATTACGGAAGTAAAAACCAATATATAACAACTTTGTTGAAAGAAAAAAAAAATGTACTAAGGCAAGATAATGAATATATATAATATATGCTTATAAGACAATATAAAAATATTTATATATGTACTGGAAGTTAACTAAATAAATAAGCAGTGTGGCTTAAGTTTTGTATCAATTACATAAGTATATAATATATAACATTAAAATATAAAATATAAAACTAAGTCGGTACAATCACTTTAATAGCATATTTATATATACTATAATATATATATACCTCATCAAAAAATTAATATATATATATATATATATTCTAAACGGGGACGGTTCAGGTTGGGGATTAAAATACCATCCCCGCCCCTCCTCGAACACCATACCCAAAAAATTCCCCATACCCATCCCCATACCTGTTTTATGTCCTTCATACTCGACCCATTAGGGTCACATCCCCACGAAGACCCTTACTCGCGGGGAAAATTGCCATCCCTAGTTAAATGTTATATTTTTTAAATTCCTATAATATCCTTGATTACATTTTTAACGTGATTTGTTTAAGAAATTAGTGCAATTCAATGCCCATTAATTGTGTTTAAATTTTATATAGATTCCAAGGATTTAATGAGTCAGCTTTTTCCTTATTAAAAAAATGTAATTAACGCTTGGTGTAATTACTGCCGTAGGTAAATTAATATACCAAAGTAAAACCTTTAGCCCAAAAAAAAAAAAAAAACCATGGGTAAATAATTTACCTATACACATTTATAGGTATATCGTAAAATAATTTACCTATACTTATTTGTAGGTATATATTATATATTTTGTAGGGAATCGCAACCAAAATAAATGGGGTGATCAATATGCTATTAATAGGGAGTATTAATTACAATCGTAGCAGTTAATGACATGCTTGAAATATATTATAAATAAAATATGAAGGTATATGGCATATACTGTAATTTAGTTAATAATACTAGGACAAATCTATTTTATGTGGAAACGGTCGGGTGTGCGTTTCTAAATATGGTGGCAATGATGTAAAAACATAGAAATACTATGACCTCTTATATCCTACTAGTCATTTAAATTTGAAATTAAGTTTTACACATAAATTTATGGAATGACGGGTATATATATAGGAAATAGAAAATATAAGAGCCTGCTAGAAAGTGTGAAGGAATAATGTATGGAGTGGATATCAGCATGTATATCCGGCTTTTTAAACCAATAAAAACAAAGTTGATCTGAGGCGAAATGGGCCTAACAAATGTCTCCCTAATCATGTGATTTAAGTGGTCCCTCTGTCACATATTTATTTTTCCAGAATGAGAACCAAGTATACCTGGGTTGTTTGATGAGGTTGCAGATTCAAGCAAATCACTTGGAAGTAATGGTTGTGCTTTGAACTTTTCTGCCAAAATATCCCAAGCACTTTTGGCTGATTTGATACCCCTAATCAGCGCAAAAGTTTCCGGCCCGCACGAAACTTGGATTGTATGTAAAGCCATGGCGTTCTTCTTCCTCCAAGCCTTGAACTGGTCATCAACTTCTTCTTCTTTTTCTTCTTCTTCCACTACATCCCAAAGGTCTTGAGCCAACAAGTAATTTCTAACCAAATCACTCCAATCTACGTAGTTACGGTTGTTAAGGACTTCGACGACAATTGTACCTGCGGAGACGGCACTTGTTGCCATTCTTACTCAGTTAAGCTATCACACATGCTCCACAAAGAGAGACTGGTGCTATATATATA
>NC_024126.1:17429335-17458233 GCF_000346735.1 Prunus mume | reverse complement strand
GGTGCATAGAGGGTCCTGTTTTACTTTGTTTTTTTTTTTCCTTAATATTATTGTTTTAGGGTATCTCTCAACAAAAATATTTAATAAAAGATTTGTATAATTGAAAGTGAGAATGTTTTGGCAAAAGTAAAAGTGAGACAGGTTTTTTTTTTTTTTTTTTAATATCACCAAACACTTAAATAACAAAAATAATTTCAACATCAAATCTTTTTTAATCATTATACAAAACTTACAGCACTTTCACACAAAAATTTACCAAACACTCAGAAGTTGATTATTGTACCAACATCACTTTTCACAAAAATTTTACCAAACGTCAAACTACTTTCTTTCATAACTGATTTATCTCACAACATCCGAATCTATCTTTCTTCTTGTTTTGCATTAGATTAGCATGTTGGCTAGCTGTAATAGGTTATTGTTTTCACTTATATTTGTTACAAATTGTCTTACTTTTATGCCCTTTGGTTTCTGTTTATACAGATGGCTGGAACTTTTGGTTTTGGCGATGACTAGCTATTGAGGAGCTTTTGAGGAATTACTGTAACAAGAATTTCATAAATTGAGGTCTCTTGTGGCTTTTGGAAAATAATTATCTCTCCATATTATGAGATTCGATAGATTATTCTTTAAAGAAATATCCATTATTGAATAAATTCTCCATAGATATGCCATCATTATGCAAAATCTGACTGAGAGGCTGAGGCCCCTTTTGGGTTTGAAAGGCAGGGATTATTTTGTTATTTGCAAATTGAGTGAAGCCCAAAGGTTAAAGAGGAACTTTTTAATTAACAATTACCAATTCATGTTTCTTTTTGTGACTAATTTTTAGATTGTTTAATTTTATTTTTTATTTTTTTAAGGTTTATTGAGTTGATGGATTGTTGTTTTTCTGGGTCTGAGGAGAACACTCAGACTAATGAAGGAAATGAACTTCTTTTTCCAGTTTATCCAGTCCTTTCATGGAGAGATACAATGCAGCACTCGAGAACAAATTCCTGTGATCTTTTTGCCTAGCTTCCTTCTTTGGTTAGAAGCTTTCTTTATGGCAGTTTTTCTCATCAATAGATTGCCCTCCTTTACACTTGGATGCATGTCACCATGTGAGAAGCTTTTTCAATGTCTGCTTGATTATCGATTTCTTAAAAGTTTTGGGTGTGTCTGTTTCTCTAGTATAGTTCCTTACAACACCAACAAATTATCATTTAAATAAATTAAATGTGTATTTATTGGATACGATGATCACTACAAAGGTTAGCGTTGTTTAGATTTGATTTCAGATCGGGTCTATATTTCTCGCCATGTGACCTTTGATGAGACCAATTTTCCATACCAGAACCAGCATAGTCCATGGCCCAACTTCCCTGGATCCACCACATTAATCAATTTCCACCACTACCTGCACCAAGTCCATCGTCAACACAGACTGAGCCAAATTTAACACCACCTACTGATGAACCCAAGGCTGTCGTCAACCACCAAGGTGTTGAGCCCAATTCGTCTAACCCACCTAGTTAGGTTGATGAGCTCAAATATACTTCCATACCTAATCGACCTACTCATATTCGGCCCACTGTTTCAGACCAGTCCGCTCGCTCACCACTTCACCCGATACCTATGCAATCTCTTAATGCCTCTCCCACACCAAACACTACAGAGTCCATCACCACCACCTGACAGATACATAAGTGTTAATAAACTTGGTATATGCTAGCATAATGATCAAAAGAACATATCTAGGGAGCAATCACTCTGTTAAAAAGTGTTCATGCTTATAATAATCTACAAAATTCCAGGAAAATTAAAAGTCAAACGCTGACGAGGAACGTCTTTCGGGTGGGCTTGGAGTAGCAAATATCCGAGATATTAATCCCTACCTACTACACTACACGTGGCTAAGAATGGTGGCGGAGATGTCCCAAGTAACAAAATATCCTAGATATTAACATGGTAGAATAGCGACAAACACAAATGACGATGATAATGCAAGCAACAAACACACGTGGCTAAGAATGGTGGAGATATCCCAAGTTGCTGGGACAACACGAGAACCAAGCAACATTCTTTACATACATTTGATCTCTCCCAGTGGGAGACTCCCACTACGTAATCAAATCAAGCACAAATTGTGAAGCCAAGAGCTAAACCCCCAGAAGGCAACATAGTGTTAGCATATCTAGGAATTAATGAGGTTGGCTTGACTTTGTTGGCTGCATTAATGAGTGTTAGATACCTACTTGTAATTAATATTGAGCCCGATTAGCAAGCTTGCTACATGTATAAATTCATGTTGTAAGTCATACAAAGAAATCAAGTTGAAAACAGAAAATGTTGTGTGGCTCTCATTCTCTCTACACTCTCCACTCTCTCTACTTGATCTTCTCTATATTTTCCTAACTTTTGACATGGTATCAGAGCAACGATTTTGCTGACTCTAGTCTTGAATTGTTGCTGCCATCATGGAGAAGATGATTTCTTCCATCCTGAAAGTAGCACCATTGATCTTACTACTCCTTCTCAACCTACCTTCACCGAATTTGCTGCTCAAATGGCTGAGTTGATGAAGACACAAGCATCAACATTAACTACGACCCCGACCCACACTATATCCTATGAAACCTCTTCTGCACATATTGGCATTAAGTTGGATGGCTCCAACTATGCCTTGTGATCTTAAGTTATTGAGATGTATGTTGTTGGCAAAGACAAGTTGGGATATCTCACTGGTGAACTCCCAGCACCTTCTCAGACAGACTCGACATTCAACCGATGGCAAACAGAGAATGCAATAGTGAAAGGGTGGCTAATCAACTCCATGGAGCCAAGATTAATTGGCAACTTCATTCGATTTCTGATGGCCAAAGGAGCTTGGGATGCAATAGCCACAACTTACTTTGATGGCACTGACACCTCTTAGGTGTATGATCTTAAAAGGCGAATCTCCCATATGCGACAAGGGGGAGGCTCGATTGAAACTTACTACAATGATCTCTAAGGCTTATGGTGAGAGATCGATTTTAATCGTCCAAATGAAATGAAGTGCCAGTTGGATATCAAGAAATACTATGATATCATCCAAGAAGATCGTGTTTATATCTTTTTGTCAGTCCAATTCCCAACTTCCAATTCCCCTGTAGCCATTTGCCAACAAGACTACTCCACCTTCTTGACCTAAGGCTCCCACAGATGGGAATGGTTGCACTCATTGCGGGAATCCAAAGCACACTCGAGAAACCTGTTTTAAATTACATGGCTATCCAGATTGGTTGGAGGGTCTCAAGGCTCTTAAACTTGCTAGAGGAACAGATCGTGCTACCCTTGTCACCACGGATCCTCCGCTAACGTTAATTCCTCAAGAAGAATCTACCTTAGCACCAGAAAATGACTCCTCGACTCTCAGTGACTTAGGTACTGTGGATATGTATTTCATACATCGTATACAAGTGACTCTACAGGTTGAATTATTGATTCAGGAGCCACTGATCATATGACGTTTGATCCAACTGATTTTCTAAGTACAACCACACCACAATGAACAAGTATTGCCAATGCAAATGGTGTTACCTCCCCTGTGATCAGTGCTGGAACTATTAACATTTCTCCATCTCTTTCTCTTCCAAATACTTTGCTTGTTCCATCATTGTCTAATAAATTAATGTATGTTGGGCAAGCCACTGAGCAAATAAATTGTTGTGTACTCATGTCTCCCAACTTCTGTTTATTTCAGGATATTCTCACCAAGGAGATCATTGGTCGTAGTACTAAGAGAGGGGGGTTGTACTATGTGGATGATTTCAGCATGGGAAAGGCACATAATGTGAAGCACTCATCAACTCGGAAGGATCAACAACTTTGGCTATGGCATCGGCGTTTGGGGCATCCGTCTTTTGGCTATATGCGACATTTATTTCCAGATTTGTTTTCGAGTTTTTATACCACTGACTTCCAATATGATACTTGTATCTTAGCTAAGAGCCACAGAATCTCTTATCCCTCAAGTACAAATACAAGTATTACTCCATTTGCGTTGATCCATTCTGATGTTTGGGGTCTTTCGCCTATCTCTACTACTTCTGGCTTCCGGTGGTTTATCACTTTTGTAGATGATTGTACTCGCATGACTTGGCTCTTCATGATGAAAAATAAAACTGATGTGTTTCCCATATTCCAGTCATTTCACAAGCAAATTGAAACTCAATTCTCTACCAAGATTTAGATCCTTCGCTTTGACAATGGGGGCGAATATATCAATCATGACTTTCAGACTTACTTCCAAATACACGGCATCATCCATGAGACCACATGTCTTCAAACTTCGCAACAAAATGGTGCTGCGGAATGAAAAAACTAACATCTCCTTGAAACAGCATGAGCCCTTTTGATTCGAGATCATGTTCCTCGCCACCATTGGGATGATGCTATAGTCACAACAGTCTACCTTATCAACCGAATGACTTCTAAGGTTTTAAACTTCCGGACTCCATTACAGGCACTTGCCCAACACAGGCCCTTGCCCTCCGTTCAGATGCTTCCGCCTCTAGTCTTTGGTTGTGTGGCGTTCGTCCATCTCCATAAAAATCAACGTGGCAAACTCGATCCATGTGCTCTCCGATGTGTTTTTGTGGGCTATGCTGCCCATCAAAAGGGATATCGTTGATATCACCCCTCTAGTCATCTTACGTATGTCATCTTGGATGTCACTTTTATGGAGTCTAAGATGTTCTTCCATGATCCAATGTCCAACTCTCTACCTTAAAGGGACATATAAAGAGAAACAATGAGCAATGAGACTCTGAAAATTCACGAACTTGGATTGGACCAAAACAAGCCCAAGCAGTGTGGGATCAAATGTAATCTACCCAAAAACGACCGGTCACGAGGAGACCAATGACCAGTCGCCTTGAAGCAGAGAGCACGACTTGTTTTCTGAATATGTCAATGATGATGATGAAGACCCCCTTCACATCTCAGTACCTACTGATCAATCTTATGAGAATAATCCTGAGGTAAGTCTGTCTACTACATCTACTGCTTTAGTTGATGAAACTATTAGATATCAATTACCTGTTAGACAGAACCGTGGAAAATCGCTAATTCGGTATTCACCGGATAATGGCTAAGCATCAAAGTATCCAAATGCAAATTATGTTTCCACTGGAAAATTATCCGAACCTCTCAAAGACTTTGTACATCAGTTATCTGCAATTCATATTCCAACCAAAGTGAGTGAAGCATTGAAGGATCCAAAATGGGTTCAAGCAATGAAGGAGGAGATGTAAGCTTTGGAGAAAAATCAGACGTGGACAACGGATAACTTACCTCAAGGAAAAAGGACTATCAGATGCAGATGGGTGTACACTCTGAAATACAATGCTGATGGGTCGATTGAATGTTACAAAGAAAGGCTTGTGGCAAAGGGATACATACAGACTTATGGTATCGACTATGAAGAAACCTTTGCCCAGTTGCAAAACTTAACACTGTTCGAGTGCTATTGTCTATTGCAGCAAATTTTGATTAGCCTCCCCACCAATTTGATGTGAAGAATGCCGTTTTGCATGAAGAACTCATGGAAGAAGCATACATGGATATCCCACCAGGATATGTTACATCTACTCCTACTAATGTGGTATGCAGATTACGAAAGGCATTGTACGGATTGAAGTAGTCTCCCTAGGCATGGTTCGGGCATTTTACCTTGGCAATGAAGAATTGTGGTTTTAAGCAGAGTAACTCTAACCATACTCTGTTCTTAAAACACCAAGGAGGAAAGGTAACGGGTCTAATAATCTATGTTGATGATATGATTATTACTGGGAATGATACGCAAGAAATCTCTCAACTACAAAACTGTTTGACAAAAAAATTTGAAATGAAGAACCTTGGTGGACTGAAGTACTTCTTGGGCATTGAAGTTGCTCGATCAAAGCAAGGCATATTTCTCTGCCAAAGAAAGTATGTTATGGATTTATTGGCAGAAACATGAATGCTAGATTACAAACCCGTGGACACTCCAATCGTTTAGAATCACCACCTTGGGGAGTATCCTAATCAAGTGCCCACTAACAAAGAAAGATATCAAAGATTAGTGGGGCGATTGATATACTTGTCCCATGCCCGACCCGACATCGCATATGTTGTAAGTGTTGCTAGTCAGTTTATGCATTGTCCAAGTGAAGATCATATGGATGAGGTTCTTCGGATTCTTAAATATTTAAAGTCAGCACCAGGAAAAGGATTGATGTTCTCTAAAAATGGTCATCTGAATATCAGTGGCTATACATATGCAGATTGGGCGGGGAATATCACTGATAGACAATCAACATCAGGTTACTTCACATTTGTGGGAGCAAACTTGGTTGCTTGGAGAAGCAAGAAACAGAATGTCATTGCCTTGTCTAGTGTAGAAGCCGAATTTAGCATGATCGCACTAAACATGTTGAAGTGGATTGACATTTCATTAAACAGAAACTTGAGAACAAAGAAATGTAGCTCCCGTATGTCAAGTCAGAAGACTAGCTGGCCGACATATTGACAAAGGCAATCTCTAGCAGAGTATTTCACAACTTACTAATCAAGTTGGGCATTGGCGACATCTATGCACCAACTTGAGGAGAAGTGTTAGCATATCTAGGAATTAATGAGGTTGGCTGCCTTAATGAGGTTGGTTGCATTAATGAGGTTGGCTTGACTTTATTTGCTGCATTAATAAGGTTGGTTGCATTAATGAGGTTGGCTTGACTTTGGGAGTGTTAGATACCTACTTAATTAATATTGAGCTTGGTTAGCAAGCTTACTACTTGTATAAATTCATGTTGTAATCAAGTTGAAAACAGAAAATGTGTGTAGCTCTCATTCTCTCTACACTCTCCACTCTCTCTACTTGATCTTCTGTATATTTTCCTAACTTTTGACATACAGTCCTATATAACCAAGCCCCGTAATCATTCTCTCTCCATTATGATCAAATTTCTCTATTTCTATTTTAAAACCCTTCTATTCTAACTCTATACTCTTGTCCTAAATTAACCTAAATACCCTTTAACCACTTCACACAATTATATGCATATTCAAAAAAACATTTTAGTAACACAAAATTTAGTGAAACGTTTACCTATAAATAATTGGTATGAAGATTTTAATACATGGAATGTATGAGAGAAGATTGAGCAATAATAAGGTTCCACATGTCCTACATCTATTGGACGGTACACTAGCCATTTGGTATACTCAAAACACCCAAAAAATACTTTAGATGCACCACAAGATAACCTCAGAACTCCCGCCAGAACCTGTCAGGGCACATGTCGACCGCCGAAGACACTCCCACGAGTCCTACATCGAAACTA
Source organism: Prunus mume (assembly GCF_000346735.1). Next base: position 17,450,884 of record NC_024126.1, on the reverse strand, counting down.
AGTACTAAGAGCATCACGAATGCTCTATATAAATAGAGCCCTATGGCACAGCCAAGAGGTAAGACTATTTACTTGACTTGTGCTTTCACACTGTCAATAGAATTGCTCTTAGTCACTAGCTTTGGCATCGGAGGGTCTTCGGCCGATGCCACACCGGTGTCTTAGGCTTCACCTGCCGTTTCTCTCTCCAGGCCGAATCCAGCACTGCACCTCATGGAGGGACATCATGAACAGAAGATTTCTCTAGTTTAAACCATCAACGTCACCTGTAAGTAGCTTTATTTCTATATGTTTAGTTTTAGCGCGAACAGATTGGCGCCATATGTGGGAATTTCAATTGACAATTAGCCCATATATCCTTTTCCACCTCACTATGGACCCACCTTTGCCCCTTGCGACCGATGGTCCAATCCTCGGCCCCGCCAGCAGAGCAACCCCGCTGCACCGCCCGGCACACACCGAGTAGAAAAGCCACGTCGGCAAAACACCTTGGAGGATAGGATGGAAGCCCTGCAACGAGAAATGACGAAAATGCAGGAACACAGCAACATCCTTTCCTCCAAACTGGACGACACCCAGAAACAACTTCACAAGCAGCAATCACAGTCGACGCAACTGTAGGACGGTTTGGAACAGACCCTACAGCTACGGCAGGATCAATCACTCAAAAGCATATCGAAGCCTAGCGGTCAGGAGAGAGGAAAACAATCGGCCATGGGAAGCCGTCAGTCTCCCAAAGGTTGTTCATGCCCTCTCCAGAGGAATGCCATAGAGAATATCGAGTCTACTCCGACTATTGCGACAGACTCAACGATCGACATAGGGAATGGCGAGGTTCCCCGATTCTGGTCGAAGCTAAACTCGACGATCGACAACTAGACGTACTGGGACCAAAATCTCCTCTTCGCCGAAGGTACGACAAGATCGGTCTAGAAGAAATAGACGAATCCGACTACGTTCCAACCTCTCATGGAACGACGAACTTGTGCCGATCAGCAACATCGAGATCATCCAGACGAGAACACCAAAGCCACCAATCAGCCAAGGAGAACGATCGACAAAAAAAAGTTCCCTTCAAAAACTCCGACCGAGCGGTAGGCCGCGAGACACAAAGACACGACGTTCGCTTTCCGACCGACCCCCAGACGTCAGAACCCTTCAGCAACGACCTCCCTCATACGGATCCCACCATTCACCTCCTCATTTAGAAAGTCAATCGGATTGAAGAAGAATAAAACCAGATTCTGACACCAACCTGGGGAAAGGTATAACTAGGGCCGTTCATCAGCCGAATCTGAATCTACCGACATGAAAATGAGGTCCAAGCACTCCGAATATCATTCTACACGGGAGTGGAGGATCCAGTGACACACATTCATACCTTCCAATCGGCCCTAGGTTGCAAAGGGCTCACTGATGAAGGCCAGTGTATACTATTTCCACCCACCTTTGCCGGAGCAGCTCTGAATTGGTTCTATCGACTGGAGCCAGCTACGGTAGACTCTTTCGATCAATTAAAACAAACTTTCCTCAATCATTTTATGATACAGACTGATCGCCTTTACTCTGCCGATGACCTTTATACCACTTGGCAAGGAGACGACGAACCTCTTAGGGAGTATGCGGCTAAATTCAGCCATGAATACTCTTGATGTTTGGAGACCGACGTGGAGCAGCCTTTGGCACTTTCAAAAGTGGGTTCTGAGCGTCTCAATTTCGCTACCTGGTCCACAGCAGCAATTGGACCACTTATGGTGAACTAATGAAATTGTTGGCTGCGCAAATCTCACGGCCTGGTGCTCCGGGCCGAGAGGATGTGTGTTAACACATGACGTCCTTCTTTTGAATGCAGTGTGATTGTGCGCGAGCGTGCCAGCACAGTCTACCTTATGTCGATATGGTGATGAGGTTTGGGTCGAAGATGGTTTAAATGATGTGCCTGTTTCGAGTTCGACTCCTGATCAAACGATTATGACCGAGAGAGGAACTGATCTCGGCCGTCAGGTTCACGGCCTAAGCTACAAGGCCATTTAATGGTGGTGTTGGTGGCGAGTTTTAGGCGACTCCGGCGTGTTGCTCAGAGAGCGACGGTCGTATGATATATGAGGTGAATGAGATGACAATAGAGATGGTGCTCCGGCGCCTTGAAAATCAAGGGTCGTATGATATATTGATGAATGGATTTTCCTTACAATCTACCACTACTCCTAGGAAAGCAAATAAAGGTATTGAAAGTGCATTACAGGAAAATATAATTTGCTTCGTGGGAGGCTTTTGGTTTGGTGTTTGAACCCTTTGAATGTAGTCTTGAGCTTAGTATTTATAGGGGGAGTTCTGGAGGGACAATCGAGGCTGAAAAGATCTGCGTGATGGAGCCTGATCGGGGTAAGTGGGTAGTCAAATCGGCATTTGGGATCGTGAAGCATGGTGGTGTGACTCCCATGGATCCGAGTAAATCTCGGCCACCGCCCTGATCGTGGGTTCTGCCCCCTGGCCGTGGTAATGCATATAATGCCTTGGTCTGGTGGTTGGTGATCTGACCTCAAGTTGTAAGCATACTTGTGAGAATGCTTGTGCCTAACCACTCTGATCTCTATTACCAAATCTTGACTTCAGTCACTTCCTCTCTTCCCTCGTGCATTAAATGCTTCTTGCGACTAGTGGGCTTGCTGCGATAGTCAGAGGTATTACTTCATTAAATGGGGCGTGGGACCCTGAGGCCACGTGGCGATTTGACCGCAGTACCTTCGGCCATGTCTTTTACGGCCCTCGGCCTTGGCTCATAATACCGCAGTCATGAGGCCGAGAAGATTCTGCCTTCGCAGCTTTTCTCTTGTTTTTAGGAGGGTGAAATGCCTAATGAAACGTGGCCGTTTCAGTTCATAAGTAGGTGCTAGGGCCGAGAGGAGGTCTCTTCGGTCAGTTTATGACCGTGATTTATTAGGCACAAACAGAAACAGGTAGCTATTCAACCCAAGGCGGAGCACTTCAACTCTAAAGGAGTGCCATCGGCACCTCCCTGCCCAACGACCAACGTAGGTCAAACCCCGGCACCAACCTATGACCATTTCTCGCCACATGAGATTACAAGTCAAGCTCCCTACGGAACGGCACCTACCGTGTCTGCTCCTAACGCAACGAGAGATGGGATGGATTTCAGAAGCCCAAAAAGGGCCCGACCAGCTGAAGTCTTTACCTCGATCAACTCAACTTACGAACATGTCCTCATGGCCGAAAATCAGATAATTCTGAGGCCAAACAACTGGAAGCTTCCTCGACAAGTCGACAAAGATATCAGAGTATTCTACCGATACCACCAATACAATGGCCATCATACTGAATCATGCGTCGCCCTTCAAAAAATTATTGAACGGCTAATCAGTGAAGGCAAATTAAACCAGTATCTAAACACACATCTGGCCCCATAGTAGCCGGGCAATTGGCAGATTAATATGATCAGCGGCGGTACACCGATTGCTGATTCTAGCAACCCGTTCGTCAAAAATTACGTACGTGTCGTTCGGCACCCTCAGATCCTCAGCGTCACTGAAGGGCGCAATAGTAAAATTCGGCGAATTGGATGGGAACCCATAACCTTTTTCGAGGAAGAAAAAGAGGGCATCATTTTTTCCCACTCCGAATCCTCGTCGACACCGAAAGTTCGATCAACGTACTATTTGCTGATGCCTTCACAAGCCTCGAAATCAAACACCAAAACCTCAACAGGGACTTCATCCTCCTTCTAAGCTTCTCAGATGATGTTGTGGAGCCAATCGTAAACATCCAACTTTCCCCTGTCATCGGTACCAACCCCAGAAGGACGTTTGTCTACACTCACTTTTTGGTGGTCGACTGTCCGACAGCTTATAATGCCATCATCAGTAGGCCCACCCTCACCCGAATGAAGGCCATATTGTCACCGCATATGCTGCAGATCAAATTCCCAACGCACTCTGGTGTCGGCCAAGTACGAGGGGACCAATTGAGCGCACGGATATGTTATGTATCATCCACAGGAGAATCGGCAACCCGAGTATCAGGAAGAAAAACACCCGAATCCCTTGCCGTTTCCAGCTTGACCATGCCGCACGGCAGGGGGGTCAGAACGTCCTGACGACCCCCGGGACGAAGGTGTCACGCCACAAGCTCTACTTGTGGAAGGGCTAGAAACAATATCCATTTTCGACACATAGAGGGATCGGTAGGTCAGAATCGGAACCTCCCTTAGTCTGTCTCTTCGGACCAAGTTCATCGCCTTCCTGAGGGCCAATTCGGAAGTTTTTGCATGGTCCTACGACGACGTGCCTGACATCTCCTCGGATGTCATCTGCCACAAACTCAGCATCTCCCCTTTTTTCAAATCGATCTGACAGAAGAGACGGTCCTATGATGTTGAACGAAACGAAGCAATGAAGCTCGAAGTAGACAAACTTCGAGCAATCGGTTTCATCCGTGAGATAACATACCCTATCTGGCTCGTTAATTCGGTTTTGGTAAAGAAATCTGGTGAAGCTTGGCGAATGTGCCAGGATTATACGAATCTAAACAAGGGATGCCCAAAGGATAGTTTCCCACTACAAAGAATCGATCAACTGGTGGATGCCATGGCCGGCCACGAGCTCCTCAGCTTCATGGACGCCTATTCGGGCTATAACCAGATCTTCATGCATCATGCCGATCGCGAACATACGGCATTTATCACGGATAGAGGTCTCTACTGCTACAACGTCATGCCGTTCGGCTTAAAGAATGCTGGTGTAACATATCAATGACTGGTCAACAAAATATTTGTCGAGCTCATTGGTACTTCGATGGAACTCTACGTAGACGACATGCTAGTAAAAAGAAAGACTGTCGATGATCATCTTTGGAACCTTTCCCTCATGTTTGGCACCCTAAAAAAAATACAACATGCGCCTAAACCCATGCAAGTGCGCATTCGGCGTCTCTTCCGGCAAATTCCTAGGCTTCATGATAAGCTAGCTTGGCATCGAAGCTAAACCTGAAAAAATTCAGGCATTACTCGATATGCAGATACCGAAGACGAAGAACGATGTTCAGAGCCTCACAGGCCGAGTCGTCGACTTGGCCCGCTTCATATTCAAAGCCACCGACCGATGTGCCCCATTCTTCAAAGCTCTCAAAAGGAGTAAACGGCAGGTCGTTTGGACTTCCGAATGCGACCGAGCGTTCGAAGATATTAAAGCTTATATGAGTAGAGCCCCCTTGCTGTCCACACCTCTTCTAAGAGAAAACCTTATCATCTACCTCTCGGTATTGGCAACGACATTAAGTTCCGTACTCATTCGAAAACCGAACGGCATCGAGCTCCCCATCTTGCAAAATTGGCTTATGCTCTCGTTCTCTCTGCACGCAAGCTCCGACCCTACTTTCAAGCTCACACCATCGAATTATTGACCAACTAGCCCCTACAGCAAGTCATACGAAAGCCGAAGACATTAGGGCGACTGATCAAATGGGCCATCGAGCTCAGCGAATTTGACATACGTTATCACCCTCGGCCCGTTGAAAAAGGACAAGCTGTAGCCGATTTCATTTCGGAACTCACACTTCCTTCTAAAAATGATCGTCTGATCAATCCTATCACAGAATTGCCCTCGGTATCCACGGATGCACACTCAGCTGAACGTGTATTCGATCCAACAATTCCTTACTGGACATTATACGTTGACAGCTCTTCAAACCTGCAAGGCAGCGGTGCGGGCCTAGTCCTCAAGACATCGGATGACACCACGATCAAGTATGCCATCCGTTTCCAATTTCGCGCTTCAAACAACGAAGACAAATACAAAGCCCTCTTGGCGAGCCTCCCGCTCGCCAAAAGCATGGGTGTCGAACGGCTGGCGATATGTAGCAACTCACAACTAGTCGTCAACTAGGTGATCACCGAATTCGAGGCAAAGGACGAGTCCATGGCTACCTTTCCAATCGATTACTCAATTAGTTCGACGCTTACCAAATTCGGCAGATGCCCCGATTTAAGAATAGTCATGCTGATGCCCTATCAAGGCTTGCTTTGGCAATCGACGATCGCGTCGAACGCCACGTCCTAATAAAAGTCCTCACTCGGCAGAGCACTACCGAAGCTGAGGTCAACGCCGTTCGGCAAGAACCAAGTTGGATGGATCCAATCCACTCCCACTTCACCGATGACATGCTTCCGACTGACAAAGCCGAGGCCAAAGCTATCCAACGCCGATCAGCATGGTACCTTCTCTTGCAAAACATCCTCTATCGATGCGGCCACTTCCTACCATTGCTGCGATGTGTTACTCCACAACGAGAGGACCATATCCTGCAAGAAATACACGAAGGAGCGTGTGGTGACCATTCGGGATCCCGATCTTTGGCCTTCAAAGCCGTTCGGCAAGGTTACATTTCAATTCCAAAATCGTGCAAAAATGCGATTAGTGCCAAAGCTTCGGTTTCATTTCAAAGCTACCTGCCGAACCACTCACTCCGATAACGAGCCCTTGGCCATTTGCACAATGGGGACTTGATCTCATCGGCCCTATGCCTCAAGGTACAGGTCAGCTCAAGTTTGCAGTCGTAGCCGTCGATTACTTTACAAAATGGACCGAAGCCGAAGTGCTAGCAACAATCATGGCCGCTAAAACTGAACATTTCCTATGGAAAAACATCATATGCCGATTTGGCCTACCAAACGCAATTGTCATAGACAATGGTAAGTAATTCGATTGCTCTAGCTTTCGGCATCTATGCTCCCGATTCAACATCAACATATTCTTCGCATCTCCGACACATCCACAATCCAATGGACAAGTAGAGGCTATCAACAAAATCATCAAAAAGACGTTGAAAAAGAAGCTCGGAGTCGCCAAAGGCGATTGAACTGCCATCCTACTGGAAGCACTATAGGCCATCAATATCTCATACCGAAGGTCAACAAGCGAGACCCCGTTCTCATTGGCCTTCGGTACCGAAGCTGTGGTACTAGTGGAGGTGCATGCGCCCACATGTCGAATGGCATCTTACGATCCCAAGCAAAATGGGCATCAGCTCGCCTTAAATCTGGATCTCATCGATGAACACCGATCACAAGCACCGGTTTGGAACGCCGCCTACAAACAGCGAACAACTTGGTGTTACGACTTAAGCGTCAAACACCGATCGTTCAAATTGGGGCACTGGGTTCTACGTAAAGTCTCTCCAGCAACGAGAGACCCTACCGAAGGCACTCTCATCCTCTCATGGGAAGGATCCTATGAAGTTGTCAGCATCTGCCGACCTGGCACCTACCGATTACGTGGTTCCGATGGTCAAACCCTCAGCCACCCCTGGAATGTTGATCATTTAAAATATTATTACAAATAAACCCATCAACGATAAAAATTGTGGACCCTCTTCTTTCGGCATCATTATTTACTTTTCTATCCTATGCATTCGGCTACGCCTTAATGATACCGATCCACATACACTATCTACAGCAAGCATGCAATTATGTGGATACAATGAAAATACCAAACCGATCGCGAGTTAACTACAATGGAAAGCCACAGATGGGCAATTGTCTTAACAAAATTGGGCGAACGGCCAAATTGTTCAACCATAACTTATATTACACAAAAACAAACACAACACAAATGTATCAAGGCGTTGGGGGATCGAGAGTGGTTGACGGCTCGGCAGAGGAGGTGTTTTCTTCCTCCTCACTGCTTGACTCCGAACCACTCAAGGAATCAGCATCCACATCCTCGCCTAGGTACGCCTCCATCATTTCTTCAGTCACCCTTTCGGGCAACGGTGAAGGGTCGCACAGGAAGTTGAGGTTCAGCTTTTTGTCAACATTGAAGCGCTTGAATCGGTATATCAAATCCTCGCATTGCTCCATCACCTCCTTTTCAAGCAATGCTGTGAACTATTCCGAGCTTCGGTACTCAGCTATGACCTTTTTCTTCTCTTTTTCTACCTCCGTCATGAGACCGAAGAACCGCTTCCTTTGCTGCTTCTTCCTCTTCGGCATCCACTACCGCCCTCTCCGCCTTGGCTAGCTTTAAGGATAGCTCTGCAATCTTCGTGGCATTTTCCTCAGCATGCCGATCCCCATCTTGGATTAGCTTCCCAGCCTCGGTAATCTTAGCTCAACTGTCCTCGAAATTTTTTGGGACGCTCGGCAGCATTGATAACTCGTTTCATGCCGAGCCACATCTCCATGTTTGCCAGCAACAACACAGGGTTAGCACATAACCGACCGAATAAATGCTTTCAACAAAATTAACAGCTAACACTAACCGACTGAATGAAGGCGAAAGGCTCGGCTGGCCTGTTCGCGCACTGTCTTCCTCGATAGTTGCTCAAGCTCTGGGAGCTCTATCTAAGCGCCGTCTATGAAATAGTTCACGAACAACACCACTTTCTGAGGGCAGGCCACGTTCACTGGTTCAGCATCAACATCCTCCTCGTCATCAGGAACGAGGACGGCCGCATCCTTATTCGGTCCCCTTGGCGTCTTCGGCAGAGGGGTCACGTCGAGGGCACCCTCGATCACCCTCTTCACTGTAACCTAGAGGTGGGCCTCGCGAATAGCCTTAGCCTCGGCCACCCTTTTTCCCGTCGACGATCGGCCACCGTCACCTCTGGTGCCGACACCCCTTCAGCCTGACACCGCGGTTTCGTCCTCAGCCTCTGTGAACTGTCCTTTTTCTTCTGGAGGCTCGCGACTCCAGCCGCCTCCTTATAGCTTCATTCATTGCCCTACCACCAGCCACCGCGCAAGAGAGAACCAAGTTAGGAGCGAATCGGCCTACGAAAACATAGAACAAGACATGCTGAACGGCATTTACTTAATTTTCCTCCTCTCCTCTTCTTCTTTCTCCTTCTGCCTTCTGGCGTGCTCGGCCTCACTAATCAAGCCCGCCTTGAACAAATTGCTGAAGTTAAGCAGAGTCTTGAAGACACGTTCTCCTCAGCAATTTTTGACTATACGAGCTCGATTATTTCAACCTCCCTCTTTGTTGCGATCGGTAGTTTCAAGGACACTGCAATACGAAAGAACATAACTCAGGTTAGCTTCAGCATGGTCCACACAAATATATATATATATATATATTGCTACCGAACGACATCATATAGGCCTACCGACTGTCCGAAAGGTTGTGGGAATGTGCCTCTCCACAATCACCCCTGGTGCTGATTCCCAAGCTCCGGACATTAGCACCCGACGCCGATGCCATGTTTTCTGCGAGCTCGACACCCCCACTATGAAGTGCCCACGTTGCCCTGCAGCTAGGCAGTTAGTCTGAACCCACCCCCCTTGGTCAACACTCTTCACCCTGGTCACGCTGTACAAGTGGGCGAATTTTTCGTAGCCCGGCTTTCTTTCTTCGGCTATGCCGAACACCATGATCGTCCCAAGCAATGTAATCCAGGAGTTCGGATTAAAATGCCCTGGCGCATATTCGATTTGGGCTATGATCTTCTGCACCGAATGACTCAACGGCAGCCGAAGCTCATGTTTGAAGGCATCGGTGAAGAAGACCACCTCCCCATCTGGGTTACTCAGCGACTCTAATGGCCTAAGGATCCGCATCACCACCGAATTTGGGATGTGGTACTCCGCCCTAATTTTTGCCAATTTGGCTCAATTCAAAGTGTTTGGCTCTAAGAAGTCTACGCCGAACACCAGGCCCTTTGGCTTCGCCATCAGCACCCTCTGCCGCCCAGTAACCATGGTCAGCACACCTTCTCTCGAATCGGCAATCGACACACCGGCCTCGGTCACCTCGGCTTGGCGACTGGACGTTGATGGTTGAGTTATTCACCTCCACCACCTCCACACTAGAAGTGCTCCCAGATTCGGTAGACACCTCCACAACCTCTACTCCTTCGGCGCCCTTAAAATCGGTACTATCCAGCCCTGCGGTCGAGCTTTCTGATGCCAATTCCCCCTCAAACGCTCTTCGGCTACCATTATAGTTTGATTCGGTATCTAACATCTACAAACAAAAGCGAAACGACACTAAACGCCATGCCAGAATCAAACTCCTACCCTACAGCCCAAGTGCTCATACTCATCTATGTTCATCTATGTTCATGCATGTTTATACAACAATTGAGAATTTAATTCAAGTAAGACGAAAACATGGCAGCATACCTTGTTTACATAGTGGTTTGAACACGCTGGAAATCGTATCAGCCTTGAGATTCTCGTCGAAAATTGCCTCTCACGAGCTCTGATTTGCTCTCAAAAATTCAAGTACCCCTCATACTGTCTCTTCGGTCCATTTATAGGACGAACCTGGCATCGGGATACGAAACGACGTGACCCTTCGCAACCTTCCTGATGCGTGTCACGCATGCAAAGGGGAGCCCAAGAGTCATCATATCCTATCGAACGTTTCGATTCTCAGACCTTTCAGAGAGCAAAGTCCACTCACTCAAGGCAGGCGCACATAGATTGGGTTGTCACTCACCCCTCGTGCCGAACGGCAAGCACACAGTGGTTGAGTCCTCACTCATCTTTCGTGCCGAAGGACAGGCGCCCATTGGCAAAGTTCTCACTCGCCTGTCGTGCTGAACGACAGGTGCACATAGGCTGAATTTCCATTCGCCTCTCGTGTCGAACGGCAGTCGCCCATTGGCAGAGTTCTCCCTCGCCTCTCGTGCCGAACGACAGGTGCACCTTGGCAGAGTTTCCCACTCCTCTCATACCAAACGCTTTAGCTTCTGCTGCTGTTCCCTTCCAATCTTCGACCTCCCCTTGGTTTGGGGACTTGGGGGACTACATGATCTCCATCGGCATACGACGGAGGACGCTCGTGCCCGGGTCAGAATGCCAGAGATCAAGGACAAGCAAGTCCCCAACCAAGAAGTCCCTTCTCGATTGAAAACTTGGGGGACTCCTATTTGTACCATATCTGACCCCCTCCCACTCACGTCATGACACGTGGAGCATAAAACAGATCGGCATACTCCACCGATTCATACATGCCCAAAAGTTGGTAAAGTGCCTACAACTGATACCCTACCAACCTTCGGCACACAATGCAGAGCCACTGCCAGAACCTGTCAAGGTGCATGTCGACTGCTGAAGACACTCCCACGAGTCCCACATCGAAACTAAGTACTAAGAGCATCACAAATGCTCTCTATAAATAGAGCCCCATGGCACAGCCAAGAGGTAAGACTGTTTACTTGACTTGTGCTTTCACACTGTCAATAGAATTGCTCTTAGTCATTAACTTTGGCATCGGAGGGTCTTCGGCCGGCGCCACACCGGTGTCCTAGGCTTCACCTGCTGTTTCTCTCTCCAGGCTGAATCCAGCATTGCACCTCACGGAGGGACATCACGGACCGAAGATTTCTCGGGTTCAAACTATCCACATCACCTGTAAGTTAGCTTTATTTCTATCTATTTAGTTTTAGTGCGAACAAATGCTATGAAAAGAAATTATAGTCATAGGACACGTGACAATTATAGAGTGGTAATATCACTAGCTAACGTGGTGATATTGTATCACTCTATAATTTCTCCACACAACTAGTCAATCACATTTTACAATAAGACAAGTCGGTCCAATTAATGTAATATTAATAATGAGTACTTCATATGATGTGATGTATATATAAATCTCCACTTTCTAACCTTCACATATAAACGGTTGCCAACACTACAACAAAATTCAACATGGGGCAATAAATGTTGTGTACCTTAATGTCATTAAAAGTCTTATACATTTAATGGCAAGTCTTTGATATTGATGTATATGTTATGTTTTACAAACTTATTTGATAGCTTTCGAAAACTCATTTGACCTCTAAGGACACGGTAGAACTACTACCCTTTTATTCTTTGACATCCCCTTATGAGCTCTGTAGATTAAGTTTTCAAAACGTGCATTCAAAATTTTCATGTTGTTATCCACAACATGAATATGAGCGTTGTCATGTTGAAACTTTGAAGGATGTTTATTTAGTCAATTATCTATTAGTTTATCCCAAAAAATTGAAAAGAAATGCATTGCATGATGGGGTTTAACTAATTTAAGTTGATTATATAGCGAGATACGAGTGTAGAAAATATATATTAATTAATAAAAGAAGATGAAACACACCATAATCATTTATCTATAATGATTTACTAAAATATTTTATGCTTTATACATTACATTTTAAGATACATCATACATGAGTGACTTAGTACCACATAGAGTTCCTATGAGGTTCAAAATTTTCACTATCTTCATCATCTCAATATTATCGATATTATATATCGCGATATCATGATAATTAGTTTTAACTTCTCAAAGAATTGGAAGGGGTTCACTGGAGAGTTTTGAGGAGAGAGTCATAAGAGCAACTGAGGAGTTTTTCCTTTTTTCTTAGAAGTCATTTTACAAAGAGGTAAATTTATCTTGAAATTTTTTAAGATAAATCGAGTGGGGAAATAGGACAGAGAGATGAAAATAGTAACACTTTGTTTAAAATGTTCTTGGACTTTTTTTAACCACGTGGAGTGCTGTAAACTAAGCAACTCTTCTATATTATTAGTCAATCTGAAATTACCAACACAATTAACATAAAAAGGAGTACAAACACATAGAACATTAAAGATCCCATGGCCCAAATCTTAGAAACTAATCATCGAGATACAGAGCAGCTGCCAATTCCTGAACTGAAAGATGCAAACTCGAATATTGTTACGTTAAAACACACAAAACATATATATCCACTGCAAGTTATAATCATCGACTTGAGTATTATTTGATTTTATTGTTAAAGGCAAACAAGAAGCCAATTCAAATCAGTCATGGGCTACGCAGGTGGTTAACAGGTTATTCCAACCCCAAACCGGGTAGAATCTTCAATTGCTGGACTTGTTTCTGAAAAATATTTTAAAAGACAAAAGTATTGTAATTAACAAACAGAACTTCAATGTATAATTTATACGTGTGGCTCAGGACTCTAACTTGGGATGATTTAAATGACTTTACAGTCAGCCAAGGGCAATCCAAATAATTGAAGTTTAGGAAAGTCAGTGCAAAGATAGAAGATACTTACGTATATTTGTTACATCTCTCCTCGACGAGTAGCATCCTTGCATGATCCACACCTCCTTCTCGTATGGACTCTGCAAATTTCTCTGAAACACTTTCAAATGTGTATCCTAGTAGTTTAGTAAGGTGCTCAATACCCTGTGGCAATGTCTCTAATCCCAAGAACCTATAAATGCCTAAGAACTCCAGATTTGGCATCACCCCTTTTTCTATAGTCATCTTGTTTAATAATGAGAGATTCCTCAAATCCAAAAACCTAAGCTTCACAAAGTCTCTACTGAAACACAACTCTTCCCCAACATAGGAATCTCTAAGCCAAAGCGAAAGTAGAGAGGGCAATGCTTCAATATGAGGTAGTAAATCTTCTTCGAGTCTGGACCCATGCAGATGCAAATATGTGAGACACTGGAGTGAAGAAAACCAATGTGGTACTTAAGGCAAGTCTATCAAGGTAGGATAACGGTGAAGACAATGCATCAACTCGAAGAAATTCCTCTCCATCTGCTACCGATAAATACAAGTTGGAAAGGACCTTCATCTCTTGAAGTGAGGCACATAGGCCCTTCTCGTCTCTTTCTTTCACATTTGAAATGCCAAGGGACGTCAGCTGGGTCATATTTCCAATAAGTCTAATAATGTTTCTCAATACATCCCAAAGACTGCAATTTCTTCATCTTACTAATACTTGATGGTATTTTTACCCCAACTACCTTTGAACCGCTTTTGGAAAACCCTATAATAATATGGCACAGGTTTAGCAACATGGAAATCCCTATTGTAAGTGCCTTTATATCTATCCACATGAGGTCCGAGGTTTGAAGGTTGCGGAGCCGTCTTATGGATTTTGGAAGCTCCTTAATTCGAGTTCTTCTCAAATTCAAATATTTTAAATTAAACAAGTATGTTGGTTCATTTGGCAGACAATCAATTGGGACACCCTCCGAATCTAGAACCCTCAACAATGTAGAGTCAAAAGGCAATTTCTTTGAGAAAGAGAATGAGGATACATGTGCGTGGTCCAATTTCTCCAATCGTTGTTTGAATTGACAAACGGAGGGCCCCGGTTTCTTCCATTGTTTCACTCCCATCAAGAACGACACAAAACTTTACTTTTTCTGCTGTAGAAAAAGCAATCTCCCGCATAAGATCGTGCATCTTACATGTTGGTAGGTATCGTAGACACCTTTCCTCTAGCATGTTACGAAAAATGAGTTCCATAACATAGCTGCTTGCAACTTCTTCTGGTGTTACCCCTTTGACATGTTCATCAAATCCTTCGGCGATCCACAATTTAATGAGCCTTTTATTTATGATCACCTCATCTTCTGGGAAAGGGAACAATATAGAAAGCATTGCTTCAATCTATATGGCAAATCCTTGAAACTAAGCAACAAGATGCTCTTTATAGGTTCTGACAAAGAATTGCTTGTTAGATGCCAATTTAAGCTATTGTAGACTTTGCTCCAATCAGTAAGTGACTTCTTAGAAGACATGAGAGCACTTAAGGCTACGATTGCAAGAGGCAGACCTTCACACTTTTCCACAAGTTGCCGAGCTAATGGCAGAAGTTCCGGTGAACAAGATTTGTTATGATAACTTGAGAATGCTTTCATGCTGATGAGCTCCCTAGCATCTCTCCTTTGCAGCGGTTGAATCTTGTGAACATGGCTTTCAACTCCAAAAGCATATGATCCTATGTCCTCTCTTCGAGTTGTAAGCATGACTCGACTTCCAAGTCGTTTATCTGGAAATGAGCAACTCCAAAGAAGGATATCCCACACGTCATCCAATACAACAAGGTACCTTTTAGTCAACAAGTAGTTAACCAAAATCTCAACCAATTCGATATAGCACATCGCATTCATGTCTGCAGAGACCTCTTCCCTCCTTGCTTTGTGGAATTCTTTGATCAATCTTCTCAGTAAGTCTTCAATCACATAAGATTGGGAAACAGTAATCCAGGCGTAACATTCGAAATGTTTCTTGACTACCTCGTTGGTGAAAGTCCTTGCAACTAGAGTTGTCTTCCCTGATCCTCCCATCCCGACCACGGAGACAACAGTTTGGTGTTGATCTTTGTTCATCAGCCATCCCATCAACATTTTCTTCTCGCCTTCAATCTCGACGAGTTCATTCTCCTTATGGTAAAGAGAAGACTCTGCTTGGTTCTGCGCCCATCTGCGAATATCCTCAGAAGTACTTTTTCCTTCTACGGCTGCAGCACCACCATGTCTCTCATTTCTCTCTGGAATAGCTCTAACCGTTCCGGCAATTTTCTGTAACTTCTTGGCTATTTGACACATATACCAAAGGTTCTTTGGAAAGTGAATGGTTTTGAGGAGCCACTTTGGACATCGACCGCCCCTTTGTTGCTTGTACATGTGATACAGGAATTCATCAATGATGTTTTCGACATCATTGGCTAAGTCTCGAATGCTTGCAACCCACGCTTTCTCTACTTCTGGGTGTGCTTTCTTGCCGCCGTCAGCATCCTCCAAGAAGGCTTTCAGGATCAACAGCTCCTGCTTAATCTCATCAACTTGATCATGAACGCCCGCTATGGATGCTGCTTCGCTCTCAAGAATGCTTACAAATTTGCCAATGAAGAGTTCTGTTGCAACTAACGCCATAATCAAAATAACATATGTTCATATTGGGAAAAGCATTTCATTTTGTGTGGGTTGGGCTCAGATGCACTAGAAAAGAGAGATTATCAATAATTAATGGAGATTCACTAATAAAAAATTGGGAGGTTCACTAATATACCCAAAATAGGAGCTGAAATTATAAAAAAACCCCACATGGAATGCACTTTAGAAACACACCCAAAATTCATTTACCATATAAGAAATTGGTGTTGAAGTTCCTATAAATTACAGGACTGCCACTGATGGCCACCAGAAAAAAAAAACAAAAAAAAACTCAAAAAACACCCAAAACAAGCCCAGCCCAATTTTATAAAAAAGCCCAAACATTTTTTTAATTTTCATGGAGGTATCAGGAATGGCTTAAAAGTGGCGTAATTTGGTGAACATAACAATTTGACAAGAATTTTAGCCTAACTAGAGAATAGGGATATATACCTCTTAAGTAAATGGACTGAGCATTCATATAGGAGTTCGAACTTGAATTTGAATAAAATGATCAGAAATAACAAGTAAATTCCCCTAGTATGTCATCTCAACCCCTACGATAGACCAAAAATCTAACACAAGGGGAAAAATGTGAATTTCTGTATTCTTAATCCTACATAGGATCTTGCAAACCCTTGAATACAATGTGGTAATTATCATGTCTGCTGAGCCCCATCCAACAGTTATCAGCTTCATCACGACTACTTGAAACTCTATATCATAAATCAATCTTCACAATGAAACTATATATTAAGTCATGGTCTCGACAGCTTTCTTGGCAAATGTTTCAGCAACCAGCAAAGGGAAAGCAATTGTTGCATTGCAATGTACCTGGTTAACCAATCAAAATGAGGGAAATTAAACAGAGGGATAAAACGCTGGAAGGGTTAGCATTTGGTGGATAGAAGTATATATTATAATGCAAACAAAAATGAGAGCTAAAAGGGAATGGGCATAGTGAAGATATGACATAGGTTAGGTAAATACCTCAGTTTTAGCAGAACCCCGTATTTTCCCCCATGATACAGCCTCATCCGGATGAGCTCCAGAATCACTCCCATCAAACTTTGGTGCAGTATTGATGAAGACAGCATAATCCGCACCATTACGCATCATGTTGGCATTGCAAATGTGGTGTTTGGGCAGGCCCCCTCCGAGAATGATCATTCCAGTCTTCCTTGGATTTGCATGGACAGCTTCGCCGTTCATGGCCCTAATATCTATTCCAAGGCATGCTATCTTGTGATTACATTTTCCCAAGTTAATTATCAGCTGCAATGAAAAAGTAACGAGCAGCATACCTTGCACTACATCAACGATCAGACCTAGACTGCGGAAAGAATGAAAGTAAAACATGTCTCCCAGTGAGCCATCTGTTAAGCCTGGACAGAAAACTGCGATATTGTTCTGGAAAACAACCACAAAAATACACTAAATGCTACTGCAAAGATCACTGCCACTATTTTCATATATACAAGTAGAAGATAATAAACATTCCAATAGTACTCTTGCATAATTTTGATACACAACCCCATTACTAACTAACAGTAACATTTATCCACCAAATTTAGACTTCAAAATAAACAATACCAACATGATGTACAAGCTTAAGAGCTAAACATAAAATGCTCGATTCTTCTGAAATCCTATTTCTAATGCATGTCTACCCATTATAAAGTTCCAGTATAGGGTAATAACACTGCTAGATTCCTCTGAAATTCTATTTCTAATGCATGTTTACCCATTGTAAAGTTCCAATATAGGGTAATAACACTGCTAGATTCCTCTGAAATTCTATTTCTAATGCATGTTTACCCATTGTAAAGTTCCAATATAGGGTAATAACACTGCTAAATTCCTCTGAACTCTTATTTCTAATGCATGTCTACCCCTTGTAAAGTTCCAATATAGGGTAATAACACTGCTAAATTCCTCTGAACTCTTATTTCTAATGCATGTCTACCATTGTAAAGTTCTAGTATAAGGTAATAACACTTTCTAATGTATGTCTGTAAAGTTCCAATATAGGGTAATAACACTGCTAAATTCCTCTGAACTCTTATTTCTAATGCATGTCTACCCATTGTAAAGTGACAGTATAGGGTAATAACACTGCTAGTTTCATATAAAATCCTATTTCTAATGCATGTCTACCCATTGTAAAGTGACAGTATAGGGTAATAACACTGCTAAATTCCTCTGAACTCTTATTTCTAATGCATGTCTACCCATTATAAAGTTCCAGTATAGGGTAATAACACTGCTAGTTTCATATAAAATCCTATTTCTAATGCATGTCTACCATTGTAAAGTTCTAGTATAAGGTAATAACACTTTCTAATGCATGTCTGTAAAGTTCCAATATAAGGTAATAACACTGCTACCTAACAGCAAATTATAGTCGACTCAAAAACCAATAGTGCATAAACAGAAAAAACACGAATATACTCAGATTCAATTGAAAAAACATACCTCAATTAATATGATAACCGAATCAAATATCACAGATTTGTAACCACAGCTCAAACCAAAACACAACCAAACCGAATCTGAAATCAATCCAAATTATAAACAAAAAGAAATTAAAATCACAATTTAAAACTCAAACGAATATCTAAATACAAATAGAATGAAATCAGAAAATCCAATAGCTTATCTCCAAATTGACAACAACAAAAGTAAACATATAAAATCAAGAAGAATTGGATCTACATTTCAAATTTAAACTCCAAAACTGCAAAAATTATGAAAACTTAACCAGCAACTTAATTAATCGAACATGAAATCACCCAAATTAGACTACAATAAAATCGAATACGAATTCAAATTTTTTTTTAAAAATCAAATACCTCAAAATCAAAGATCACAGATCGAATAGGATTTTATATTGAGCCAAGTCACCAATGCACCATGAGCCATTTCATCCTCTAAATCCGCCAAGTCATTGTCCATTTGCTCATGTTGCAAATCCTCCAAATTTTTCACAGATCCCAACATATAAAAGACGAATTAATTAGAATTAGAAGAAATAGTTACCTTACACAATCAGAATCCTTGACTTCATCATTCTTATTCTTTTAGAGAGAGAGAGAGAGAGAGAGAGAGAGAGAGTTACTTGAGAACAGAGCTTAGGATTTCATCGTCAAAACTGAGGTGGAAGAACAAAAACTGAAAATTGGGGTTGAAGATGAAGATGAGAGATTGTAGGTCGTGAGTTCTGATCTGGTGTTTATTAGGAAATCCAATTTCATGTTAAAAGGGTAATAAAGGTATTTCATCTTAATAATTAAATTAAAAAATATACAGCTGTTGATTTTTGGGTTTATTTTGGGTGTGTTTATATACATTAAATAGTATAGGGTTTTTTTTATAGTTTTATGTCTAGAAATGGGTATTTAACTAATTTTCTATAAAAAATTTCTCTCTTCAGGAAGTTTATTTGAGTGCAATAAATAGGGACACAAAATTCAGCCGTTAGATCAACTTGAACGACTGAGATTAAAACCTAGGTTTAAAAGAAACGGGTAAAATAAAACCCAATCTACCCGACTGAGACTGAGACACATCCAACCGCAGTCATCTTCTCTTCTTCCTCTCTCTCTCTGGGGTCTCTGCCTTGTTCTCTTGTATTCCTCTCTCTCCACCAGATCAACACCCTTTACCCTTCTCTTTCTCTATCTTCTCCTCCTCACTCATCTACTCCATGTCTCTCATTTTTTTCCCATAACCCAAAACCAAATCAACAGCCAGTCTCGTAATCATATTAAGATGATTTATTTTTTCTATTTCAGGAATTGAAGGGTTGGGCTTTCGTGGGAGGAACTGAAATTCAAAGAAAAAAAGGAAATCGGAGAAAGTGGCGAAGACAGAGAGAAATAAATGAGGGGAAAATGAGAACAAGAGTCAAAAAGTGCATCTGTGCTCCCATGACTCATCCTTAAAGGTGGTGATCTAGAAATCCCTCTTCTCTTCCATGACATTCCAAACTGATTTATTTTTCTCTTTCAAAAAAATAGAGGAAATAATAATTTATAAAGACTTTCTCAAAAATTATTTATGTTAAAAGTGAGGGAGTACACTGAAGTTCTGTTTGCTGGATTTGTTTTCAATTTCTGGTCTTTCATTTGCATCTGAGTTCTGGTTGTATTATATTTTCTTTCAATAAACTGTTATCATAAAACATCATACAATACTTGAGTTTGAGTCCTAACCTCATAAATTGTTATCATGAATAACTCAAATTTTGAGGTGGTAGTCCTAATAACTACAAGTGCTAAATATTTCATCATCCGACACTAAAAGCTAAAACAGAGCAAGAGTTACAGAAAAAAGCCAGTGCACCAGCCAGCCAGTGTGTGATTACCTCAGTGGTAGAGGTGTTTATTTGCAAAACCCCATGGCACCAGTTCGAATCCCCTTGTGTGCGCCTCCCACCGCCACCCTAGATTAGTTGATATAGCTCTATCTTTAAAAAAATATACTGAAAATAATTATAAATAAAAAAGGCCAGAGCACCAACATGATCAACATGCTGCACACATACATCTAGCACATACAAAAGGCTTGATAGCAACATGAGCTCCAACACCATTTCAATTATTACAAGCTTTCCTTGTGCTTCCAACTCACAATTTTGCAGCTTGTAGTTAAAGAATCACAAAAATTGTAGTCAACCCCCAAAGAATCTCACAAAGTTGACAAACACTATAAACAAATCACAGAAACATAAATAAATAATTAGAACCAGGATGCCTTACATAGAAGCAGCTGGGTTTCTTTAGGTCCTCTTCTGTGTCAACAGACTATCTTCATCAATCAAATATCATCATTCATCTGAACTAGACGGTAGTAGGTTGTGCTAAGTTACATAGGTGGTCTGCGAGAAATCCAAGTAAATCCATAATGTGACAATGTGACCGTGAATAACGAATTACCTTATGCCTTTCCCCTCTGGAAGAATCAGAGGCTTCAAGGCTCTTGAGATTTCCCCTAAAAACTGCTCACTTAGAATTTCAATCGATCTATATGTTGTGAAGAATAATAGTTTCCCTCTTTCCGTAAAGCCAAATACAAAATATTTCTATTATAAATAACATATAAACAAATTGAAAAGCTTTGAAGGTATAATGAAATTGAAGAAAACAAAATAATAGGGAAATAAAAGGAAAATAAATAATAGGTAAGAAGGTGAGTTTGGTACGGTGAAGCACGTCAAAGACGCTGTCCTAAAGCCTTTGTAGCCTCCCTACGTGCAGGTACTGACGGTCTACAAGACTCCAAGATACGACCCCTTGTACACAAACTTAAAATCTGCTATGAGCACGTTCATAAATAGATATAGGTATCCAAGTCACATAACCATTGCCCAAAATAGTAATAATATAAAGTAAAGAATATATGTAAAAGTAGAAAAGGAAAGAATTAGTTTGTGGTGGTGATTGTGGTATGTGATATTCTGATAGTGTATTGTGTTTCTTGTGTGTATATCAAATGTGAAGGAGGAGTGACCTTTTATAGGCATCCAAAACATGTAACCTTCACCAACCATAAAAGTTCACCAACCAAAAAATTAAGCCTGAATATTAAATATTTATAACCCCCACAATAAATAAAATAAAAAAGCCAAAATAATTAAATAAATAAAACGGTTAAATTTTTAAAACCTTTTAAAATTCCAACAATCCCCCACAAGGTTTTCAAAATTTTACCTTGACGAAAAAACGGTGAAAAATATATATAATATATATAGGCAATATAATACTATGTAATAGGTGTAGGTGCCTTCCGGGCTTGAACCTACACTTAGTGATGATAGTCTCCATTTGAGGAACCTGAGTGTACACAGTATTGAACTCGGCACCTTTGACCAAACTTCAACA
>NC_024126.1:17399813-17411588 GCF_000346735.1 Prunus mume | reverse complement strand
GAAATTAACACGACCAAGTTTTCGTATAAGGCGCCGTATAATTACAAATAAATCCACGGCGGTAAAATACAAAATACCGCCGTATTAAATTAATGTACAACTACGGCAAAGATAAATATAACGACGTCTTTCTCGTATTTCTACGACGATATCTTTAAATCTTACCAAGTTGGGGTTTTCATTTAACGACGTATTATACAATTTAACGTTGTATTTGTCCACTTTATACATCATATATTATATTTAAACCGTCGTCTGAATAAGAATTTTTTTTAACAATTTATTTCTTGGATTTTGTTATCCTACGTCGGTAGATCTACTTACTGACAAGAATTGAAATAACCACGACGGTTTATATAGAAAACCGCCGACATAATCAGATTTTTCTGAGATCACAAGGTAAAGATAACGTAGAGAGGGTAACGCTTCAATATGACGTAGTAAATCTTCTTCAAGTCTGGACCCAAGCAGATTCAAATATGCGAGAGAGTGGAGTGAACAAAACCAATGTGGTACCTTTTCCAGTTTTCCCCTCAAGTCAAGTCTATCAAGGTAGGGAGGCAGTGAAGACAATACGTCAACTTGAAGAAATTCCTCTCTATCAGCTGCACATAAAAGCAAGCGGGAAAGGACCTTCATCTCTTGAATTGAGGCACATCTTCGTCTCTTTCTTTCACATTTGCAATGCCAAGGGTCGTAAGCTGGGTCATACTGCCAATAAGTCTAATAATGTTTCCTTTCGATTCAATATATGCCGAAGTTTGCAATTTCTTCATCTTACTAATACTTGATGGTATTCTTAGCCCAATTACCTTTCTGGAAATGAACCCCCCCACATATAAATGGCGCAAGTTTAGCAACTTGGAAATCCCTCTTGGAAGTGCCTCTATTTTTGTCACCATGATGTTCAAGGTCTGAAGGTTGCGGAGCCGTCCTATGGATTCTGGAAGCTCTTTAATTGGAGTTCCATTCAAATTTAAATATTTTAAATTGAATAAGGACGTTAGATTGTCTGGCAGATTATCAAGTGGGACATCCTCCAAATCTAGAACCTTCAACAATTTAAGGTAAAGGTCAAAAGGTAATTTATTTGAGAAAGAGAATGAGGATACTCCAGTGGCAAAGATGAGAAACGAACGAAGCCGTGATATACCTGTGCATGATCCAATTTCTCCCTTAGTTGTTTGAATTGACAAACGGAGTGCCCCAGTTTCTTCTACTGTTTCACTCCCATCATGTACAGTGCAAAACTTTTCTTTTTTTGCTATAGACAGAGCAATCTCCCGCAAAAGATCATGCATCTTGCATGCTGGGAGGGATCGTCGAGGCCTTTCCTGTAGCATGTTACGAAAAATGAGTTCCATAAGATGGCTATTTGCAACTTCTTCTGGTGTGAGCCCTTCGACATGTTCAACAAATCCTTCTGCGATCCACAATTTAATGAGCCTTCTATTTACGAGCACGTGATCTTCAGGGAAAAGGGAACAATATAGAAAGCATTGCTTCAGTCGGTATGGCAAATCATTAAAACTAAACAACAAGATGCGCATCTTCATAGGTTCTAACAAAGAATTGTTTGTTAGATGCCAACTTAAGCTGTTGTAGACTGTGCTCCACTCTGTGACTTACCACTTAAGGCTACGATCGCGAGTGGTAGGCCTTCACACTTTTCCACAAGTTCCCGAGCTAAAGGCAGAAGTTCAGGTGAGCAAGATTTGTTCTGATAACTTGAGAATGCTTTCATGCTGAAGAGCTCCCACGCATCACCCATTTCCAGCGGTTGAATCTTGTGAACGTGGCTTTCAACTCCAAAAGAAGAGGATGCTATGTCTTCTCTTCGAGTTGTAAGCATGACTTGACTTCCAAGTTGTTTATCTGGAAATGAAAACCTTAGTTTCTCCCAAAGGTGGACATCCCACACGTCATCCAATACAACTAGGTACCTTTTCGTCTCCAAGCAGTTCACCAAAATCTCCAGCAATTCGTTATAACTCATGGCATTCATGTCTGCAGGGACTTCTTCCTTCTTTTCTTTGTGGAATTCTTTGATCAATCTTCTAAGTAAGTCTTCAATCACATAAGACTGGGAAACAGTAATCCACGCATAGCATTCGAAATGCCTCTTTACAATTTCATCTTTGAAGGTCCTTGCAACTAGAGTTGTCTTCCCCGATCCTCCCATCCCGACCACAGACAACAGTTTGGCGTTGCTCTTTGTTCATTAGCTATCCCATCAACAAGTTCTTATCACCTTCAATCCCGACGAGTTCATCCTCCTCATGATAAAGAGAAGACTCCGCTTGATTCTGCACCCATCTGCGAATATCCTCAGAAGAAGTACTTTTTCCTTCTACAGCTGCACCACCACCATATCTCTGATTTCGCTCTGTAAAGCCTCTAATTGCCATCACGATTTTCTGTATCTTGTTGGCTATTTTACGCTTATACCAAAGGTGCTTCGGAAACTGAATGGTTTTGTGGATCCACCGGGCAAATCGACCGCCAATTTGATGCTCGTACACGTGATACATGAATTCATCAATGATGTTTTCAACATCATTGGCCAAGTCTCGAACGCTTCTGATCCACACTTCCTCTACTTGTGTGTGTGCTTTGTTGCCCTCATCAGCATCCGCTAACAAGGCCTTCATGAATTCCAGCTCCCGCTTAATCTTATCAACTTGACCACCAACACCGGCTATGGAGGCTGCTTCACTCTCGAGAATTGCTACAAATTTGCCAATGGAGAGGTCTGCTGAAACTGACGCCATAATGGCCTTATTTTGGTATATGCTAGCTTAATCAAAACAACACATCTAGAATTGATTCTGGGGAGAAATCAACCGGATGTAACACAAAATTTAAAAATCAAAATATGAGGATAATATGGTAAATTTACTTTTTTCATATTAAAAAAATTAAAATTTAAAACAAAATCAGATAATAGGTCCTACTTTTATGGAACATAACTACCTATATTATCTTTTCTTAATTCTAAAAAAAAATATGAAATATAAAATAAAACCAATTGGCACATGCATGTGCCAAGGGGCTAGTATAATATAATATAACAATTAAAAAGTTTTAATGTATAAATAACTTATTAAATAATGTTAAATTAATCTAGCATGGCCGCTGTGATTTGGTAGCTGTATGTATAATGTACAGCCACATATCCTTTTCTTGCGCAAGTTTTTTTCGTTTTCCATTGAGTGAGGATATTCATCTTGATGATGAATAGTGGATGAAAACAATATCTTGTATTAGTTTCTTTAATTTTTACCCAATTTTTTAAAATAAAATTATATGATTTTATTAACTTTGTGAAATTGAATTGAAATGAATTTGAGTAGTTGAGTGAAATTTTATAGTTCAATTGAATTTAATTAAGTTGAATGATAGTTTAAGGTGAAAGTGAAGGGTAATATGGTTAGTTTTTATATTTTTTAAATATATAATTGGGGATCCGGGCCTAATTTGGGATATAATCTCTCGATGGGGATAGGGACGGGGATTCCCCAAAATTTCATACAGGAGATGGAGGCGAGGACAATACCATCCCGGTCCCTCTCCCATCTAATGTGTTTTTTATTTATTTTATAATAATTAATTTTTCTGCACATGTTTTTTCACTAAAATATAGTAATTTAATTCAACTAAACTAACAATACAAGGCCCACATTTTAACAATAAACACTAAAATATTTTAATGCGAACTTTCTTTTTCGTGCGTATTAAAAACATAAAACATAAAAAACACGATGACAGTGGTATATATTTCTATACGTGCAAGATGGGCATGCACATGACGCAACATTGTTTTTTTTTTTCTTCCCTTTCTTGAAGGTATTCGACTTATTTCAAAAGAAAAAAGAACAGAAACTTTGGGCTCTTGGAAGTGCAGATCTAATTGAGTAAATGGTTGTCCACAATATGCGCTTACTTAAGGATAATTATACTTTATAATGTGTAAAAAGGCGCCGATTGGAGCTGCTATGATGGGCACTTAGGTGTTAGTGGAAGCTGTTATGGAGTCAAAAGGCGTGCATTGGCCGGTTAGATATGTAATAATACTATTACATTGTAAACTAGTGGCTATGAGAAGAGAGCCAAGTCCACCGACTTGGACAATGGTGGCAGCCTACATCGAAGATGACATTGTGACAGTATTCTCATATGACAGTGTGTGATCGGCTTAAAGTAAACACATATTGTAATGTATTTTGGTTTTCTCATATGACAGTGTGTAGTTGGCTTAAGATATTGCTACAATGACATTCTCGTTGCGCGGAAGTTTTCTCATGAAGGGATGGTGCAGAATTTCTTCTTCAAGAGATGATGGAAACATTCTGTATTATTTAGCGAACCTGAAGTACAAACGCAACTAACATAAAAGAAAGTACAAACACACCGAACATAAAAGAACCCATGGTCCAGTGCTAAGAAAGTAATCATCGACATACAGCTGCCCATTAATGAAAGCGACAGATGAGAACTCGAATATTAATTACATGCAAATTAAAACAGTTCACACAAAAAATATCAAGTGAAATTTATGTAAAGCCGATCAAGATCAGTCTTTGAATATGCATGTTATTAAGTTGGAGGGACCAATATTAATGTTAGACCACTGATAGTTTGTTACTGATCCGTCTATCTGAGATTAACAAGAAGAACAAGTTCTTACCACCCCAAAACTAGGTGAAGTCTTCAATAGTTGGACTTGTTTCGGCAAAATCTATAAGCAGACAAAAGCAACATTGTAATTAACAAACAAAACTTCAATGCATACAATCTAACTTAAAAATGTGGCTTTACGGCCATTAACAGAGATGTGAATGAGCACAAGTCAATTCAAGGATTAAAGAAAAAAAAAACTTACGTATATCTGCTACATCTCTCCTCGAGGAGCAGCATCTTTGGATGATCCACACCTCCTTCTCGTATGGACTCTGTAAATTTTTTTGAAACATTCTCAAATGTGTATCTTTGTAGTTTAGTAAGGTGCTCAATACCCTTTGGCAATGTCTCTAATCTCAAGCAACTATCAAACTCCAAGCACTGGAGATTTGGCATCACCTCTTTTTCTATAGTTATCTTATTTAAGAATGACAAATTCCGCAACTGCAAATGCCTAAGCTGCACAAAGCCTCTACTGAAACATAACTCTTTCCTAACAAAGGCATTATCGAGGCAAAGATATTGTAGAGCGGGCAATGCTTCAATTTGAGGTAGTAAATCATCTTCGAGTCTAGACTGATACAGAAACATAATTGTGAGAGAGTGGAGCGAACAAAACCAATGTGGTATCTTTTCCAGTTTTCCTGTCAAATCAAGTCTTTCAAGGTAGGGAGGCGGTGAAGACAATGCGTCAACTCGAATAAATTCCTCTCCATCTGCTACCCATAAAAACAACTGGGAAAGGACCTTCATCTCTTGAATTGAGGCACATAGGTCCTTCTCGTCTCTTTCTTTCACATTTGAAATGCAAAGGCTCCTAAGCTGGGTCATTCTTCCAATTAGTCTAATATTGTTTCCTTCTGATTCAAAACTCCCCAAAGTTTGCAATTTATTCATCTTGCTAATATTTGATGGTATTCTTACCCCAGTTACCTTACCGGACCCATCCTTGAAGATGATACGGCCCATAAGTAGATGCCGCAAGTTTAGCAACTTCGAAATCCTTCTTGGAAGTGCCTCTATATTTGTCAAAAAGATGTCCAAGGTCTGAAGGTTGCAGAGCTGTGCTATGGATTCTGGAAGCTCCTTAATTGGAGTTCCTCTCAAATTTAGATATTTTAAATTGAATGAGTACGTTAGTTCTGGCATATTATCAATTGGGGCATCCTCCAAATCTAGAACCCTCAACAATGTAAGGTCAAAACGAAATGTCTTTGAGAAAGAGAATGAGGATGCGCCAGTGACAAAGACAAGACAAGAACGAACTCGTGACATACCTGTGCGTGATCCAATTTCTCCATTAGTTGTTTGAATTGACAAACGGAGCACCCTAGTTTCTTCCATTGTTTCACTCCCATCATGTATGGTACAAAACTTTTCTTTTTCTGCTATTGACAGAGCAATCTCCCGCATAAGATCATGCATCTCATCCTGGAAGGTATCCGTGATACATTTCCTGTAGCATGTTACGAAAAATGAGTTCCATGAGATAGCTCTTTGCAACTTCTTCTGGTGTTACTCCTTTGACATGTTCAACAAATCCTTCAGCGATCCACAATCTAATTAGCCTTTCGGTGAAGATCACCATATCTTCGGGGAAAAGGGAAAAATATAGGAAGCATTGCTTCAATTGGTATGGCAAATCATTGAAACTAAGCAACAATATGCTCTTCATAGGCTCTAGCAAGGAATTGTTTGTTAGATGCCAATTTAAACTATTGTAGACGTTGCTCCACTCTGTAAGTGACTTCTTAGAAGACATTAGACCGCTTAAGGCTACTATTGCAAGGGGTAGGCCTTCACACTTTTCCACAACTGCCCGAGCTAATGGCAAAAGTTCAGTTGAACAAGATTTGTTAGGGTAACTTGAGAATGCCTTCATGCTGAATAGCACCCAAGCATCACTCTTTTCCAGCGGTTGAATCTTGTGAACATGGCTTTCAACTCCAAAAGAATAGGATGCTATGTCTTCTCTTCGAGTTGTAAACATAACTCGACTTCCAAGTTGTTTATCTGGAAATGAAAACCTTATTTTCTCCCAAAGATGAACATCCCACACGTCGTCTAATACAACTAGATACCTTTTTGTCTCCAAGTAGTTCACCAAGATCTCTAGCAATTCGTTATAGCTCATGGCATTCATGTCTGCAGGGACCTCTTCCTTCCTTGCTTTGTGAAATTCTTTGATTAATCTTCTAAGTAAGTCTGCAATCACGTAAGATTGGGAAATAGTAATCCATGCATAACACTCAAAATGTCTCTTTACAACCTCGTTGGTGAAAACCCTTGCAACTAGAGTTGTCTTCCCTGATCCTCCCATCCCGACCACGGACACAGCAGTTTGGTGTTGCTCTTCGTTCATCAGCCATCCCATTAACATGTTCTTATCGCCTTCAATCCCGACAAGTTCATCCTCCTTATGGTAAATAGAGGACTCCGCTTGGTTCTGCACCCAGCTGCGAATATCCTCAGAAGTACTTTTTCCTTCTTTAGCTGCACCACCACGATATCTCTGATTTCTCTCTGGAATTGCTCTAATCGCAACGGCAATTCTCTGCATCTTGTTGGCTATTTGACGCTTATACCAAAGGTTCTTTGGAAAGTGAATGGTTTTGCGGATCCACCTTGCAAATCGACCGCTCCTTTGCTGCTCGTACAAGTGATACATGAATTCATCAATGATGTTTTCAACATCGTTGGCCAAGTCTCGAACGCTTGTGACCAACGCTTTCTCTACTTCTGTCTGTGCTTTCTTGTCGCCATCAGCATCCTCTAAGAAGGATTTCATGATTATCAACTCATGCTTAATCTCATTAACTTGATCACGAACACCCGCTATGGAGGCTGCTTCGCTCTCGAGAATGGATACAAATTTACCAATGAAGAGGTCTGCTGCAACTGACGCCATAATGGCCTTATTTTGGTATATTCTTAATCAAAAGAACATATCTGGGGAGCAATCACTCTGTTAAAAAGTGCTCATTTATCAATCTACACAATTCTAGGAAAATTAAAAGTAAAATATTGATGAGGGATATCGGCTTCACGTCGCAAAATATCCTAGATATACAAGAAAGCATTTGGTAGTGCAAGCCACAACACGTGGCTAAGAATGGTGGAGATATCCCAAGTTTCTGCCACAAGACGGCAACAAAATTCTATACATAGACTTGACCTCTCCTACCACGTAATCAAGCACAAAGTGTGAAGCCAAGAGCTAAACCACTAGAAGGCAACATAGGCTACTCCCTGGTGTACTCTTTCTCTCCATTCTAATAAAATTACTTTTGTTTCTGTTAGGGAGTTACACCAGTAACCCCCCAATCAATGACACCCATTCAATATAATCTGTAACAGCTTTCAGTTATAGAATTAACTCTGTAATTTACTCTGTAATTAGTATAGGACTGTTACCCGAGCAATACCTGTATAAATATTGTATTCCTGTATAGTTCAATATTATTGGAATATAAGCCTTTTCTACAGTTTCTATTTTAAAACCCTCTCAGTTCTTCTAACTCTATACTCTTGGCCTAAACACTAACCCAAACACTTTATAACCCCTTCACACAATCTAACACAATCATATGCTTATTCGAAAAAGCATTTCAGTAACACAAAATTTAGTGGAAGATTTACTGCTAAATGATTGGTTTGAGTGAAGATTAAAATACATGGTTTGAGGAGAGGGTTGAACAACAATAAAGTTCCATTGTGTGGTGGGTTGGTGAAGATTAAAATACATGGTTTGAGGAAAGGTTGAACAACAATAAGTTCCATTGTGTGTTGGGTTGGCTCAGATGCACGAGAGAGAGAGAGAGAGACATTATTAATTATTTCTTAGAAAATGTTGTTAAGCATGACCAATGTGAATGAATGCCATATGAAGAGAAATTGAGTGACAGGACACGTGGTTGTTTTTGAGTGGCAATATTACCAGTAAGACAAGACAGTGATTAAACAATTTCTCCAATTAATTTAATATTTAATGATGATTACTCCATATGATGCAATGTATTGTCCACTTCCTTACCTAAAGTATCATTCTTTTTTTACAAAAGGTTACAAACGCTACTGTTGTAAAAGTCTTTGAGTGGAGCCCACCAATGAAGACTTTGGAGATGCTTTGTTTGTCAATTCCTTTACTGCACGTTCACATGTTGGAGAAAGGCTTCATCCTTCCGTTGCATGCTGTACCAACAAAAAGAAGAAAGAGAGCCTGGCATAGAGAAAGGAAAGAAGAGAAGGAAGAAAAAGGAGAGAGGGAGATGAGAGAAACGAGAGCAGCGAGAAAATTAGTGATTTAGTGAGTGTAAACACTAAAGTTGTATTCCCCTTGTAGCTCTATTATTTTACATAATGGAAAAGTTACTGATACTGCTCTCCAAGGATGTAGGCATGACTGAATCTCGTTAAATATTGTGTCTCATTTACTTTACGTGCAGCTCAATATTCCTGCATATACCATTCCTTTTATAACAACTACAACAATATGAGCTCATTTGGTATGTCAAACTATACTAACTAATTTCTGTCAGATAGTATTAATCTGTTTCGGAGAGTACTAACTGTTTATCCATAATATTATAAGGTGTTTGGTGCTGTTCCGGATAACATCAAATCATACTATTTTTTACAAAAAATTCTTTGATAATTCAAGTGGGAATATAGACAATATATATATATAGCCGCATGTATTGTTCTAATCGCATAATATAGACAATATAAAATTCTTTTGTCCATAATATAATTTGATAATTCAAGTGAAAATATAGACAAAAGCAGTCAAGAAGAGAATCAACAGCCAGTAGTAGCAACATGGAAATAACTAGAAAACAAACCAACAAAGCACCAAAAATAGAAAAAAAAAAATACAACAAGAAAAACATAGCGCATGTATTGTTCTAATCGCTGACTTGAGATGATAATTTGATTATTGAGTTGGATACCTAGAGAAGATGAAATACATAATTAGAAAAATGCAAGAAATACTTAGCAACATGAATTGTGTTGGATAATGTCATAGCCCGGATCGGCTCCTCAATTGCACGATATTGTCTGCTTTGAGCTCCCATGACTCCGAAGCCAATGAGCTCCCAAAAGACCTCGTGTTAGTTGGAAGTGGGCGTGTACATATAAGACACATCACTCCCTCTCCGTTAGTCGATATGGGATGTTACAGATACACAGCCGCATGATGATTATTTAATTATTTGATTGTTGAGTTGGATACATAGCCGCATGTATTGTTCCAATACAGCAAGAAAAAAAAAACTTCAAAAAGGAAAAACTCATAACCTAATTTTCACAAAGATTTAATAAAATAGAAAATATATAAAGAAAGAGAAGATGAAGAAAGAAGAAGAGAGAAGAAGCATATTGGAGAGAGTATGAGAGAGAGAGAGAGAGATGGATACCTGGAGAAGAGTGAAGAGAATAACCTTAGAGAAGATAGCAAAGAAGAACCACAGGGAGAAGAAGATGAAAATAGTGTTGTTGGATTTTTCATGTGAGTGTGTGTGTTCTTTTTCCCTAGCTGTATAATTAAGCGTGTATTATCTAAACTAGGGTGTGTGAGTTGTATTAGTTAGTTAGGTAAGGAGAGTATTAAAAGCCCAACCCGTATAAAAGAGTCAAGTAATTAAATAATACAAGTTGACACCAAACACCTGACATGAACTATTTACTCATATCCATAGTCTAATACGGTGTACCAAACGAGCCTTATATGTATTCAACAACGACGCCATTATCGTTGTGTATGTCTGACAGGACCCGCCCCGAATTTCCCGGAACCCGAGACGAACCCTGTGGAGACCTCGGCATCACACCTACGCCGGGTTCACTCCTTAAAACTATGCCCTCGTTTACCAGAGAGGATTAAGGGCACGAGACTTTCTGCCGAAATTTCAGCAGAGTCTCCCCTGTAAATTTAACATTTCCCAAAATTTCCACCTGCATAAAACACATTTTATAACCTAACCGGCAGCACGCACAATATAATCTCATGCAATTTACATAAATGGCCTCCGGCCTTCAAATGATTCTAGCAGAACTGCCCACAATGTTTTTAAAATAACTTAATGCATCAAACATGCATATAACAAATTCAAAATCTATTATGCACACCTTCACTCACTTAATCCCCAGGACAAGCCTCAATTCAACCAAGTTTCGGGACCCACGACGAGGTCCGAACCAATCTCAATGAGACCACCTAAGTGGGGTCTAATCTGTGGCTGCACCTAGTAACTTCAGGCTGCCTACGTACCCCTACTCAGGGATCAAGCCACACGTAGTTCTTTCATGTCAATCCTGGCTCCTAATATCAACTAAACCATTACCGCCATACAATTTCATACATTCTAGGATTTATCCATCACAACACACCAAACACACTCACATGGCTCCCTTCATACGACGGGACGTACCCGGCCTCGTATGGGGTTTGTCAACACGCCGGCTAATCCAAAGACGCGTGCGACCTCAACACTGGGCCTGGCTACATTCTCACCAGCCCGTATACTATTCACTTTGGCCCTGGCTACATTCTCACCAGCCGTCATACTGTTCACTTTGGACCTGGCTACATTCTTACCAGCCGCACGGGTTTAAAGGCCTCAACATAATCACAATATGGGGGGGGTGCGTGGGGTAGTGCGTATAGCACTGTAAACTATAAACTAACATTCTATACTCTTTAATACCTTCGTATACATACATAATTACATTCATCACATATAATCCTTTATTTCGTAAATCTCAACCCTGGTATAGCATCTGATAATTCCGCAATTTAAATCATATAATAATATCCTAAATTTGCATATAAACTATTTAACTTAACAACGCTCAAGACCTGTCACTAAGGTCATTCTAACCCTCCTGGGATGGTAGAACTACAACGAAAGTCTCGTGGTCAACCTAGGGTCAAACGGGCCCACGGGGGCCCACAACCTCCAAATTCCGATCTGACAGTTCCTATATGTTCTACAAGGTTTAGGACACACGTCCTGCAAGTTTGGTCCAGATCGGACGGTCGGATCGCTCACGATCGCACGATCGGACGGTGCATTTTCGGAGTATCTGGGACTT
>NC_024126.1:17382212-17399619 GCF_000346735.1 Prunus mume | reverse complement strand
AGTGGGACAAAATGCCCCTCAGCTACAGTGCCCACGCGCCGCCACACGCGCCGGCAGCGCGTGGGTGTCCAAAGCGATATCGCATCGCCGGAAAACTTCCAAATCGAGAGCCAAGACTCTTACCCTAGGTAATACACCTAATTTGGAGTCATTTTTGTTCTTGGGCATACCCCAAAAACTGATCGGAAGTGGCCGAAATCTCCCCACGAAATTCGACCAAAACCCAATTCGTAAATCAGTTGCCTACGCTACAAATTGATCAATTCCTACCCAACAGGCAGCTAGAGCTCGGAAAATAGGTGAGAAACCATACCTCACTTGCCGGAATCGGTGGCCGAACGACGGAGAACGAAGCCGGCGAAGTTTCGGGCGAAACCGAGCTTTTCTCTTGGATTTTTCGGCGAAATCCTGACGGCTGGCGGCGAGACCTGGCTGGGGTAGGAAGAGGACGGCGGCCCGGTCATTTTGGTACCGGCCCCATCAAGTTTGGTAGCCGGACGAGGGCACGGCCGACCAAAACATGGCCGGCCATGGTGGCTGTCGCGAAAACCAGAGGAGAGAGGGAGAGACGCGCGGGAGAGAGAGAGAGAGAGACGAGGGCAGTTCTGTCTTTTTATCAAAAATCCATTTTTCAAATATTTACGATCGTGCCACTGAGTTTCATTCGATCGTAACTCTCTCGTTAGAACTCCAATTCGAGCCCACTATCTGTCTACGAACTCATCTCGCCGTACTCTACGCAACGGTACATCCGAAATTCCCAAATTCCTTCCAGATAAGAAAATGACTGTAATACCCCTCTCCCACGGGTAAATTCTTAATTTCACTCAAATTAATTAAAACATGAGATAAATTTGGGGTCGGGGTGTTACAATGTCTTTTGACAATGCGCTTGTGGGTGTTGTGTATCTTGATGTCATTAATAGTCTTATATGTTTAATGGCATGTCTTTGATGTCGTCGTACATGTACATTTGTTCAAATTTATTTGACAACTTTCAAAAACTCATTTGAAAACGCTGCAAGATGCAGTAGAAACTTGTTGAAGCCCAAAGATATTTAAAGCCCAATATAACATAAAATGTTGATCATGTGTTAATTCAAGCTATATTTTGTGAATTAAATCATTAAATAAATATAGAAATAGTGTACATGCCATGCCAAGAAAATAATATATTTTCCTATGCCAAACCACCTGACACGCTTAAGTGGGCTCAAGCCACATAATGATCTAGGGCTTGCTGAGTGGGTTGTGGTGTGGATGGGTACAATGATCTATAAGGCCCATTAAAGGTTCAAAAGAATAGAGGTTTTGGACTACCTGGGAGCCCCAAAATCCAAGCCTATTTTCATGAGCCCATTGAATGGGTAAGTAGAGAGAGTTACGGTCCTCTTTTAACAATTAAAGCCCAACTGCCATTGTCTTTGTCTCCTCCACTACCTCTCTATTTGACAATCGCACCAAAAAGGCACTGCTAAATCACCAACAACCAGGCTCACCACGGTCTACTCAGACCCCATGGCAGTTCCTATGCCACCAAGGCCGGCTCATATTCTATCGAGCTCTTGTCAATCTCTACTTCATCACCATCGCAGCTCTGTGAAGCTTGACGCACGACGGTCCCTGTCCCCTCCCCACACTCTTCGACACCATAATCGACGAACATTTCTCAAAGCCTTCTATGGTTGTTTGGGCCAAAAAACACGCGCAGGCCCACTTCTCAAAAGGCCCGTAGAGCAAGAGAGATAAAAGACCTGGGCTTCAAAAATTAAACAGGAAAAGAACCCAGCCCACGTTTTTTTTTCAGAAGGGCCCAAAAAGCAATTTTAAAAGAAATACTTTTTAAAGAGCCCACGTGAAGTTCTTTTCTCTCAGACCTTGAAAAGTCAAATAAAATCAACTATCACAGAGTTGATAAAAGAAGGTCAGTGACTGGCAAGCTAGAAAGGGATGTCTCTAAAAAGCTAAAGAGATCAAATCCCTCTTATATATATATATATATATATATATGTATCTCTTCTATTTTCAGAAAAGGGGGCAAGGAGAGATAAGCAAACTTCAAATCTCAGAAAGCGATAAGCAAAAAACAGGGAGCTGTCCAAAAGAAATCTAACTAATCATCACGGTTTTTTAGTTCTCACAAAAGGGCAGTTGGAATAAAAAAGGGATTAGGTTCTCTTTCAAGAAAAACAGGGAAGTGATTGCTTATGAACTGACTATTGAGACCTCATTTGCCAGAATTGATAAAACCTTTTTATTTATGAAATATCTTTTTGAAAAATTATTGCCCATTATTTTAAAGAAGAAAGAAACCCTACTCCAAAGCATTTCTTATAAATATAAGAGGGAGTGAACAGGGTACAAACACAATCAATCTTACACTCAAATGATCAATCAAACAAACAACTCAAAACCAACCAAAAGCTCACTTGAATTCCAAGAAAAGCCAGTTTTAGATCAGAATTCCCAAGGTCAAGACTTAGAAAATAAGTCATTTAAAATGAGATTTCTCTCGTTACAAATTTGGTTCAGCAAAAAACCAAGAAAGGTAGAGCTTGAGTTTTTCTCAAACATGAAAACCTCAACAAATTTCACAGTGCAGTCTTTAGCCCACTGAAGTCCCCAGGAACAGCCGCTTCTGCCCTTTCAGACTGAAGAAATCGCAGTTCTGCAAATTTAAAAGCCTCACAAAGGCTTGAAATAGATTAAAGCTCTGCCAGAATTGACCTTTGGTATCGATTTACAGCTGAAACTTAGCAGTTGAAGTTGTTGACAGTTCAGTCCAGCCCGGGTCAGATCCTCCTGTCCAGGTAGAAATGGAGTTCCAGCTGTCTTTTATCTTTCTAGCGTGGATATTTATTTTTATAGTTTTGTAAAAGGCAGTTCTGCCTAAGACAGCTTAAATTCCATCAACCATTCTGGCCAGAACAACCTCTTTATATTGAGATAAATTGTTAAAGTCCTCACCAGTGTGAGGCAAGAAAATAGCTTACTTGAGAGATATTCCTCACTCAAATT
Organism: Prunus mume; assembly: GCF_000346735.1. The sequence continues at coordinate 17,396,601 of NC_024126.1, read as the reverse complement.
CACAATCGTTTGTTCACAGAAATCGGTAACTTGGGTCGCAAGTTATCTATTCTAGAATGAATCTGCTAGAATCTTCATTGCTAGCAGTGGCACGCTCATACACCAAAGAAAGCTGAGTTGTTGACCAGTCAATGGTTTTCAAGGCAGTGGGGAACTTTGCCCTTCCATCTCAGGAGTAATCACGAAACGGGGTGAACAATGGCATCCATAAGGAACCCATCTCCAGCCAAAACACCTCGGCACTTCATCCTCAAAGGTTTTTCCGACTACTCTCCTTATCATCTCATCTTTCAATAGCTTGCAAGCAACGCCACACTGAAGACAAAATAAAAAAGGGAGGCAGAGTGCCGGGACCCACAACAAAAAAGGAGCTACAGAACTCTGCCCACGTGAACACATTTTCACTTGCTAAAATATGAGAACTATGAGAGAATATTTGTTTGTGGGAATTTTGTGTATTCTTCTTCTTATAAGAGATCATATTTATAATACAATGAAACCTGAATGTGCAAGTAAATAATAAATTCCTATTTCTATTTACAGTAGGAAATCAAAATTAAAGTAAATCAATTACAATTATAATATAAATTCTTGGTATGTAAGGAAATTAAGTCAGTAGTCCACAAGTCACGCCAATACTCCCCCTCACGTTGGTGCGTAGATGTCACCAGTGCCGAACTGATCCAGCCAATTGTGGAATGCTTTACTGGAAATCACCTTTGTCAAAATATCCGTTAATTGATCCTCGGATTTCACAAAAAGAAACTGCAACACTTTAGCCTCAAGCTTCTGTTTGATGAAGTGTTGATCCATCTCAACATATTTAGTACGATCATGTTGAATCGGATTCTGTGCAACAACTATAGCAGCCTTGTTGTCACAAAAGAGATTCATTGTGGATATAGGTTTATACCCAAGTTCAATAAGCAACTTTCTTAACCAAATAAGTTCACAAATCCCTTTAGTCATGCCTCTGAACTCGGCCTCTGCACTAGATAAAGCTATTACATTTTGTTTCTTCCTCCTCCATGTCACCAAATTACCTCATACGAATGTGCGAATGTGAAGTAACCCGATGTGGATTTTCTATCTATTACACTACCTGCCCAATCTGCATATGAATAACCATCAATATTCAGATGACCATGCTTTGAGAACATAAGTCCTTTTCCATGTGCAGACTTCAAATATCTAAGTATCTGAAGCACTGCATTCATGTGGTCTTCACTTGGATAGTGCATAAATTGACTGACAACGCTCACTGCATAAGCAATGTCTGGTCGAGTACGTGACAAATAGATCAATCTTCCCACTAACCTTTGGTATCTTTCTTTGTTAGTTGGAACTTGATTTGGATATTCTCTAAGATGATGATTCTGAACAATAAGAGTGTTCGCAGGTTTGCAATCTAGCATTCCTATGTCTGTCAACAAGTTCAAGACATATTTCCTTTAAGAGAGAAATATGCCTTGTTGTGATCAAGCCACCTTAATTCTTAAGAAATACTTGAGTCCACCTAGATCCTTCATCTCAAACTCAGTAGCTAAATAGTATTGTAACTGTGATATTTCTTGTTTATCATTCCTAGTAACAATCATATCATCAACATAGATTATTAACGTTGTTACCTTCCCTTTCTGATGTTTCAAGAACAGAGTATGATCTAAGTTGCTCTGTTTGAAACCATTGTTCTTCGTTGCCATGGTGAACCGTCCAAACCATGCACATAGTGATTGTTTTAATCCATACAATGCTTTTCGTAACTTACGTATTGTTCTAGTATAAGTAGTATTATATCCAGGAGGAATGTCCATGTACACCTCCTTCGTCAGTTTGCATGTAGAAAAGCATTCTTTACATCAAACTGGTGTAGTGGTCAATCCAAATTAGTTGCAAGGGGCAATAAGACTCTGACGGTGTTCAACTTTCCAACTGGTGCAAAGGTTTCTTCATAGTCTATACCACAAGTCTGTGTGCACCCTTTTTCCACAAGTATTGCCTTGTATCGCTCGATAGATCCATCTACATTGTGTTTTATAGTAAACATTCATCTACATCTGACAGTCTTTTTTCCTCATGGTATAGTCTCCAATGTCCAAGTCTGATCTTTCTCAACAGCTTTCATCTCCTCTTTTATAGTTTGGACCCACTTAGGATCTTTCAATGCTTTAGAAAACTTGGTTGGAATATGGATTTTTCTCAAGAGCTTTCTCAGTAGATACATGATTTGCAATTGGATACTTGGAGGTCTTGCAAATATCAGGTAAATAACAATTTGGTGGCTTCCCACAATTTTGCTGAAAGGTGATTGATATCCAATAAATTTATCCTCTAAATGCACAAGTCTAGTAGGAGTAGTTACCTCAAAAATATTCTAAGGAGATTGGTCCATTGGTACTATTAAGTGAGGGGGGGTCTTCATCTTGTTGTTCTGAGTTGTCTATAGGAGTACGACTCGAATCAAAAACAACTTCATAGTGGTTAGGCAATCAATCATTGTTTGCCAGAGAGCATTAGTGCGTACCAGACTCGACACAATCGATTATTTCATGGCTGAGAGCAATTTTCATGCAGGGATGAATATCTTTGTTTTCGAAGCTGCTCCAATTAGGCTCTTCACTTCGTATCTCCTCCTGAAGAGTAGAATTGGATGCTTGGTCATAGAAGAACATCTGACATCCAAAGTGACATAGGTTCGCTGGGTAAGAGGGTGATAACATCAATAGCTTTTCTGATGAGTGGTATAACCCAATAAAACAAAATAAAGTGCACATGGATCAAGTTTGCTTCGTTTTGTGGAGATGAACGAAGCCACATAGCCACAAATGTGAGGGGTAAGCACCAAAATAGAGGGCAGAGGCCCGTGTTGCACAAGCACTCGTAATGGAGTTTTGAAAGTCAAGACCCCAAAAGGCATGTGGTTTATAAGGTGGACAACAATGACGACAACATCATCCCAGTGATAACAAGGAACATGGCTACCAAAGGGAAGAGCACGGGCTATTTCAAGGAGATGACGATTCTTCCGTTCAGCAACACCATTTTGTTGTGGTGTTTGGGGGCAAGTTGTCTCATGAATAATTCCATGTGTCTGGAAGTAAGTCTGAAAGTCATGATTACCAAATTCTCCACCGTTGTTAGAGTGAATAATCTATATTCGAGTATTGAACTGTGTTTCCATCTTTTTGTGAAAGAACTGAAATAGGAAAAACACTTCATTCTTATTTTTCATCAAATAAAGTCATGTCATCAGTGTCCAATCATCCACGAATGTGAAAAAACAAACAAATACCGGAATGAGTAGAAATAGGTAAAGGTCCCCAAACATCAGAATGAATCAAAGCAAAAGGAACAGTATTTTTATTCATACTTAATTGACATGATGCTTTGTGACTCTTGGCTAAAATGCAAGTGTCACATTTAAAATATGAGTCCTTAAATACAAAAAATAACTCAGGTAATAAGTGTCTCTTATAACCAAAAGATGGATGCCCCAAACATCGGTGCTAGAGCCAAATTTGTCGGTACTTGGCATAAAACGGATGCTTCACACTGTTGGCATGACCCATACTGAAGTCATCCATATAGTACAAACCCCCTTTTAGTACCACGCCCAATGATCTAATTTGTGAGAATATCCTATAGTAAAAAAAAAATGGGGATAAATCAGTGCACAACAATTTAGTTGCTCAGTTGCCTAGCTCACAAACATTAATTTATAGGACAAAGATGGAACAAGTAGAGTATTGGAAAGGGACATAGAAGGTGAAAGGGCGATCTGTCACAGGATAGGTAACTCCATTCGTATTGGCAATACTTGTGCGGTGGGGTGTAGTGGTGTGCAAAAAATCATTCAGATCAAAGGTCATATGATCAGTGGCGCTAGAATCAATTATCCAATCAGTAGTATCTCGTAAATAAGCAGTATGAAATACATAACCACAGTTACCTGAATCATCTGGAGGCTCGGGACTATTAGTATGGTCTACCTGCGGAAACTAGGCTAATTGGAGTTCGGTAGAGACAAGAGCAGCATGGCCGGAACTACTAGAAATTTCTCTGAGCTTGCAAGCGCGAAGGTCCTCTTAGCAGTCAGGATCACCATTCAGCTTAAAACAGGTGCTTAAAACAGGTGTTGTAGGTATGTTTGGGATTGCCACAGAGCGTGCAACCACTTTCATCAGTTGAAGCCTTGGGACGGGAATGTGGGATGGTTTTAGGAGGTGGTTCACCTGTGGCAGTAGCATATTACTGGATCTGAAAATGGGTCGTAGTAGAGGAATTCTGGGGCTGTCCGACAAGAGTAGGGGACCCTGATTGAGGCATGTTCTTGGTCCCTAAGCCAGCGCCAATAGGTGTAGATTAACCCATCATCATAGCTTGTCGAACATTTTCACGACGGATATAGGCATAAGCTTAGTCAACTGTAAGGAACAGAGTCATGTGAAGAACATCACTTCGAGCCTTATTAAGACGATAATCAAGGCCATCCAAAAAATATGTAAACTAGATCTTCCTGCAGAATATCATTATAGTGCTTGATATCACTTTCATACTCCATCATATTTGGATGGCGAAAATCAATCTCTCTCCATAAGCTTTGGAGAGTATTGTAATAGGTTTCAATGGAGTCGCCAGCTTGTCAGATACGGAAGACTCGTTGTTTCAGATCATAAACATGAGAGGCGTCAGTGCCATCATAGTAAGTCGTGGCAATTGCATCCCACACTGCTTTTGCCTTTGGAAAGCAAATGAAATTGCCAATCAAGCTCTACTCCAAAGAATTGATGAGCCATCCCTTCACAATGGAGTTCTCGGTGCGATAGCGAGAAACATTGGAGTGGTCGAAGGAGGTTGTGGAAGATCGCCATTAATATATCCCAATTTGTCTTTGTTGGAGATATACATCTCAACAACTTGGGACCATATGGCATAGTTGGTGCCATCTAACTTTATGCCGATATGTGCAGCGGAAGCTTCATAGGTAATCGTCGTCTGATTCGAGTTCAAGGTCGTCATCTTATTCGAGTTCGTGGTCTTCATCTGAGTTAAGTTCGAGGTCGTCTTGGTAGGATCCTGATTTAGGATTAGGTTCGAGGTCTGAGTCTGCATCTTCATTAGTTGAGCCACATAGGCACTCAACTCGGCTATGGTTGGTTGAGAATGAGAAGAAGAAGCAGTGGTTCTACCGCCATAGGGATTAGGAGAGTCATCCTACCCGATGGTGGAGGCTATGGTTTAGAAACTTGAGTCAGCAATCCCAAGATTGCCGCTTTGATACCATGCTAAAATATGAGAACTATGAAAGAATATTTGTCTGTGGGAATTTTCTGTGTATTCTTCTCCTTGTAGGAGGTCATATTTATAATACAACGAAACCTGAATGGGCAAGTAAATAATAAATTCCTATTTCTATTTACAGTATGAAATCAGGAATTAAAGTAAATCAATTACAATTATAATATGAATTCTTGGTGTGTAAAGAAAGTAAGTCAATAGTCCATAAGTCACGCCAACAACACTATCCCACCTTTGCACCAGCCTACCATTTGTTCATTCCCACCAAACCAATTATGGGCAAGCAACCCAAAAAAAATGTATGCAAATATGTTGAGGTATCAATATTCAATATGCTAGAAGCTTCAAAGCTTTGATGATAGGCACCGGAAGAGACTGAGGCAATTTATGAACACTGCAGGATGCAATGAACAAGGGGGCTTCTCTTTAGTTGTGTGCTGCTTCTTACAAAAAAGCATAAGAACTTTCTAAGAGATGACCGGGGGGCTTTTTGAAACTTCATTGAAGTAATGGGAGAAGTGACAAATCTTGAACAACTACATGAGGTGCCGGAAAGGTATTCTCTCAGGCACCGGAAGGATATAAGGAGGTGCTAGAAAGGCTCTCAGGCACCGGATACTTGCATTGATGTGCTTAAACTGCAAATAAATTTATCAGGGATAAGTTGCAACATGAAGCATGAAACAAAAAAGGGCTAGCTTTCTGCACTATAAGTGAGAGCAACAAATAATGTTAAGATCAAATTGATCTCTCCACTAGCATGCAAGTAAGAAAAAATGAGTAATTCCCTCCTAGGGGGATTGGGAGGACATCTCTTCCCAGGGCTCTCTTCACTTCAAATAGGAAGTACTAGGCCTAGCTTTCTTTGCTTGACACATAGGTAGTCAATACCCCAGTATTTCTTTTTTTCTTTTCGTTAAGCTAGGCAACAGGTAACATTCCTTTACCAAAACGGGTGATTGATGACTGGAGAATTCTATTGAGTTATAGATCTTAAGGGGCTAAGGGGGCTTTAAAATTTGTTTAAGTCCTTTATCTCAGGGTATGGAGCCACCGTCATCAGGGACAAGGGGGCCTTAAAATTTGTATAAGTCCCTCATCTTAGGGTATGGAGCCACGGTTGTCTCGGTATAGCATGTTGAAGCATGGTAGGTTGATAGGGGGAACAAAAGGACTTGGGGTGACCTAACCGAGTCCATCTTGTTCCCTCGTACCATCCCAATGTGATTAAGATCAATCCGAAGCCCAGACGTTCTGTCTCTTTTCTTTCAACTCCGCTCGGTGATGACTCATGGCTAATATAGGTAGGTCCAGAGCTAGCTAGTGTTCTTCGTAACCTCTTGTCGCTCTTTCCTTGCGATGTCTTCCTGAAGGTGAGGCTCCAAAGGGAGTTTAATATAAACTCCTTACAGGTTTCATGCCAAGTAAAGTAAGTCATCTCATGCCAAGAAAGGTGCTAGAAATAAATGGAAAGGGCAAGAAAACAATTATGTCCACATCCATTCTCAAGGAATCAGGTCACAAAGTGATATGAAGATATAAATTTCCAATCCGAATCATCAATTAGGCAAGAAAGGCTATCATGCAAGAAACAAAATGGTAGCTTTTAACCTTCTACTACTAAAACCATAGTCAAACGTTGTAAACCATTTTACTGTGTTACCAACTTCTACCTAGGGACTAAGCCGCTCATTCATTGCTTGCTTCATAAATTTTGGAGCTCCACAGCTATAAAAAGAAGCAGTGGGACAACCAAGACACCGAGCAAGCTATACACCCACTGTTGGAAACACTCAAGCTTAACTCTTAATCCTTTCATTTTCCCCCATAACCTATCCTCTTCTTTTCCCAGAAACTAGAAACCATTCCAAGCCCTAAAATATCCTTTATCTATTATCTTATTTCAACTCAAGCAAATGCTCTCTCGCTAAACTCATGGAGACTTAGCTCCTATGCCATAACCCTTTCATGCCAAGCCTAAACTTTTGATTCACCAATCATTATATGCTTGGTGAGAGAAACCAGAGTATTCTCTAAGAATCAGCATTCGAGGTATTTTGGGGTCTAGTTCTTGAACCCAAGCAAATGGGCAACGTCACTCTCTCTTTACAGTGGCCCAAGTTCATCTAGAGATGCTGGAACAAAAAGGCTCGCACAAAACTATCACCTTCTTATTCTTTAACAACTGTGAGCTTTGTAGACTGGGTTTTCACAACGTGCTTTCAACGTTGTCATGATGTTATCCACAACTTCAATATAAGTGTTATGAAATCCTAGTTTGTTTATATTATAAAATAATAATAATAATAATAATAATAATAAAAAGCAAATCCTATTCAAACCATGCAATTGTTTTGGCATGCCAGAAGGAATGGTTCCCACTTGATATTGAATATGATTCTCAAATTTTTGTGCAAATGCTATCTTCAAATTTGGAGGAGGAGCATCATTTTTATAGTTTGGTGACTAACTGCCAAAAGATGCTTTTGTACAAAGACTGCAAAATTACTCATAATTGTAGAGAAGGAAATTGCCTTGTGGATAACTTGGCATGTTTGGGTTCAAAATTAGAATTGGGGTGTATAATTTGTTTCTAGGAATTGGCACATGTTCCCACATTTCCCCAAAGTAAGAATTATAGGAATTGGCACGACTACTAGTTCTGGTTGGGGCACTTATTCTGGGAGGAATCGTCTGCACTTGACCAAACTGCCTAAGAACCCACTTAGGATAGTAAGGCTCAATAACATCACAAAATCTGAGCATCCTTGAGTAGAATGCAACATCTGGAACATGGGTGGTGTTCCTTTTCAAACTTGTAAGGTTTCCATATAACCTGAAATATGATACACAATATAGCATGAACTACTGGAATATACATTACTGAACCAAAAAAATATATATAATACAAAACACAACAAAGTTGGATGATATGTAAGAGAAACACACCTAATCAGCATTCAAAGCGTCAAGCCGCTGTCTATACTTCTACATGTCTACCGATGTTGTGCCATTATCTTGATGTGCAATCCAACAAAGTGCACGAGGCTGGACCTCTAAATAATCAAGGTTATGATCAGGGACAACAACACCATGCATGTGCTCATACACCCATGCCTCCAGCAAAGTCATGTACCCAGCAATCTACTTCACCTTAGACCTCAAAGCTTGGCCTAATAGTCTATACAACCATACTAAGCACCCAGAACTCCAAGGATAACCAGCAACACTATCAAGATTTCTAAGTAGTCTATGGTACACAATTTGGACTCTCATGCTAGTCTTGTCAACAAACAAAGTGTAACCCAAGAAATATAAAAAATATGCTATGGTCGAATACATGATGTACTCCTCTGAATCTGTGTCTGAAACATTGGAGAATCGCGCCCGTAACCATGACAAACTCATATACTCATCACTGTATTGGTGCAATTGTTCAGTAGTCTCTTCATCAGTCACTCCTAAGTACTTAACTGACAACTCAAAATTTGTGTCGTCATCATCTCCAAGAGGAGCAACTGCTGCACCAGACACATGAATGCCTAAAATAGATGACACATCATCCAATGTGATGGTCATCTCACCAATAGGCATGTGAATGGTGTTCGTTTCAGGATGCCACCACTCAACGAATGTAGATACCACAATCTTATCTGCATTCTAATAAGAACACATAATAAGCTGCTCTAATCCAGACCTCTGAATGTAACCTTTGAAGATACCATTATTTGAATTACCCCACTAATTCCACTCACAAAGGGTAGATGTCTTCGACATGCACCTAAGGGACTCACGTTCCTAGTTCAAAAAAATAATATATATTTAGGTTAATTACCATGAACCATACTTATACTCTACCTTCTATTGTCATAGTAAAACGACTTACCTGATTATTCCAAATTGCAGTTGCTATGTGAGTTTAAAAACTCATAAATAAAGATGGATCAATGGGACCTACTCGAGATGGCTTAGTAGGCTCGACATGTATCTCAACATTACTATCATGAGTAGCAACTACATCTTTAACCTTTGCGTCAACGTTACTACCATGAGTAGGACCTACATCTTCAACCTCTGTAGTATCCTCAAAGTATTATTGGGGAGACGCTCCCTATCTCCTCGTTGAGGCTGTGGGACGTTGTCTATTAGATCTAGATGATGAAGCCTTAGTAGTACATCTGTGAGTCCTCTTCATATCTAAAAACAAACAATATTAAGTACACACTCAGTAACGTATTCGGTAGATGATCACTGAAAAATGGAAATAAATTCGGTGGACTATCGCTGACAAAAGAAAACATATTCGGTGTAGTACCACGGAAAAACTGAAATACATTCAGTGGGCATCTCCTGAAAAATGGAAACGAATTTGGTGGACTACCACCGAAACAAGGTAACGATTTCGGTGGTTACCGCCAAAAGTAAAATTAATTTCAGGTTCAAATTCAGTGGACTGCCACTGAAGCAATGTAACCATTTCGATGGTAATCCATCGAAATGGAAACCCAGTTTCGTAAAATCAGGTTCAAACAATACACCCACAAAGTTGATATCAATGATTAAAATCGAACTTTGGCTGTTTAAAACTGAAATCAAACCTAGGCTTGATCAACACTTAGAAACGTAAATATAGAAATCAAAATTGAAATCAAACCTTGGCTCTTCGAAGGATTTCTGAAAACTTGACAGATTGGTGACGGATGTTTGCGATGGTTGAGGCGATGGTGGTTTGTGTCAGGGTGAGGTGTTTGGGGTTGGCTATGGGGTGTGATGGCTCTGTTTCCGAGATGGGTTGTGCAATGGGTTCGGGTTTGCAGAGATAGGTTGTGCGATGGGGATTGTAGAGATGGGCTGTGCGATGGCTCTGTTTCAAAAGGGATGGGGTGTGCGGTAGAGCTTCTTGTAAATCTAATGGGGGTGCAATAGAGTGTGTCTGCAAGAGGAGGGAATTTTCGATGGGGTGAGGTTTGATATCAGATGGGGTGTGTCTAAAAGGGAAGGGGGTTTTCGATGGGTGGTGTATGATATGGGATGGGGTTTACACAGTAAGTTAGGAAAAGAGGTTCATGAGGGCAATTTAGGAAGCAAAATGGGGTATAGTGAGTAATTTAAAATTTTATGAAAATTCAGTAGGGTGTAAAGAGATTATGGGGTGCAAAGAGCAAATAATGGGGTTCATATATAATTTTCCATATTTTAAGACATGGAATGAAAGAGAGAAGATTGAGCAACAATAAGTCAAACAAAATAGGGCAAATATTCAATTATGCTCGTATATGCTCATATTATTATCCACATCCAATATGGAGTTATTTATACAAGTACAAAGATGTGTTAACCCTAAATAAAATAAGAAATATATCTAAATTACAATAGGAAATAAATCTCATTTATAATAGGACTAAATAAATAGTAAGTAGCCAAAATTCTAACTAAATAAGATACCAAAATCCTAACTAAATAAGGACTCATCAACACTCCCCCTCAAATTGGGGCAAAGATATTTTCCATGCCCAACTTGACAAGTGAGTCATAGAACACCATACTTGACGTTGACCAATCGAACAATTGTAGATAAGACCTTGTCATAGCATATAGAAGAACACATAAAAGCATAACACAGAAACCCTGTGAGCACAGCAGTAGGTAAAGCAAAACATAAAAACCCTATTAGTACAGCAGTAGATAAATCAGAACACAGAAACCTTGTGAGTATGGCAATAGGTAAGGCAGAATACAAATACCCTGTGAGTACGGTAGTAGGTAAGACAGAACACAGAAACCCTGTGAGCATGACAGTAGATAAGGCAGAACACAAAAACCCTGTGAGCATAGCAAAGGCAAGGTTTCCTAAAAATAAGGTAAGGCAAGGCCAAAGCAAAGCAAGGGCAAATAAAGGCAAAGCAAAGGCAAAGGGCAAGACCACATCAATAGCAACGAGAATGACCGCATCAAATGAAAGCGAAGCAAGCAAAGGCAATGTTAACGACGGTAGTAGCAGCAATGGTAATAGCAATAACAGCACAAAATGACAACGACAAATTCTTCCATATCAACTTTATCTCATTCACGCAGACATAACTTCTCTTCAATCCTTCTCTCCCCTTGAAGAGAATGGGTTGTCGGAGTCAAGAAAGAGGCAATATCTCCATGAGAAAAAGAAACATATCTTTTTCACTCCCCCTCCCCCCCTTGAAGAGGAGGGGAGGAGAGTACTTTAATTTCAAGGAGAACGCAAACACAGGTCACAAGAAAACCTAGCTCTAATACCAAGTCAAACAAAGTTGGGAAAATATTCAATTATACTCATATTATTATTCTTTTCCAATATGGACGTATTTATACAAGTACAAAGATGTGTTAACCCTAAATAAAATAGGAAATAAATCTCATTTACAATGGGACTAAATAAATAGTAAGTAACCAAAATTCTAACTAAATAAGAAACCAAAATCCTAACTAAATAAGGACTCGCCAACACAATAAGATTCCACATGTCATATATCTATTGGGTGGTACACTAGCCATGTGGTCTACTCGAAATATCCAAAAATTACTCAAGTTGCACCACACTGAGACATTATCAATTATTGCTTAGAAAACGTTGTTAAGCATGACCGATGTGAATGAATGCTATATGAAGAGAAATTATAGTCATAGGACACGTAACAATTATAGAGTGGCAGTATCACTAACTAACGTAGTGATATTGTATCACTCTATAATTTCTCCTCACGACTAGTCAATCACATTTCACAATAAGACAAGTCATTTCAATTAATGTAATATTAATGATGAGTACTCTATATGATGTGATGTATATAAAAGTCTCCACTTCCTAACCTTCACATATAAACGGTTGCCGGCACTACAACAAATGTTAAAAAGAACATATCTAGGGAGCAATCACTCTGTTAAAAACTTTTCATTTGTCTATAATAATCTACATAATTCCAGGAAAATTAAAAGTCAAATACTGATGAGGGATGTCTTTCGGGTCGGCTTAGTAGCAAATATCGGAGATATTAATCCCTACCTACTACACTACACATGTGGCTAAGAATGATGGTGGAGATGTCCCAACAAGTAGCAAAATATTAACTTGCTAGAATGAAAATGACAAACACAAATGAAGATTGCAAGCCACAAACACACGTGGCTAAGAATGGTGGAGATATCCCAAGTAGCTTTGTGGTCACGTAATCAAATCAAGCACAAATTGTGAAGCCAAGAGCTAAACCACTAGAAGGCAAAATAGCCCCCAGTCCTATGTAAACCAAGCCCCGTAATCATTCTCCCCTTTCTAATCAAATCTATTTGTTTCTATTTTAAAACCCTCTGAGTTCTTCTAACTCTAAACTCTTGGCCTAGATTTACTGATAAATGAAAGATTTATCAGTAACACAAATTTAGTGAAAGATTTACTGATAAATGATTGATTTGAGTGAAGATTAAAATACATGGTTTGAGGAGAAGATTGAACAACAATAAAGTTCCATTGTGTGGTGGGTTGGGGCTCAGATGCACCAGAGATAGAGACATTATCAATTCTTGCTTAGAAAATGTTGTTAAGCATGACGAATGTGAATGAATGCCATAGGACGAGAAATAGAGTGACAGGGCACGTTGCAGTTTTTGGGTGGCAAAGTTACCAGATCTGTATAACTCTATAATTTCTCCTCTTGACTAGTCAATCACATTTTGCAATAAGACAAGTCAGTAATTAAACAATTTCTCCATATGATGCGATGTATAGGTCCACTTCCAAACCTAACATATAGACCCAATGTGTATTGCCTTGAAGAAAACGGAATGCAAAATTCACTATCTTATTCTTTGACAATCCCTTAATTATGAGCTTTGAAGATTAGGTTTTCACACTAAAGTATCATTAGAAAAAAAAAAAAAAATATATATATATATATATATAAAAGGTTACAGACACTACAACAATATATGTATTCAACAACGGCACCATGACCATTGTGTATGTCTTTTGACAATGCGATTGCAGGTGTTGTGTATCTTGATGTTGTTAAAAGTCTTATAAATTTAATGACGTGTCTTTCATATTGCCGTATATGTAAATTTGTTCAAATTTATTTGACAACCTTCAAAAACTCGTTTGACAATGGTCCAAGATGCAGAAGAAATTATCACCCTCTTATTCTTTGACAACTATGAGCTTTGTAGACTAGGTTTTCACAATGCGCTTTCAACGTTGTCATGATGTTATCCAAAACTTGAATATAAGTGTTATCAAATCTTAGTTTGTTGATATTAACAAAAAATTCAAATCCTATTCAAACTATGTAATTGTTTTGGCATGCTAGAAGGGATGGTTCCCACTTGATATTGAATCTGATACTCAAATTGCTGTGCAAATGCTATTTTCAGATTTGGAGGAGGAGCGTCCCTTTTATAATTTGGTAACTAACTGCCAGAAGATGCTTTTGTACAAAGACTGCAGTATTACTCATAAATGTAGAGAAGGAAATTGCCTTGCAAATAACTTGCCATGTTTAGGCTCAAAATTAGAATTGGGGTGTATAATTTGGGAGGGTGTGCCTGAAAGATTTGGACATTCTCTACTGGAATATTTGAGTGGATTTGCTAGACCGGGAGTTTGATTATATAGTTTTTGTTTCTGAGATTCAGCTTCCTTAGAACCCTAAAAAAAGCATGTTCAAAGTCCTGCAACACACCTAGTATCATCCATACTACTTCTCATAATGTAATTCATAAAAAAGAGTCATTCATCATATATATAAAAACAAAATGCTAGTCATACCACATTTATATACCACGTTATGTACAGAATATCACGTGAACTTATACCCTAGTTTCAATTTGTCATCTTAAAGAAAATTTTAAGAGAAACGTCACCCTTAATTTTTCAAAATCCATGATTTGTCATTTAACTTTAACACCATTCAATTTTCATCCATTTTTTCAAAGGATATTTGAGTCTTTCCATTTTCAAGGAAAAAAAAAAAGAGAGAAAAAAGAGAGCTCTCCCTCCCTTTCTCCCCAACCCCACCCCAAAAACACATTGCACAGGACCACCACCCCCCCCCCCCCACCACCCCCC
>NC_024126.1:17342226-17366674 GCF_000346735.1 Prunus mume | reverse complement strand
GTAAACTTAGAAGGTTCATCCCAAGGGTAGCACCAAGTGGCCCCCCTCGGACTAAAGAAGCAACTCCCCCTGGACGTTCACAGCCTTCGAAGCCTGTTGTATCTAAGAGCCTAAGTCGTACTGGCAAGGCGCTGGAAACCTCACCTTTTCTTGTAAGTACCCCCAACTTCCAATACTTCTTTGTGCCTTCTTTACTTGTTATGCGTGTATGATACTTAGGTACATACTTATTTATCACATATATATATATTTTATATAAGGAAAATGGGTACAACCCCAAAGAGAAAGAGAAGTGACACACCCCCGGTATCTCCTCAAGTGACCCCTAAACATCGTAGCATGCGCATTCTACACGCAAGATCTACTGGAACACGCACCAGTAACGTTGAAGCCGCCGGAACTCCAACCATGGTGACAGTTGACGATGATAGTGAGGATGGCGACACCACCGAATTCGAGGCTAATGTTCCAGAGTAAGAGAACGTTGATGACATCAGTGACATGCGTGAAGATTCTAACAAGGACTACAATGATGATTACAATGAGGATGCATTTACTTATTCTAGCGACTATCCAGGAGGACAAGGTGGTTCAGATACTTTCTTTGGGTCCGTTGGTAGCAGTACGCGCCATTTTAGCACTGAGCTGGTAACTGACGCATTTTAAATTCTGTCCTCCTTTCCTTCTTCACACCATAATCTGTTCACTCAACGCATGCTTATCTTGTAGGTTACTGACATTGCTGAGGGCTCAAGCCCTGCTGTAGCCACCTGCCCGGAGTCTCCTTGAGGTATCCGTGCCGATAATATTTCATTTACCTTCTTCTCCTACTCATCTGCCAATGCCCATCACCTGTCAATTATCTCGTACTAATCCTTGCATGGTCATTTTTTTTTTGCAGGCTGAGTATGTCCCTTCGAACTTGGAAATTGTGCCTGTAATGCCTTCTCCCTTCAACACATTCAATACACTGGTTGAGGCAGCCCTTATAGGATTTTCTCCAACCATGACACCAACGAATTCTCGGCATGAAACACCTACGTTCCAAGTCACGAGCCCTTCACCACCTATCTTCCGGCATTTTCTCCAGAGGGACCTTGACCCTGCTATTTCGCCAACCCTTCCAGCAGCCCTCCGAAGCAACACTTTTGCCGTCCACGAGACCCTGCCCGTTCCATCCCATATTCAACCACTTCTCCGGGCGTCAGGGCCTAGTCCCCTAGCACTTCTTCCAGCGGTTCAACCTAACAACGCGAGCGCTGCTGAAAATGCCCAGGCTATCATTACCGTTGCTGGGAATGCTGCTGCAGAACACCCTCCTAACATGTCATGGCTGGAGTGGGAGGAATCATTTACTGCATTCATGGCCTTCTTTGACAGTGGTGCTCAGGTCCTTCGATCCGCAGATGAACTCCTGCTGCTCTGTCATCGGTTCAATGGTTACGCACCCTTCCGGGGAATTCTTGTTTATCCCGAGACGGTCGCGGCTTTGGAGAAATTTCTAGACAAGTACGGGGATTTCATGGACATGACTGGTATTACTTCTTCCTTCTCGCGATGTGCTGCTTTCCGGATCCTCGGCTTGGTGCTCCATGGGATGGATACCGTGCAGCTGCTGGACATCACTGATCACAGGCTCCTTTGCTGGCAGGATGCAGTTTGTGAGGCTATGACTTTGGGCTTTCGAGCAGAGTCTCTTCTGAACTTGGTGAAGGATTTGGCACGTGCCGTATTTGGGGCACGGGCTATTCATAACATGAAGTCAAATCCTGGCCCTGATGAACTAAGGGTAGCGGCAAAGGCTTTGGTCTTCAAGCAGCGTGAGCTAGAAAACCAGCGTAGGGAATTGAGTGGCCTCCTTTCTGCCCAAGGTGTCTCCCTTGATAGTGTTGACTGCGTGATGGAAGCAGTGACAAGATCTTCTCACAGGGCCTCATCTGTTCTTTTCTAGCCATCCTTGATGGTACTTTGAGGTTCGTGACTTCTCGTCCCTTCTTCATTCTACATATGTTCAATGTTACCCTGATTACTCTTGACATTTTTCTTTGTTCTGTCTTGCAGGTCGTATTTTGCTTGGTGTAGGATTGACTAGCTTGACACATTCTAGAGTTTCGTTTGAGATTGAAGCACACATTACTTCTTAGCTTGTATAGCTTGATCTGATCTATGTTGCAAAATTTGTACGGTGGCAGCTTGGCATTGTAGTGCTATTGTGTTCTAGCTGCCGGAACCTATGTCCCCCTTTTTTTTTGCCAGAAACACATTGTAACTTTTGTTTAACATGTATAAAATGCCTGGTTGGTGAAATCCTTTGCTTGAGTTATTTTTTTCTACAAATTGGGTATCCTTTTGAAGTATGGTGGTTGTTGCCAAATTTTGTTAAGATGGCCTTTTGACACTCTGCCTATCTTATTTGAAGGTTCTTGGACCTTATGAGCATGTTAGCTTTCTTTTACGAGTGTTTAGCCTGGCGTGTTTCTTTTCATTTTGTTAAAGCGCGAAATCTGCTATTGACCTAGGATCCCATTCAAATTGCTTTGCTTGGCATATCTTTTGCTGAGTAATATTTTCTTCTATATTTATTTATTTTTTTTTTGAAATACCTGCCGTATATATAATTGCAAACGTATGCTCAAAAAGGAATTCAGGACACGAAAAAGGGCAAACTTCCAGAGACAATTTTCTTTTCAAAATACTCTTTCATTTTCATTTCAAATCTCATGTTACCATGACGGTACATTCTTACAAAAGCTTTTCAAAACAAAAGCGAGCATATAGAAGGAGACAATATTTTTTAAACAAAAGGAAATGCGATAACATGAAAATAAGATATTATGCCCACTTAGCAGTAGTAGGGCTTGAGCTATTTTCCATTGATGAGATCCGTTAGCATGCCTTCTTTGACAGAGATCAAGCGATAATAACCGCTGCCGTGTACCTCCTTGACTTCGAATGGACCCTCCCATTGTGGGGCAAACTTGGAAGGTCCCGACACTTGCCTTCTCACATGTTCAACGACTTTTAGCACGAGATCTCCTTGCTTGAAGGCTTGAGGCTTAACGGTCCTGTTATATGCTTGGGCAACAATCTTGTGGTAGAGTGCCATCCTTCTTTCTGCTTCCATCCTTCTCTCATCAACCGCTTCGAGGTCTAGCAAACGCCAATCTGAGCATGTCTTCGCATCCCATTCAAGATCATTGACAGCCGCTATTCTGGCTGTTGGAATGGTGATTTCCACAGGTGAAATAGCCTTAGACCCGTACACAAGTGAGTAAGGTGAAAAACCTGTAGCACTCCTTGGTGAGGTGCGTAAACCCACAAAGCATCCGGTAGGTGAATGCTCCAACTCCCTTGGTACTCATATAACATCTTGCTCAAAATCTTCAGTATCGTTTTATTGGTAGCTTTTGCTTGTCCATTTCCTTGTGGGTAATAAGGTGTAGAGCGTCGATGCTTGACACCGTACCCACTAAGGGTTGAACTCACTTGCTTGTTAACAAAAGGTGTGCCATTATCGTTGACCATCTTGTATGGGATTCCGAATCTGCACACAATGTATTCCCGAATGAAGTTCGAGACAGCAACTCCCGTAGCCTTCCAAAGGGGAATTGCCTCGACGCATTTTATGAAATATTCTGTAGCGGTAAGGATCCATTTGTAGCCATCGGAAGGGGGATGGATTGCCCCAATTAAATCGGGCCCCCAGGTATGGAAATGCCAGGGAATGCGCATGTCTTGTAGCAATGTAGGAGGTTTGTGACTTAAATTAGCATGGATTTGGCATGTATGGCATCTCTTAACAAAGTCATGTGCATCCTTCTTCATGGTAGGCCAGTAATATCCAACGCTTAGTAGCTGCCGGTGAAGTTTCTTCATTCCTTGGTGTTCTCCGCACTCTCCAGCATGTATTTCTTGCATGGCTTGACGTGCCTCCGATTCTCCCAAGCATTATAGCGGCTCACCATTAAACCCTTTCCGGTAGAGAGTTGACCCATCAACGAAATACCTTTTTACGGTCTTTTTGAGCTTGTAGGCAAGCTTGGAGTTGGTCGGCAGAGTTCCTCCAACAAAGAATGCCAAGTATGGAGTCCTCCAATCTTCTGCAAATGAAACGGTGAATGACTCCTCCGTGGAGGGTATCGTAGAACAGGTGGGAAAATTGGATTGCAGCTCAGCTGCTTGCTTCTTCATCTCTGACCAATAATAACCTTTGCGTTGCAAGCGCCTGTACAGGCTGATTACTGGTTCCAAGCTGCAGGTGGCATTGTGTACCTCTTGCAACCTCCTTCTTGCTTCCTCCACCCCAACGCACCGGGTTAGAACACCTCCCGGAAGACGTCTGTAGAGTTCCCCAAAGATAATCACATAATCTTTCAAGTCTTTAATGCTACTCCCTTCACCTAATTTTTTCTTCAGTGGCTTTCTCCAATCATTCTCTTCCAGCAGGTCCTCCTGGGCCATTGCTTCGATCACTGGTGTGCTTCTCCTTATTATGATGATGTTGGGCTACTCTTGTACAAATGAGAGCTTTGATCCCAATGTGGTCAAAGCATCAGCGTACCTATTGGTGACTCTTGGAATGTGCTCCATCACAATTTTCTTGAAAGAATTAATGAGCCTTTTAGCAGCTGTCCGATATGGTGCCAAGGTTGCTTCAGTTACAGCAAAGCTTCCTTGCAATTGGCTTAGTACTAGGTTCGAATCGCCGATGATCTTCACCCTTTCTGCACCCATTTCTCTTGCTGTGGACAATCCCATAATAAAAGCTTCGTACTCTGCCACATTGTTCGTGCATGGAAAGTCTAGCTTGAATGAGAGAGCTGTAGCTTGCCCATCGGGATTAATGAGCACCACACCTGCCCCTCCACCTTTTGATGTGGAAAACCCATCAAAGTAGACGGTCCATGGCTCCTCCTCTATAACAGTAGCAACCATTTCCGGCAGCTCTCCCAGGACTTCCTCGGAAAGAGTTGATTCCTCTACTTCGGGAAATAAAGCTAGCATGTCAATTACGGCTTGTCCCTTGATGGCCTTAAGAGTTGCGCATGTGATATCGAATTCAGATAGCTGTAACAACCAATGTGAGAGACGACCAGATAACACAGGCCTCGTGAACAGATATCTTACGGGGTCGGATCTTACTATGAGCTGTAGCTTGTGAGCAAGGAAGTAGTGTCGCAAACGCTGCGCAGCATAGACAAGAGCAAGGCATAAGAGTTCCGTTTTTGGGTACCTTGCTTCAGCTCCTCTTAGTTGTCGGCTTACATAATAAATGGGGCTTTCCTCCCTTCATGGCCATCTTGGGCAAGCAACGCTTCGACTGCAGCATTCGTTGCAGCCAAGTAAAGCTTGAGTGGAAGC
Organism: Prunus mume; assembly: GCF_000346735.1. Next base: position 17,361,313 of record NC_024126.1, on the reverse strand, counting down.
CTCGGAATAGGTGCCCTCATTGTGGGTAGCTTAGTGATTAGTTGTTGCACCCGTTGGTAAGCTTCTTGACATTCCTGGCTCCATATATATGGCTTCTCTTTTTTGAGTAAAGGAGTGAAAACACTTACCATGGCAGCAAGGCCTGGAATAAAACGCCGAATGTATGACAACCTTCCCATAAAACTCTTCAACTCCTTTGGATTCTTAGGTGGTGCAAGAGAATATATGGCTTTGGTTTTCTCAGAATCCACATCTATACCACGCTGGTGTACCTGAAAGCCCAGAAACTTTCCGGATGAGACTCCGAATGCGCATTTCTTTGGGTTCATCTTTAACCCGTACAGCCGGCACCTTTCCAGCACCCGCCTCAGAACTCCTTGACGACTTCCTCTGGTTTTGGATTTTACTACAAGGTTATCCACGTAGTCTTCCACCTCTTTTCCCATCATATCATGAAACACCGCCGTCATGGCCCGTTGGTAGGTAGCACCAGCGTTCTTGAGACCGAACGGCATGACCGTGTAGTAGAAATTTCCGTAGGGCATTCGAAATGCTATTTTCTCAACATCCTTGGGAGACATCTTGATTCGATTATAGCCACTAAATCCGTCCATGAAGGACAGCATGCCTTGACCCGAGGTTGAATTGATCAAAGTATCCATGTTGGGCAGCGGGAACTCATCTTTTGGGCAGGCTCGATTGAGATCACGGTAGTCTGTGCATATTCTGATTACCCCAGTTTTCTTCTTCGCGGGCACAATATTTGCTAGCCATGTCAGGTGTTTGATTGGCTTGATGAATCCAGCAGCTAACAGCTTTTCAATTTCCAACTTGATTTGCTTCTCAATTTTAGGATGAAAATTCCTTCTTGGCTGTACAACAGGTTTTGTACTAAGCTCAATATTCAGCGTATGACTTACCAAATTTGGACTAAGGCCGGGTATCTCTTCGTAGCTCCAAGCAAATACATCTCGAAATTCCTTCAACAAAAATACCAAAGCTTCCTTTTCTTCCCTTGTTAAATAAACACTAACAAAGATGGGTCTTGGGACAGAGGGTCATTACTCAAATCAATTGTTCCCAACTGCTTAGCTACTGCCGTTGAGCCATTTTGCATGTGCTTAGGTGCTGTCATTGGTTCTTGGAAGGCACAAGGTAGGGGTGCTTTGTCATTTGGACTCTTACGGCCGTCTACTTGCAGGGCTTCTCCTCCATACTAGGGGCTTTCCCGTAGGATACGGTCAAGCCCTCAATCCCGTCATAAGCGGTATACAGTGCGTCCATCTGGCAGCGTCACCTTTGAGCATTCAGGATGATCGTGGGCATGGTTGTTGACCTCCGAGTGTCTTTTTCTTTCTCGATCAACGATGGTTATGAGCTCCTCGTCGCTTAGATCATGCATTTCGGTCCACGACGGCAGGTAAGTCCTGAAATCCTTGGATGGGTTGCTTCCGGCGCCTATGCATTCAGTGTAGAACTCTGCCTCGGAGTAGTGAGCTTCATTTTGGTTGAAAGGTGCTTGGTTCTCAGGTATACGAAGTGGCCTTAGCCCAATCCTTCCTTTTACACATTGATGGTAAGTATAGACCACCAGTTTATGCTTGTTGAGCCATAGCTCTCCCAGCAAAGCGTGATAAGCCACATCTACGTCCCCCACATAGAACTTGGTAAGTGAACGGATTGGCCCTACCTTCAAATTTACTTGCATGTATCCAACTGTAACTTCACTTTGATTCCCAAAGTCGCTAATGCTTGTCTGGGACTGCACGATCTTGGATAGTGGAATACCAGCTACTGTAAGTACAGACAAAGACAAAATGTTGACAGAAGAACCCGTGTCTACCAAAGCCCTTCGTATAAACACATCATTGATCTGCCCCTCCAGGTAGAGTGGCCTCCTATGATCCGAGTATGGAGCTTCCATGTCTTCATCTGTGAAAACAATAGCATTGTCATTTTCCAAGAATGACCTTTAAGGTTGAGCAGTGAAGCAATGGGGGTTGGATTCTGCAGAAATATTCATGAGGGCTACAGCAGCTGCTTCCCTCGCTTGAGGCCCGAAACCAAGTTGGTCAAAGAGCGACTTAACTCTTGGATTCCTCTGGAGGACTTATGAAGCTGTGGGTCCTTGCTTCAAGCCTAGATATCGTTCCATTACAGTTACCTCAGCTTCTGTAAGAGTGTGAAATGTTACAGCAGCCGTTTCCTGCTGTTCGGACGAGGCTCCCTGGCATTGTTCTTCCGGCATGTCCAACATGAACACTCCATTGTCTGCACAGCCATCCCATCCATCAGCGAGTCTCCATGGCGTGTCGTAGCTTGATGGTTTCGAGTATTTGCACCAGTAAGCTTTATCCATGTTTCCACAAGGCTCCCAAATGGCCTCCGGTTGCTTCGGATCATTCCTCCATGGGTGCCACAATTCGTCATCATCGAGCAAATCATCCGAACATGTAACAACAACAGCTGTCTCTTTCCCCCTTCGTTTCGGTAAAAGGTCTTCATCAATAGTTTGCTTCCTAGAGGGAAGCTCAAGAACCCCCTCATGTATTTTGCCATGTAAGATCCTCCTTAAACTCTGACAAGCGGTGGTCGGATGTCCTACAAACTGGTGATAGCGACAATATCTGGGATCATTCTTTTCTTCCCTGGTGGGAACCTTGCAGGGCCTGACGGGTTTGATTGCACCGTCAGCAATCATCGTGTCGAGGATGGCATGAAACTCTTCATCTTTGCAAGGTAATGGCGGGTATGTCTCCCTAACCTTTCGTTTGCGTTAGCTGTAGTCATTAGATGGCTTATCATCTGTGGCCAATGTCTTATGTGATTACTTCTTCTCACTCCTCCAACTTCTTTGTCCAGCCGGCTTGACAGACATGCTCGTCTTCCTTACCGCCTCCAGCAGCCGGGAAAATTGACTGATGCCAATATTTTCCAAGTACACTCTATAGTCTGCTACAATGTTTTTGATGCAAATCTCAACAAGTGCCTCTTCATCCTTTTCGTCATAGTAATCGAGAGCCAAGTCCCGGAACCTTCTCACAAAGTCCACGGGATCCTCCCCTTGCTTTTGGCGAGTGTTGTTGAGCTGTTTGGTGGTGCCTGTCCATGTGCTGAAAATATTTTTTACAAAACCTGCTTGCCAAATCGTCCCAAGAACGCATAGAGCTTGGTGCCAACGTGGTGTACCATGTATAAGCCCGATCAGTGAGGCTCTTTGAGAATTCTCAGAGTCGAAGATTATAATCACCGGCGTGTGGTCCCAAAGCATCAAGGAATCGGTTGACATGTTCCTTTGGGCTTCCTTTCCTCCCATTGAAAAGAGCAAAGGTCGGTGTTTCGTAACCTTTGGGATAGGGTTGCTGGAGTAAGCTTGCTGGGTACGGTGGCTGAGGAATGTATTTCCAATCCTTCTGGCTTCAACTAAGCTCCTTCTCCAGCATAGCAACGACATCCTCTTGGGTGACAAAAGACGGTCCCTTTTGTTCAGACCCCTTTCCAGCAGCGGCGGATTCTTCTTACGGACGTCTGTCATCTTCGCTTGGCTTGGAGGCAGCATTTTTTAATTCTTTGATAGTGTCCATCATCTCCCTCTGGGTTTCCCCCATAACCTGCATAGCTGTGATGAGATCAGTAAGGGTGAAAGCTCCCTCACTTGCATGTTCTTGTCCTCTAGAGGAGGCATTTTGCCTTGATTCGGAATCACCATGGTCGGGTCCATCTTGGGAGGCCATGGTATTGCTCCTGGTTTTCTTCCTTGGAGGCATCAATAAAATGGCAGCTTGCTCCCCAGCAGAGTCGCCAATTTATGTAGGGGTTTTTTTGTTCCAGTAGCCTGACGAATGGGCTTGGGCTGCTGTAAGAGACGACGAACAAAATCCCCCAAACGCCTAAGTTCGAAACCAAGCTCCCAAAAGAGTTTTTAGAAAATCTGATGAGATTTTAAAAGAACACTCTTAGGATCACTTTACTAACACCCAAATAAGCATGATAAATTCACTAATGGCTTAGCCTGAGGAGCCTGTGGCATGGGAGCTAAGTTTTCACAAGTTTAGCAATTTGAGGAGGAAGGGGAAGGAAAAGAGAAAAAGAAAGAGGGAGGCATGAGTTTTTTAAAAAAAAAAAAAAAAAAAAAAGGAGCCCGAAGTGAACAGGGGAATGTTAGCCCGAATTCTATACAAAGGGGGAGAAGAAGAACTAACAAAAGAGGGGATTGGGTGCCTTGGGCGAATTCTCAGATGCTTGACAAAGCTTGGTCAGGCTATGCATGGTTGGTTTTTCTGGGTAGCCAAAGCCTGCTTTTACAGGCGTTAAGAGCCCTAATTTTGTCTCGTCTTCCTCTTCCTTTTCCCTTGGCAGCTCCCTACTTAGTCCTATTTTAGTGCAATTCTCTTATCAAGGCATATGGGAAAGGAAGTACTGTGGTTCCAACGATTTTGACGCAGCTGGACCTCCCCACGGGAGTGAGGCGCCACTTTGCTTTTTCTCAACGTTTTCAAAACAGAGCTTGTAATGGGGAAAGAGATGGGTGGAGCCTTTTTTCCGATGGGTATTTGCCCTTTACCCATGAATTTCTGCTGGTTCTTGCCTTGGCCCTTTGTCTGACTTGTTTGGAGTCTCATCAGAGGTAGAACACGATGACAGCTTTTCCACAAGCTGCTGGACTGGGCTTGTGTGTAACGTTGGGTTGTTGGCCTATTATTTCTAGTGGATTTTGGTCAAACTGCTGGAAAGGGCTTTTGCTAATTTCTTTGGGGCACTCTATAGATGTGGGTTGGGCTAAGTATTTTGGTAGGTTACTTGGTGTCTTCCTAGAGCATGGGGCAATTTTCTCTTCTCTCTCATGCTAACCCATGTGCTTGGGTTATAGGAACGGGCTTGAGTTTTAAAGCCTCCAAGTGGCTTAAAAACTTGCGTCCCTTGAACCCTCAATGGGCCCTGTCATTGCTTGTTTCCTTCCATACCACAACCTTCTCAGTAAACCCCGGTTAATTTTGTGGGTTGGGCCCACTTAAGCTTGTGGCATAGCTTGGTGTTAGAGTAGTGGCTCTTCGTGCATGATATCTATGCTCGTGCTTGGGGTTTTATTATGCCATAATATGCTATAATTGGGCCAAGTAGCACCGAATGAGCATGTGAGCGTGATTTAGTAACGTCGGTATGTTCTTGGCCCCTTCTGCACGTGCTTACTTTGCATGATTTGTGGCTTGTAGCTTGTGTTGGCGGCTCTTACAAATTCTCTTTTATCCCGATTGAGCCTATTTTGCATCCAATCACCTGTGTTGGGCCAAAGATTAATTTGGGTTTAGCCCCTTGAATTTTTGGGCCTCAACACTTGAATTGCAACCGCATCACTCCACTCCACTAGCTTCTGTCCAGCTGCCATAGCAGTGGCCTCTAGGGCTTTACCAATGGCGATTTGAGCACCAGCCCCACCAGTTTGAATGGTGTTTACCGCTGCCAAAGGAGCCATCTCTAGCTGTATTGCCCCACAGCCTACCCTTCACAAACAACAAACATAAACGTATATACATGTATTATATATTATGTTTCCATGTGCAAGTTGCAACCAATGAAAATTTGTAAGATGAAAATTTATGTTTACATATTTATACTTTCCCCCTTAGCCGCATCCCCCAAAATTTGTAAGATGATCATGATGAAGATTATATATATTTGTGTTGAGGCCCAAAAATCCAAGGGGCTAAGCCCAAATTAATTATTGGCCCAACACAGATAATTAAACGCAAAAGAGGTGCAATCAGGACAAAAGAGAATTTGTATGAGGCACCAATACAAGCTACTGGCCACGCATCATGCCAAGCAAGCACGTGCAGAAAGGGCCAAGAACATGCCAACTTTACAAAAATCACGCTTACATACTCATTAGGTGTTACTTGGCCCAATTATAGCCTATCACAGAATAATAAAACTTAACCACAAGTGTAGGTGTCACGCAAAAAGAGCCATTACTCTAACACCAAGCTATGCCACAAGCTTAAGTGGGTCCAAGCCACAAAATTACCCCGGACTTGCTGAGGTTGTGGTGTGGATGGGTACAAGCGTTCACAAGGCCCATTTAAGGGATCAAGGAATGAGAATTGTGGGCTACTTGGGAGTACCAAAATTCAAGCCCATTTCTTGGCCCCAAACACATGCGCTAGCATGAGAGAGAGAATATGACCCAATGCCTTAGGAAGAATACAGTGGTTTGCTTAGAAAATCTTGTGTTAATTAGAATGCCCAAATACTTTGTTAAAAACGCAACAGACAAGCTGCTTCCAGCAGCTTGACGAAAACAAGCTGACCAATTGCTGAAGAGTAGAATATCACTGACCCCTAGCTTTGGGAAAAGCCCAGCCCAACTTATAAAAATCTAGCACCAAGTTCCACCTCTGTTAGAACTCGAAGAACGGCCAACAAAGGAGCTATGGTAGAGACCAAAGGAAATCTATGAAGGGTAGGATGAATACCCATCGGGCAAAAGCTCTACCCAACAAAGAAGCGCCTCACCCTCATGGGGAGGTCCAGCTGCGTCGAACCCTTGGAACCACAAAGGGTTCCTTACCCATGCACCTTGGATAGGAGGATTTCACCAAATTAGATCAAGTAGGAAGAAAAAATGAAAAAGGGGAAGGAAAAGTTAAGACAAAATTAGGGTTCTTTGTGGCTATAAAATAGGGCCTCAGCTACCCAGAAAACCAACCCATTCAAGGCCTGGCCAAGCATTGTCAAGCAACTGAAAATTTACTCAAACCACTCAATCCTCTTCTTTGTTCATTTTCTTCTTCCCTTGAGGAAGAAATCGTTCTAATCCTCCTCTGCCCACTTCAAACCATTGTTCTCTGTAAGAAATTCATGCTTCTCTCTCTCTCTCAAATTGCTAAACTTGTGAAAGCTTAGCTCTCATGCCACAAGCTCCTCAAGCTAAGCCATTAATCGATTTATCATGTTTATTTGGCTAATGGTGAAAAGAACCTAAGAGTGTTTTTTCTAAAGTCTCATCCGATTTTTCACAAACTCTTTTGGGAGCTTGGTTTCGAACTCAGGCACTTGGGGAATTTTGTTTCTTTTTCTTCTTATGGCAGCCCAAGCCCATTCGTCAGGCTGCTAGAACAAAAATACCCCTACAATTTGTTTTGTCAAATTGAATTGATGTGATTTTGAATGGTTGAGTAGAACTTTCTAGTTAATTTGGATGTGTTGAATGATAATTTAATATGAAACTTAATTTTTAAATGTATGATAAATATTTTTTATGCAAAAAAGAAAATATTTTTAAAAAAAAATCAAGGATTAGGGGCTAGTATAGGGGATAGTCCCCTGATGGGGACGGAGACGGGGATTCCCCGAAACCTATTAAATGGGGATGGGTTCGGGACGAGGGCGGGGATGGAGAGCGGGGATGGGGATGGTGTTGTCATACCTGGCCCCTACCTTACCTGTTGCCATCCCTACCAGCCAATCACCCAACCGCAAAACCATTGAAACACATCCATCACTACACAGGTACTATCAAAGAAAGCCTCCTATGATCTAAAGATAGCAACATAGTTCTTCGTACAATGTTAAAACGCATTATGAGCATCATAACAGATCCAGCCAAACACCAACCGCCACCTCCAGTTTTCTTGATCCAGAACCCTAGTTGACAAGCAAGGGAGATCAAGATTGGCCTCTTAGCCTGAAGAAATTTCCGAAAAAAGATCTTCATAGTAGGAATGTTCATCGGTTGCCAAGCCCAAGAACGTTCCACAAGAGAATTATTAAGGAGACCTTGGAGACCCCTCGAGGCTGGTCTCCTTCACCTTGTCAACAAAATCCTCGATACAAAAACTACACTTACCAGAAAAAGCCATGCCACTAACAATCAGATGCCGAACACTAGTTTTCACTCTCTTCTAATTCCCGTTTGGTGCCACATACTTGTCATTCCCTTGAGCAGAAGAGGCGGTGATCACTTCCATAGTATTAAGATGGAGATCCCTCACCAGCGACTGCCTCCTTGGGAACCCAGAAAGGAAGTCGACACATCTACCCCACGGAGAACAAAAGAGCAAAAAAAAAAAGGTCATACCCAATACACCAAGAAGAACCCAGAGAGACAATCAGAGAAAAGTGAGAGAGACGGTACAAAGAATGAGTAAAGAAAACAGGCTGCTAGAACAAAAATACCCCTACAATTTGTTTTGTCAAATTGAATTGATGTGATTTTGAATGGTTGAGTAGAACTTTCTAGTTAATTTGGATGTGTTGAATGATAATTTAATATGAAACTTAATTTTTAAATGTATGATAAATATTTTTTATGCAAAAAAGAAAATATTTTTAAAAAAAAATCAAGGATTAGGGGCTAGTATAGGGGATAGTCCCCTGATGGGGACGGAGACGGGGATTCCCCGAAACCTATTAAATGGGGATGGGTTCGGGACGAGGGCGGGGATGGAGAGCGGGGATGGGGATGGTGTTGTCATACCTGGCCCCTACCTTACCTGTTGCCATCCCTACCAGCCAATCACCCAACCGCAAAACCATTGAAACACATCCATCACTACACAGGTACTATCAAAGAAAGCCTCCTATGATCTAAAGATAGCAACATAGTTCTTCGTACAATGTTAAAACGCATTATGAGCATCATAACAGATCCAGCCAAACACCAACCGCCACCTCCAGTTTTCTTGATCCAGAACCCTAGTTGACAAGCAAGGGAGATCAAGATTGGCCTCTTAGCCTGAAGAAATTTCCGAAAAAAGATCTTCATAGTAGGAATGTTCATCGGTTGCCAAGCCCAAGAACGTTCCACAAGAGAATTATTAAGGAGACCTTGGAGACCCCTCGAGGCTGGTCTCCTTCACCTTGTCAACAAAATCCTCGATACAAAAACTACACTTACCAGAAAAAGCCATGCCACTAACAATCAGATGCCGAACACTAGTTTTCACTCTCTTCTAATTCCCGTTTGGTGCCACATACTTGTCATTCCCTTGAGCAGAAGAGGCGGTGATCACTTCCATAGTATTAAGATGGAGATCCCTCACCAGCGACTGCCTCCTTGGGAACCCAGAAAGGAAGTCGACACATCTACCCCACGGAGAACAAAAGAGCAAAAAAAAAAAGGTCATACCCAATACACCAAGAAGAACCCAGAGAGACAATCAGAGAAAAGTGAGAGAGACGGTACAAAGAATGAGTAAAGAAAACTGGAGAAGCCCTAAACCTAGCCATTAAAGCTCTCCTCGCGTGAACCGGAGAGCGACCCTCGAATATATCTCACCCTTGATTGCATAGAGCAAACCATGTCCATATCCACTGGGCTAAAGTCGCCTTCTCCATAAAACAACCACAATAGAACCCAAAATACCTAAGAATCCTTAGTGGTGATAATATGTAGATTATTTTGTATTCAATTTTAGGTATTGGAAAATTCAAAACCTTATAATAAGTCAAAGACCAATTGGCATTGAATTCCACAAAACTCTGTTGACAAATAAATCACAAAAAATAGGAGGTATTTTGAAGTTCCCATAAAATCTGACCAATCAAGTTTTGAAATTTGATTAGGGATTTGACCCACAACAAAATAATGTGATGGACCGAAAGCAAGGAAATTGAGTACAGTTATGGGAAAAAAAAAAAAAAAACTAATTTTCTATAGTCTAAATTTACTGGACGATAATTTAAACTACTCTAAAGAAGAGGAATCAACATCTAACAATCCAATCTTCCCTACAAAGAAAAACCTTATAAGAAGCGATTAGATAAAAAGTGTTGCTAAACAAACCCTAAAATTAAAGTACACCCTATGATCTAAGTACACCATAATATTTAAATCAAAATATAAAATTAACTAAGTACACCCTATTTAACTACCAGAAATATCCCTAATACACCATATTTAAATAAATTTAAAAACTAATAGTAAATATTTACGAATGAAATAATTAAAAAGATGTATTTATAAAAATAAAATATTTTAAAAAAACCTACCCAGCCTCTACAAGAACTCCATCAGCACTCTATATGTAATGATTTAAGATTAATGATGGAGCAGGTGTTTTTGTAGTAAATCAAGTCATCCACAAGCTTTCCAAAAAGGCACTACGACCAAATTTATCAATTGTCTAAAGAAGAGAAATCAACGTCTAACAATTTTCCATCCATTTTTAATAAAGTTATCTTCCGACTTTGGGAAATAAAAAATAAAAAAATTTCCAACCTTCACTACACAGAAAAACCTTATAAGAAGCGATTAGATAAAACATATTTTCTAATCATATTAGCTAACCAGCTAACCACGTTACCTAATTCTCCTGATAGTCTTTATATATTGGGGTATTGGTTCAACTCATTGTTCCTATCCTATCATCACGATTCTTGTCTTTTAATAGGTAGGTGTAACGCGTACCCTAAGTTAACCAATATTTTATATGAACATGAGATGCTCTTACACATAAGCAGCCAAATAAAACTGACAGGAATTCGTATATCTTAGAAGAGTGGTTATCATGAAAGGAGTAATTACTATATTATAATTAGAAAACCACACGCAAAACTTGACGTTTATTTATTTATATTTTATATTTTATGTAGCGCAGGGATCAAATTGAAAAATTGGTTTTGAAAATCCTACTTAATTCTTAGAAGATCATCTTCTCTGTTTCTGAGACTTTCCCTCCCTCTCTCTAAATAACAACATACATATATATAATTATATCTGGTTGAGATTAAGAATTGTTGCGGTATTTCAAATCAATCACGAATTATAATGTAGCGCAGGGATCAAATTGAAAAATTGGTTTTGAAAATCCTACTTAATTCTTAGAAGATCATCTTCTCTGTTTCTGAAGTTACACAAAAAGGCCAGAGCCTGATTTAGCCAGAGAGCAAGATATAAGCAGCTTAAATGACCAACACTCAAGGCTTGGATTGCTAGAGAGATATCAATTATTCTAGTTTGTACACTTTGCCTTTCTCTCCCTCCCTCTCTCTCTAAATAACAACATACATGTACATAATTATAAGGAATAGCCAGACAAGAAGGAAAAAAGAAAGAAAGTAAAACAAGAAAGCCAGACAGTATTCTTTTTTTGGATTTTGTATGTTATATTTATTTTTGAATTTTTTATTATTATATCTATATAATATTAATGGTTACACAATCTTTTGTATGTTACTCCAAATAAGGTTTCCTAGAGCTCTTTTGTTTTTTACTTTGCTAACCCATGAATTACTGAACCTAGCTAAACCACATTATTTACGGACAAACCATAAAGGAAGCTACAATTTATATATGTTGTCCACTGAAAACAATTTCTAAGAGAGGACCAACAAAATAAACCATTCACATAACAATGCATAATTGACTTGAGATACCTCTCCATTGACATTCCTGTGTTATAGAACTTTTCATGGAAAGCAATTAAGATTCTGTATTTTATATTTAGCCAATCTGAAAGTTCAAAATCTGACCCCAAAGAAAAAACCTGAAAATACAAACACAATTAACATAGAAGAGAATATAAAAGAATCCATGGTCCAAATCTTAAAAGCTTATCATCGAGATACATCTGCCAATTGCTGAAATGACAGATGCAAACTCGAATTTTATTACATGCAAATTAAAACACACAAAAAGACATTTGATTTTCAAAAAGAGCAAATAAGAAGCCAATCTAGATCAGTCTTGGGGTCAAAACAAGACGAAAAGTTCTTCCCACCCCTAAACTCATGGGTAAAATCTTCAATCCCAGGACTTGTCTCTGCAAAATATATAAAAAGACAAAAGCAATATTGTAATTAACAAACAATCTATATGGCTTTACATCCATTAACAGAGATGTGAATGAGAGCAATTTCTTGAACACTAGTGCAATATTCCAAATCATTAAGTTTAGGAAAGTCAATGAAAGGATAAAAGATACTTACGCATATTTCTTACATCTCTCGTCGACGAGTTGCATCCTTGCATGATCCACACCTCCTTCTTTTATGGACTCTCTAAACTTCTCTGAAACATTATCAAATCTGTATCCTTGTAGTTTAGTAAGGTGCTCAATACCCTGTGGCAATGTTTCTAATGTCAAGCACCTACGAATGCCTAAGAACTCGAGATTCGGCATCGCCCCTTTTTCTATAGTTATCTTATTTAATAATGCGAGACTCAGAAACCGCAATTGCCGAAGCTTCACAAAGCCTCTGTTGAAACATAACTCTTTCCTAACAGAGGCATTCACAAGCCAAAGAGTATGTAGAGAGGGCAATGCTTCAATATGAGGTAGTAAATCTTCTTCAAGTCTGGACTCACGCAGATCCAAATATGTGAGAGAGTGGAGTGAACAAAACCAATGTGGTACCTTTTCCAGTTTGCCGCTCAAGTAAAGTATATCAAGGTAGGGAGGCGGTGAAGACAATGCGTCGACTCGAAGAAATTCCTCTCCATCGGCTGCAAATAAAAACAAGCGGGAAAGGACCTTCATCTCTTGAATTAAGGCACATAGGTCCTCCTCGTCTCTTTCTTTCACATTTGTAATGCCAAGGAACGTAAGCTGGGTCATACTTCCAATAAGTCTAATAACGCGTCCTTCTGATTCAATATACGCCAAAGATTGCAATTTCTTCATCTTACCAATACTTGATGGTATTCTTACCCCAATCATCTTTCTGGAAATGAACCTGCCCACAAGTAAATGGCGTAAGTTTAGCAACTTGGAAATCCCTCTTGGAAGTGCCTCTATTTTTGTCTCCATGATGTTCAAGGTCTGAAGGTTGCGGAGTTGTCCAATGGATTCTGGAAGCTCCTTAATTAGAGTTCCCAACAAACTTAAATATTTTAAATTGAATAAGCATGTTACTCTGTCTGGCAGATTATCTATTGGGACATCCTCCAAATCTAGAACCTTCAACAATTTAAGGTCAAAAGGTAATTTATTTGAGAAAGAGAACGAGGATACGACAGTGGCAAAGACGAGAAATGAATGGAGTCGTGACATACCTCTGCCTGCTCCAATTTCTTCATTAGTTGTTTGAATTGACAAACGGAGTGCCCCAGTTTCTTCTACTGTTTCACTCCCCTCATGTACATCGCCAAACTTTTCTTTTTTTGCTATAGACAGAGCAATCTCCCGCAAAAGATCATGCATCTTACATGATGGGAGGGATCCTCGAAACCTTTGCTGTAGCATGTTACGAAAAATGAGTTCCATAAGATAGCTATTTGCAACTTCTTCTGGCGTGAGCCCTTCGACATGTTCAACAAATCCTTCAGCGATCCACAATCTAATGAGCCTATTATTTATGATCACATAATCTTCAGGGAAAAGGGAACAATATAGAAAGCATTGCTTCAGTCGGTATGGCAAATCATTAAAACTAAACAACAAGATGCGCATCTTCATAGGTTCTAACAAAGAATTGTTTGTTAGATGCCAATTTAAGCTGTTGTAGACTGTGCTCCATTCTGTAAGTGACTTCTTAGAAGACATGAGACCACTTAAGGCAACGATCGCTAGTGGTAGGCCTTCACACTTTTCCACAAGTTCCCGAGCTAAAGGCAGAAGTTCAGGTGAACAAGATTTGTTCTGATAACTTGAGAATGCTTTCATGCTGAAGAGCTCCCACGCATCACCCATTTCCAGCGGTTGAATCTTGTGAACATGGCTTTCAACTCCAAAAGAAGAGGATGCTATGTCTTCTCTTCGAGTTGTAAGCATGACTCGACTTCCAAGTTGTTTATCTGGAAATGAAAACCTTAATTTCTCCCAAAGGTGGACATCCCACACGTCATCCAATACAACTAGGTACCTTTTAGTCTCCAAGTAGTTCACCAAAATCTCCAGCAATTCGTTGTAACTCATGGCATTCATTTCTGCAGGGACCTCTTCCTTCTTTTCTTTGTGGAATTCTTTGATCAATCTTCTAAGTAAGTCTTCAATCACATAAGACTGGGAAACAGTAATCCACGCATAGCATTCGAAATGTCTCTTCACAATGTCATCTTTGAAGGTCCTTGCAACTAAAGTTGTCTTCCCTGATCCTCCCATCCCTACCACGGACACAACAGTTTGGTGCTTCGCTTCATCCATCAGCCATCGCAGTAACATGTTCTTATCGCCTTCAATCCCGACAAGTTCATCCTCCTGATGATAAAGAGAAGACTCCGCTTGGTTCTGCACCCATCTTCGAATATCCTCAGAAGTACTTTTTACTTCTACAGCTGCAGCACCACGATATCTCTGATTTCTCTCTGGAATAGCTCTAATCGCCATTGTGATTTTCTGTAACTTGTTGGCTATTCGACGCTTATACCAAAGGTGCTTTGGAAAGTGAATGGTTTTGTGGATCCACCTGGCAAATCGTCTGCCATTTCGTTGCTCGTACACGTGATACATGAACTCATCAATGGTGTTTTCAACATCATTGGCCAAGTCTCGAACGCTTGCGACCCACGCTTTCTCTACTTGTGTGTGTGCCTGCTCTCCGCCGTCAGCATCCTCTAAGAAGGATTTCATGAATACAAGCTCCTGCTTAATCTCATCAACTTGATCACGAACACCCGCTATGGAGGCTGCTTCACTCTCTAGAATGGCAACAAATTTGCCAAGGAAGAGGTCTGTTGCAGCAGACGCCATAATGGCCTTATTTTGGTATAACCTTAATCAAAAGAACATATCTGAAATTGAATCTGGGGATCAATGAATGGTATATGCATTTTCGAAAAAGCATTCTGCCATGGTTGGGCTCTGATGCACTAGAGAAGGGGGGGGGAGAGAGAGAGAGAGAGAGATTGTGAGGATGTGTAGTCCATGTGCTGTGATGGGTAAGTCAACTTTCTAGCATATAATAAGTTACCCCAATCGATTACTCCCTCATTATTAATTGGTTTTTAATTGGATGTTCACAATTAAAACCTGATTTCGGGCACACAAAAAAAATGTCAAATTCCACAAAGATACAATTATACCCAATTGAATAGGAATCAAAAGAAAACTCAGAGATGAAACTATATATTTTACCAAATAAACGAATTACTTAATAGCTACAATACAACGAAACCATAAATTGCTGGAAATTGTTCTTTTTAGGGTCCTAAAGAATTCAAAAGCAGTACACCAACTTATCCATGGAGCTTAGCAATAGCTGTCCAGAGCCCAAAATCTACCAATTACCCACTTAATCCCTCAACATCCTATACAAAATACCATATTCACAAGCTCTCAATTACATCTTGAGCAATGCTTTCAACTTCATAAAAGAAACTTCTCTTCCCGTTGAAGAATTTAGAGCCTCTCTTGTCTTCCTCCTCATCAAGCTCCTCTCTTTCTTTCATTTCTTTTATGAATAATCTTTAGGGTTCTTAGATATAGGTCCATTTTTATTAAGATACAATGAATGAAGGATATCAATTTTGGCTCCTCAATAGCAGTCCACCAAACAATCCGATGGACACGTAAGCAATGCCTTTGTCCATCCTTTTTAAGATATTTACTTCTCATGCCATTAAATAGAAAAGGCAAATAAAACCGACCCCTCCCAACAATCTGCTTATCTCCTACAATTATGGTCATTTTATCCCAATCTCTGCTTATTTTTGACTTCCTTAATGAAGATTTTCACAAATTCCAAATTAGGATTAAATTACTTGTGTTACAGTCTTATTTTATTTTATTTTCGTTAGGTTCATGTGTCTATAATGGAGGTAGTTTGAGTGTTGAATATGGGGTGGAAAATAGTTGACATGGCACATACCTACAATGAAGGTATGTAAGGAAAGGTTTATTTTTCATGTTTGTTCTTTGTAGGTAAAATTTGATTGTGTTTTTTTTTTCCCGTTTATTAGTAGGGAGTTTCACTAAAACACCCAAAATGGGGGCTGAAATTATAAAAAAACCCAAGCACTATTTAAACATATAAACACACCCAAAACCCATCATTACACACACTCAAAACCCATTTATAAACACACCCAGAAAGTTGACTTTGGGGTTGATTTTGGATGTGTTTCTATGTTTAAATAGTGCTTGGGTTTTTTTATAAATACATGTCTAGGATTGGGTTTATTTATAAATTTGTATTATTGGTATTGGTTGATGTACCTGCAGTACCTTAGGCTTATAAGGTTTATTCTTCAAGATTACTTGCTGTTGTAGTGAAAAAGATTATGAACCAAACTAAGTCTATAGGACAGGTAGAATATCCAACTATACCTATACAACAGGTTTGTATCACAAACATTACCTGTAGAACATGTATACCAAACGTTTATGTGTTTGTAATAAATGTATTTGTCCAGTAATGGTTTATGTAATATATTTTTAGTAAAAAGAATGCTAGCAACCTTCTCTTTAACATTCTCCTTTGGACCTTCTCCCTTTTTTGCTTAATATGTGTCATTCTTCCTACACTTAAAATAATGTCACTAATATACTATACAAGCTAACTTTTGCTTTCCAAGTTTACCCTTATTAAATGTATTCAATTTATCCAAAAAAATTTCACAACTTTCTTACCATCTTATTAATTTTTTTTTAAACGTCAATTATTTTTTTAAAAGAAAATGTCTGCTTTTTTCAAAAAAGAGGAAATGTCCTTTTTTTTTTTTAACACAAAGGACTTTTTTTTTCCTATCTAAACCATTTGTGTTATAAAAAAAAAAAAAAAATAGACATTTCCTCTTGAAAGCAAATATTTTCTTTAAAAAAAATAATTGATGTTAGAAAAAAATTAATAAGATGGTAAGAAAGTTGTGAATTTTTTTTTTGGATAAATTAAATACATTTAATAAGGATAAACTTGGAATGCAAAAGTGAACTTGTAATTTTTTTTTTTTTTGAGAGAAATTCTATGATTGCATTCATAATTCAACCAAAAAAGTCACTAGCCACAAATTGTGAATACAAACTAGTCACAAAAGGGCCATTACAATAACGGAGCGGTCTAATATCAAAATTAAGACAATCTGGTGCGTCTCCACTAACGATCAGGCAGGATCGAAGAATCTCTGGCATAGGCATCCCAACTAAGATTGCAAACTTAGAATAATAAAAAAAAGATAAAGCTTGAAAAAACCAAGCCACAACAATACAAATAAAACTCTCACAAAGGAGAGATGAAAAGCTCTCACAAAGGAGAGATGAAAACTCTCACAAAAGGAGAGGTGAAAACTATACAGAGAACTCAAAAAGTCTCTGCAACTTATTCCAAACATAAAGAAGTGCAAAAGAGATGGTGGCGAAGATCCGACGTCGAAATGCAGGTGAAGATCCGACGCTGAGCCACAGCCGCCTATAATGGTTGGATGAAAATCATAACAAAACTAAGACAAATAGGGAAAACCCTTTGTCTCTGAAAATGGGGAAGAGGTGAAAGGAGGAAGAGACTAGGGGAGAGGGGGGGAGAACAATGGCTTCCTCCCCCCTCAAAGTGAAAAATGCTCTAAGAGTGTTTTTTGGAAGAAAGGGGGCTAGGGTTTTAGAATCTATCGTCTAGCCCTGCATGACTGAAGATGAAAAAAAAGTGTATTCATAACTTACGCATCAAGATCATTGGCCACAAGGGCATAAATTACCCAAAAAGGGTTGATACAAATGTGAAAGCGTTAACTTGTATAATATATTAATGACATTGTTTTAAGTGTAAAGAGAATGACACATGTCAAGCAAAAAAGGGAGAAGGTCCAAAGAAGAAGGTTAGAGAGAAGGTTGCTAGGATTCCACTTGTAGCAATTACATTTGCACTTAATGACTGTTTGTAACAACATTTGTAAACAATGTGATTTTTGGGATATATTTGCGATATTTTTCTTTTCAATCAATGACAAACATATTACATGGAAATCTGAGAATTAAACCCAACTTTTCAATGGGAATTTGCATCTATATCAACTTTTCTATAATGTTTATCTCTATTTATATCCCTATTTGTATACCCCAAAGCCAGGAAGAAAAGGTATATATCTATTTTGCTCTAGTGGAAGTGATAACAGTCCTCAAGTTGCCATCAATAGTACCAAATTAGGGGTGTGAGACAATCTTCTATGATACCGGTCACTAATGGATCCCATTCAACTAATTAAATGTTGACACATATATTAATAAGTAAAAAATTATTTTTAAATCTCAATTCGGAATGAATTTCCAATGATTTGAGGTAGAATGGAATCCGTTTCTTTAACTATTACTTTCCATTTGGATAAGTTCGGATAACTATTACTTTCCATTTGGATTAGTTGCAATAGGGGATAATATTATTTTGTTAATTATTTTATTCATAACTAATAATACTGAAAATATTATTATGCTTGTCATAATGATCACGATAATAAAATAATACTATTTTCATTTCATAAAAGTCTTTCTGATAAGGATTGCCCGCGGATTTTTTGGATCCACTTGCCTACTCTTGACAGGACCCGCCCCAGAATTTCCCCTGAACCCGAGGCGGATCCCGTCTTGGTGCCGACATTACACTGATGCCGGGCCCACTTACTAAAATCCAAGATCTCCTACCAAAATTTTGGCAGAGTCTCCCCTGTAAAATGCTCAAACCCAACAATATTCAACCTGCATAATTTACATAATAAATATATTCCAACTGCCAGCATGCTTTTAACATAGAACAAACCAACATAAAGTGGCCTCCGGCCTCAAGTAACAACCTAACATGGGCGATAACAGAGCATCTACAGAATTTGTTTACAACAAACAGTTGAGTAAAAGGAATTTACACAAACCCTAACAACTGACGAAAAGTTTGGAGCTCGCAACCTGCTCGAACGCTTCCAAAAGCAACTACTGCCTGGGGGGGCGCAAAACAGAAATATGTGAGTGGACAAAAATAAAGTTTGCACTTTAAATCAACATAGTAACCCCACAATGTAAAAATAATGCTCTAGCATGCAGTTTCACAATTCATAAATCAAATACTCCAACACAACATCCCAAAATCCAACAAATCTCCAAATCTCAAATCCACAACTCATTTCCCAATGATATGCAACTCTCATCAACCTATAAACACTCATATATAAATATATATATATATATATATATAACTAGGAATATAATATAATATATATTTCTCTCTATAC
>NC_024126.1:17325956-17341183 GCF_000346735.1 Prunus mume | reverse complement strand
AAATTACGAACCACCCTTCCAATCCTAGATACTACTCGACGAATGGAGCATCTTTTTCAACTACGGCAACGTCCAATTCGTACGGCAAGTGGCCGGAATTTCACATTGAAAACCGGCCAAAACCTAGGTTCCAAATTCGTGAATTTTAACTGCAATTCGATCAATTCCTATGCAACAGCCAGCTAGAACTCAGAAAATGGATGAGAAACCTCACCTTACCCGTCGGAAATGGTGGCTGGAGGAGAGAGATCGAGCGGCTGGAAGTTCTGTCACTTCCGGCAGCTTTTCTGTGTTTTCCGGCGAATCCCGAAGGTTCCCGGAGCTATGCTGGCCGGGGAAGAGAGAGGGAGAGGTGGCGGTTCGAACGGAACCGGTCTCGTCGAACGGGGTGGTCGGAGGTGGTGGCTGTGAGGAGTTTTCCGATCCGATGAACAGTGACAGGGGAGGGGGAAAATCGCAAGGGAGGAGAAGACGCGGGAGGGAGAGAGAGAGAGTGAGGTAAAAAAAATGAAAAATCTAATTTTTACTAAACCCTTTCAAAATATTTACGGTTCCGCCACCGAACATATTTTGATCGCCAAAACTTCGTTAAATCTCCGATTCAAGCCTACCGCCTGTCTACGATTTCGTCTCAGTACCACCTACACAACCAAACCACTTGTGGTCCCAAAATCTTCCCGAATAAGAAATTGACCAAAATCACCCTTAACCCAAGAGTAAATTAATATTTTCTCTTAATTAAATTAAAAAATAGGAAAAAAATTGGAGTCGGGGTGTTACAACTCTTGTTTTGTTTGTTTGGAAATCCACTTGCCCAGTCTCTTTTTCGGTTGGAATCCACTTGCCTACTATGGAATATTATAAGATCAATATCCTCGAAGGCCACAACCTGAACCAGTTACCAAGTAACAAAATCTACGGAAAAGAGAAAGTTCGAACAACAATAAGATTTCATGTGAGCGGAGCTCTAAGAGCATCTCCACCCACAAGGGCTAAGTCTAAGGTAAGGGCAAGCAAGGGCTGCCACTATTCACGTGAATAGTGTCAGCCTTTGCATTTGTGGTTCCACCCATATATGCAACAAAATATAAAATTGTTATGTATTTATAGGGAAAGTGAATAAAATTGTTATGTATTTATAGGGAAAACATCCATAATTTTTTGGTATTTTTTTAAAAAAAAATTGATTTTTTTTAAATTTTTTTTATTTTTTTTTGCTCGCTGACGTCAGCATAACATCAGTGCTGACATCAGCGCCCTCGGGCTGAAGCCCAGGCAAAATCTGCCCTTGGGCTTGCCAGGGCTGGTGGGACCCAGGGCTTGCCCGGGCTGCAAGTTGTGCGCTGGAGCTGCATTGGGCTTGCCAGGGGGGCCTTTTGCCTAGTTTGATAGCAGCGCTGGAGCTGCTCTAAGCATGACCAATGGGAGTGCTCTCTCAATAAGTCAATTACTATTTACATTTGCAATAAGATAAGTCAGTGGTTTTTCGAAATATATATATAAATAAGAGTGCTGTTATTTTTATCACTTGTTCTATTTTGTCACTCATCTTATTTTCCCACCTACTATATAAATTCGAAAAAACACAATTTTATGTTTTCACTCACCTTTATTCTTAAAATAACCTTTAATTATAATTTGGTACTAAATGATAACATGTCATAATTTGGTTAAAAAACAGCCCATAACAATTATGAGTCTTGCCTCCATATTCGGCCTCCATAATAAATCAAGATATCAAAAACCCAAAAATATTACAGTGCCTAGTTTCTTGGGCTTTGGGGTGTGTTTTCCCAAGTTTGTTCTTTGTTTTTGAAGGAGTTAATGAGTCTTCGATGGTTGGTTTATGTGTTGCGAGAGATTTTAATATTTGTAATTTTTGTATTTGTTTTGTGTGTTTGCAATTCTTTCACTCATCATTAGTTCTGGTGGCAATATCTCGATCTTCATGGGAGCAGCGGCAGTGGTACTATGGCTTTTGGTGGTGTTTCTGCTTTTGGTTGGCTCTAGCTTTATGCCAGTTTTGGACTAAAACTTTATGTCAGTTTTGGGCTTTGACTTTATGTTTGTTTGAGTTTTATTTCTAGTGGGCTTTTACTATTGCATTTGTTTGGACTCATTGTTATGAGTTCCACTATCATGTAATTGGCATTGGCTTTCTACATCTTTGGATAGAAGAAAAAATCTTGTTTGTCCATGTGTTTCATCTCCCATGTTGTTTTGCTATAAATAATTGCATTATGAATCACCCACATCTTTGGACAGAGAGTCATTCATTATGCCTTTATTTGTAGCACAAGTTTGATCATAAACCTTTGAGTGTATAGATCTCGCAATGTTTGAGTTGCTTTGGCTTGCTCAGAACACTGCAAGAACTCTATAAACCCATTGATCAGTTTCTTCTTGTCACAGAAAGGTGTTAACCTTAACTCTTGCTGAGTCAAGTTTCTTTAATTTTGAAAAACTTAATCAACCTTCAATTTTTCAAGTTCTTAATGCTGCAACACAATTGGTTAGGTAGAAGATAAAATAACTTAAGCTCGGATACCACATGTAAACTTAAAAGTTATTAAGACTTGAACACTAACCTTGTTCTGCCATTTGAATGAACGCTTGAGAGAGAGTTCTAATCTAAGATAACCGATTGCCTTAGCTCAATATTCTAGATGGGGTGAATATCTTGATGAGTTGTTTGTATCAACTCTTAGAGGGAGCTCTTTGTTGAGGCCCAAAAAATTCACAGTTCGGCCCAAATGAATTCCCAAGCCTAGCGCAATGCCTTATACTCAAGAGTTCGTCATATGTGCTTGCACATGTGCCACGCCAAGCAAATAAGCAACACACCACGCTACAAGCTTAAATGGGCCGAAGTCAAGCGAATGTCTGGGGCTTGCTGAGCGGGTTGTGGTATGGATGGTCACGAATTTTCATGAGGCCCAATGATGAGCCGAGAAATAGAAGTTTTGGGCTACTTGGGAGCCCCGAAACTCAAGCCAATTTCTTGAGCCCAAATATGTGGGTAAGCATAAAGGAGAGAAAATAGCCCATTACCTTAGAAAAGATAGCCCATCACTTTAGGAAATTGGCCCATCCCTTTAGTGAACTAGCCCATTACCTTAAAGAATGGCCCAAGTGACCAACAAAATATATGAAAATCTCCAGCATATGACTGGAGACAAAACCATAACGAAAACCAAAAGCCACTCACATTTGCATGCTGCTGGAAATCTCCAGCACATGGCCAAAGACAAATCCCAACACAAGGCATCAAAAAACCAAAGGATACTTGAGCAAAACACCCTTCAAACTAGTGTACATACCCATTGCTTTCCCCCCATCAGATCTAGCCATAGAAGAGGGGAGAAAAGAAGGAAGAAAGATGGTTGAAAATAGGAGTCTCACACTGAAACAATTGCAGGAAAGGGGGCCTTGAGCTCCCAAAAATCCCTGATTTTGTGCAAATGGGCAGAGTGGATTTCACCAAAATAGGATGATTGAAGAGATAAGGGGAGAAAGAAAGGGAAAGACTTGGCCAAATTAGATAAAAACCATTAGGGTTTCTTGGAAAAAAGTAGCTTCCAGCGCCTATAAAAAGAGGCATTTCCTACCCATTATCACAACCCACATCTAGAGAGCAAGCTTCATCTCTCATTTCTGAAACTCTGCAATTTCATGCTCAATTCATCTTCCTCCTCCTTAGTTTTCCCTCCTGGCAGGCTGTTCTAACACTTGATAGAGCCTCTATCAAGCTGCTGGAAAAACACCCATTGCCTTCAACTTTCTCCCCTTCTCTCTCCTCAACGAATCCTCTTAGAATCCATTCACCCATGCCTTAAAAACTCTGTTTCTCATAGGAAATCGTAGCCATTTCTCTCTCTCATGCTAAATTCATGAATGCTTAGCTCCCATGCCACAAGTTTCTTATGTCAAGCCAAGAATTTATCTGTAAGCTGTTGTTATTTTCATTGGTGAAGGTAACCATGGTGTTTCCTGAGGCTTCTCTGTTCTTTCGAAGCATTTTTGGGGCTTGATCTTTGAGCTTAGGCTCAAGGGGATAATTTCATCCATTTTGCAATTTACGGCAGCCCAGCCCGTTTGTAGCTTGTTTCCCTCTTTTTGGCCGAGTAGGCTGATTGAAGGAGTTTTTAGATTGCGTAGGCGTGCCACCACCAAGCCACTGACTGGCTCGAATGGAAAAGGTCGAATTGTTTTGTTCGCGCTTCTGACTTCTAACCAGCCGATTGATCGGCCAAGCAAGGAACCTCCTCTTGGCCTAGGTACTGTCACTTCCTCGGAGACAAAGATGGTTAGGTTTCGTATAGGTATTTTAGTATTTTAGAGATTTTTAATGATAATGATGCAAATTAAATTAAAATATGCGATTAAACTTAAAGACGAGAATTGAAGTGCGATAAAGTAAATCAAAACGATAGATAAACTTAAATTAAACGAAGAGCAAAATAAGAACGATATAAATGATAAAGGCAATAAAATAAAGGAATTTGAAATTAAATTAAGCTTAAAGCAAATTTGATAACAACTAACAATAAAGCGATAAAATTGAATCTTAAGACAACGTAATGAAAACTACAAGAAATTAAACTTACACTAATGAAAGTGAAGAACTGATCTAGTCTACTTGCTTGGAAAATAAAAACCTAGTCTAGGGATAGAGAATTGAAAGATAAAAAGTAGGTTTTTGTGTCTAATGTCGGGGGCTTTTGCTCTTTGTCTGATGTAGTTTATATAGGGGCATTCGTCAGCCCATGGGCTGGCCATTAAATGGCTAAAGGTCAACTTGGTTCAAAATCTTCCCTTGTGTGGCTTCCTTTTTTTTTTTTGGTCGAAGTGTGGCTTCCTAAATTCATGGAATTGATTCGAATGAGATCTTTGGATTGCAAATCTGATCAATTGATTCTCTCCTCCTTAGGAACGTTCCAGATTGACATCACTCTCTTTGATTGCTTTCCTTGGATGGATCTCATCACGTGCATGAAAATATCCAGAGGTTCTGGACTTACTTTTGTGGGTTGGGCTTGGACCTTTGATGACTTGGCTTGACATATAGTGAGACATCATGGCTTCCGGAGTCCTAGTCTTGATTGAAAATAATACACCGATGTTGAGGAGGCATGAGAGCCCAATGAATTGCGTAAGCTTCTTTGATGTATGACCAACTCGTGATGAGCCCATAAAATCTTTGAATTAAGAAAACATTTAATATTTCAATTTTGAAAAAACTACATATATAAAATTAATAATTATATATGTAAGCCACGAAACCATTACTCAAAGTCAAGGACCATTTTTGTCTTCAAACTCTTACCCACCTTGGAATTATCAAGAAGACCCGCATGGGTCTGACTTGACCACTCTTCCAGCCAAGTCCTTGACTTGTCCCAGCCAACTCTTCCCTCATTCTCCCAGCCAAGTCCACTATCCAAACAACTTCAAAGGCCATTCAATCAACCAAGTCCAATCCTTCAATTAGCCTATCATATATGTATGTAGCCAATTGAAATAATATATAATATTAACCAATAATATAACCAATTCAATATTATATATATAATACTATATATATAATCAATTTTTTCAATATCATTGAAACTTGCGACCTGATCAGCAATAGGTTGGCTTTGACAAGCCAACCTTTCAACTCACAACATAAATATTAACGTGGGGCTTGGCTTTCAATTCAAAAACAAATATCAACGTGGAGATTGGCTTTGGCCTTCTTGATATCACCGAAGGGTCTGAAACCCAGCTGCTGTAGCTTGATAAAAAAAATCTCAGCTCAATAACTCACCTTCCTTTTACTATTCCAGCTGCCATTGAAGGAAACCTACACTTCAGCTGATTTTTGGTGGTGAGAATTCTTCATTCTCTTAAACTCCTTGGCTGGCCCCAAGCCAAGCTTGTGGATCTTGCCATTCTATTTATTTATCATTTGACTATTTTTATTCTAAACAACAATATCTTTTGTTTTGGCTAGGCCTTTGGGTTCCCACTTGACTTGATTTGAATTGAGACCACTTGGCTTAGCTTGAATTTGGTGACCACATCCAAACATAGCTGCCGGAAGAAAGAAAACCCCTACACTCTTCTATTTATACGCATCACTCAAGGATTCTTGCCCATCAAGAAACTCCTTGGGGTATCCTTATTGCAATAGAATAGTGAATCCCAATTCTAACAGAAGTAGAAACCCTTTTAGCCTTGTAATCCAATTAAAACACTGGTACATAGCCTACTGGATGAGATTAGTTTGAGTCCTTGATTAATCAAGAAGTCTTGCAATCCGACAATGATTAAAAGACCACTTTATGTGAGTTTAAGATAGTAAACTATCTTACACTCTAGTTCCTCGTTCACTAGAAGACTATTGCTCAAGAGCTCCAGTTCCTTGTTAGCTAATTATGAGCTCCAGTTCCTCGTTTGCTAGAAGACTATTGCTCGAGCCCTATTGCTTCTAAGCTGAATTCTCAATGACATTCCAAATGTGCGATTCTCTAAAGCCCTAGCCCCCAATGCTTGATTATGAGTTTTCTTATAGCTTTAGAGTTGATTTGGATTCTAGATTTCCCTATCTTGATTTTATTGTGGATATTTTTGTAGATTCTATGTGATCGTTTGATTGTATTTTATTGAATTCGTATTCCATTTGCATGTCTGATTTTTTCTTATTGAATCTAGATTTTATGTGTATTTCTAATTTGATTTGGATTGAATTCAATCGAAATTGGACTTCAACGTAGGATTAGTAATGGGTATATGATTAGTATGATTAGACCCCTGTAATATTTTGTTTTTGGGCATATGATTAGTATGATTAGAGATATGTAGTATTATGGCACTGGTAGGTATTGTTGGCTATCTTCTGCCAACTCTGAGTAAGACTTTATATAAACTCTGGTGTTTCTTTGGATATAATTGGAAATGGAAAAGCTGAGTGGAATCTTGATTATGGTGTTTCTTTGGACATAGGACAGCCAAGTGAGTTGGAGCCCATAACATGTTTTCCATAGATGTGTTAAAATTAATCTGCCCTCCTATTTGAGTGTTCACATGGAAATTTGATCCATTTGTACTAGCTTCCATATTTTTTTTAACTATGGGAACTCTTCTTTTCTTGTCTGGTTCTCTTATTTTTGAAGTTGGCAGTATTGACTACTACTTACATATGCACTCTTTGGTTCTAAACATTTGTGTTGTTGTGCATGCTCAGATATAGGCTAAATTATAGCAATGGTCCCTAGATTAAGCCCCAGCTTTATTTTTCGTCTTTCACATTGCTAAATTGTTACCGTGGTACTTTAATTATACCTCCATTTTCAAAAATCATCCTTTCTGTCATCTCAGTCAACTTTTCCGTTAAAAATGAGAACATATTTGTCTTTTTATTAATTTTAAATTAATTAAAATGTTTGTTTTAAAAATATTTATTAAAAAAATTCAAAATATTTATTTAATAAATTCAAAATATTTATTTAAAAAATTCAAATGAAATGGAAAAGTTGATTGAGATGACAGAACTGACGGTTTCTGAAACTGGAGGCATAATTAAAGTACCACGGTAACAATTTAGCAATGTGAGGGACGAAAAGTAAAGTTGGGGCTTAGTCCAGGACCATTGCTACAATTTTGCCTAGAGATATTATATATCATCTAGGTTCTTTGGTTGATTTTAATATCATATGACAAGGCTAGCTGCTAGATATTATTCTATCTTAAATATTGCAAGTCTTTTTTAAGTGCCCAGTCATTGTTAGGAGCAATGATTGGTTTTTTGGTCTTGAGTAGGTTTAAACAGGTTAAGTTAACAAGTTGTTCACCAGCAATGGACAAAGAATGGCCATACTTCCCAAGGTTATATTCTGAACTCCATTTCACTTAGATGTTAAGATGTCTTTGTTATCATCCAAATAAAATTACTAGTTTTCATTTGTAGAAATTCAATAGTGTATCAAAATGGGGCACAAAGTTTTGTCAACACAATTCAGGCTGAGGAGGGGAATCCATAAAAAATACAAGGTAAAACTATTTTATTATTTCATAGAGAGCAATTTAATTTTCAATAGTTTCATTCTATTACAATAATATCGAACAATTTATAACTTAAATTTATAGGAGTTAAGTGAGAGATTCAAGAAAATGAGGGCAAAGCAAACAATACTACACACAATGAGTGTAAAGGCTATGCTTGGCTTGAAGATGAGATGGTAAAATTAATTGCTTGTTAATTGGTTACTTTGTAGAGAAAAACAAGCATATCGCCTGATAGCATAACAAGAGGAGATGTATGGATTCGCAAGCATACAAGGAACTATGGTGGATTTTTAAATGAAGAAGTTGTAAATACAGTGGGAATAGACAAATATCCATTCCACTAGTCACTTGATTGAATTTGGCATTCAAACTGCTCCTTCATACTCGGCGTATCCAATTGTTTGAATTTGGTACTTGGTCAGACTCACATATTGATCATGATAGAATAATCTTGTTGCAATTGCAATTGGGAAGGCCTTATTTCTCATGTTTAGTTACCTCCACTTGTATAGTCTTTGTCATATGTTTAGGCTGTTAGGAAACCTCTTCTTGAATGTGGGATATGAGATAGATAGATAGTCTTTAATTTTGAGTGGATTAGAATAATAGATTGCTTATTAAATTGAGATTAATTTACTAATTGTTCAGTACGTTATTTAATGGATTTACTCTTCTTCTTTTCTTCTTTTTTTCTATGGGTGACGTTTCAGCAAGAAGACGCTAATTTGTGGAGAGGAAATGGTCAACTACTAACACCCGATGTTGCTTAGTATCTTTTGCTATCTATGTAGATGAAGTCGCTTAGGTCTGGAGATTTGAAAGTTAGCACATCTATTGAAATTGCTTGGTCTTTTTGTATTGCTCTATTGACATTAGGTGCATCAGATCATCAATCAAATGTTACGTTTTTGTATTTGAAATTTCTATTGATTAATCCAAGCACATGGAGTTTAATCCCTTCATTAGTCTCATTCTGGTTCATTATCTATTTTATTCTTCAATACTGGGTTAGATGACATTAGTTTTGTAAATTTTGAGTTTTAACAGGTAACATGTATTGAATGAATGATAAAATCAACATGAGATTTATTATTACCAAAAAAAAAATAAAAAAATCACGTCGTCCACAATAAGCCGTAATTGCTAATTGATAGTATTCCTTTACGACGACCAGTGCGTGTCATAATTACTTGTACTAAATTATGGCTCACTATGCAAGCCGTTTAAAGTAATTATAACAATGTTACATGCACACCATAGTAAGGTTTACGGCGTGTTTTTTGTATGATTATTTGCGATTGGAAAAACATGTCGTTGAATAATATTATTTACGATGCGGGCTTTTACTGCTTGCAGCCTTGCGTCATGAATGATACTTTACGGCATGCTCTTTGCGTCATAAACTATATGTTCTTGTTTAGTGTTTGTTAGACAATAACCTTACCATAAGGAAACTACAATTTTATACGTTATCCACTCAAAAACAATTTCTAAAGAAACAATCACTACTACATTTTACACTTTGCACGGCGAAGAGAATTTCGTCGCACAAAATACATTATAGTCGCACAAATTTAAGCGCGACTAAAACATCGTCGCGCAGAATCCGTCACGCAAAGATCGTGAAGAAAGACATTGCGCGACGAAAAAATATTGGTCGCACAAGTTTTGCACGACGAAAAATATTGGTCACGCAAAGTTTGAGCAACGAAAAACATTGGTGGCTCAAAGTTTTGCGCAACGAAAAACTTTGGTCGCGCAAAGTCTTAAAAAAATATATAAAAATTTCCCGCGTCCCATTTTTGGTACCCACCCAAATTTTTAGAGTTTTGCACGATAAATACTAACGTCGCGCAAATATTTGCGCGACGAAATATTTTTTGTGTTTTAAAATTCTTTAATTAAAATAAACTAATTTAATAGTTTGGGCGACAAAATATTTTGTCGCGCAAGGTTTTTGACTTTTTGTTTCCTTATTCCTGTAATATTAATTTAATTATATTAATTTATTCAAATTTTTACTTTTAAAATTTAATTTAATTGTATGATTTTTTTTAATTACTTTAATTTAAATATATTAATATTTTCAAATTTTTACTTTTTAAATTTAACTTAATTGTATGATTTTTTTTAATTACTTTAATTTAAATTGACATATTCAAAATAAAATTACATATGAAAAATAGTGATCAAATTATCCAATAAATATATATACATAATATTCAAAATGTACACATAAATTAACAAAGTACAATAATAAAATCCTAATACAAGCGTATTGTGGTGGTAGTGGCGGATGATATGTGTTGATAGCTTCCTAATCCTCAACTTTAGCCGTCAAAATCTTGATGATTCCCTATATATAAAAAAATTGGTCAAATAACAACAACAACAACAAAAGGGCATAATCTCCCCTAAAATTGTTATACCACAAATCCAACCCAAACTCCAATCCCTCCCCTTTACTCAACCCCAAACCCCACCCAAACTCAAAACTAACTCCAAAAACACATATTAATGAAAAAAATTTAAAATTTGGAGAGAATATACCTTTTAGCAAGATTGAGAGTGAGTGAGAATGAGAGAGAGAAGTTATTGTGAGAGAATTAGAGAAGATAGTGATAGAGAGATGAGAGAGTGAGTGAAAGTGAGAGATAGTGAAAAGAGATATGAGAGAGTGAGTTAGAGTGAGAGATAGTGAAGAGAGAGATGATGAGAGATTAAGTGAGAGGAGTGAGTGTGAGAGAAAGTGTGGGATTTGGGGAGAGGGAAAAACAGAGGAGAGGTAAGAGTAGAGAAAGACATTGAGAAAATAATAGAGGAGTTATTTTGGTTTTAAAAACCGTATCACTTTGCGCAACGAACAATATTGTTGGTCGTGCAAAGTTTTAAGTGACGAAAAATATTGGAATGTTGGTCACTCAAAGTTTTGCCCGACGAATACTGGAATATTGGTCGCGCAAAGTTTTGTGCGACGAATATTGGATTATTGGTCGTGCAAAGTAAAAAAAAAAAAAAAATCCCACATCCCATTTTTGGTATCCACCCAAATTTTTAAATTTTTGCGCGACGAAAAATACATATTGATCGCGCAAAGTCTAAAAAAATTCTCGCGTCCCATTTTTGGTACCCGCCCAAATTTTTGCGAGACGAAAAATATATATTGGTAGCGCAAAGTTTTGAGCGACAAAAAATATTGGTCGTGCAAAGTCTAAAAAATATATATTTTAACAATTCCCACGTCCCATTTTTTGTATGCCCAAAATTTTTAAAGTTTTGCACGATGAAAAATATTGGAATATTGGCTACACTCCTTGACCCTATATGAATACAATGAATTAATTCGATCGTCAATTTAAAATATTTACACTAGTGGATACCACAAAATCTTATGTTATATTTAACAAAAGTATAAATAAACTCTTAATTGTTAGTGAATATATTGTTTTGATGACATACGCATTCTACGAAACTAGTTTCAACGATCCAACCGTCAACCTTGTTTGTTTATACTTCGAGATCATATACTCCAAAAGAAGAAAGAAAAAGGTCTTTATAAGCAAGGAAGTCTCATACTAAGTAAATGGAAGTTAGGCCAAATGGAAACCAATTGGGCTTCAAAATCAATTTGGGCATAGGGGCACTTTCAGATTTAAATTAATTTTTTATTATTCCGAATTAGTTTAATTAACTATTTTCTAAAAATTGTGACTCTTTTGATAAGATTTCAGAAGTTTATTTAAATCAAACCAAGCCTCATTTGGCAAACATAGAAAAAAGCATTCTACAAACATTTCACATGTTTGAGAGGAAAACAAACAAAGTTCACCAGATTCTAAGTCCTAGTGCTAGGACTTAGAATACAAATCGTTGAATCCTAGGAGTCACCTGTAGAATTTATTCACCCGTTTTAGATTTGTTCCTATGATGGTTGGGTAAAGTTCCCAATTGTCTTCAAAACCATTGACTGGTTAACAAGTCAACTTTCTTTTGTGTGTGAGCGTGCCACTGTTAGCAATAAAAACCCTAGCAAACTTCTTAAAAATAGATAACTTGAGCCCCAAGTTACTGATTTCCAAACAAGCAATAGTGAATTTGGGTGAGGAATATGTCCCAAGTAAGTTCTTTTCTTGCCTTAGACTGGTGAAGACTTCACAATTTTTCACAGTACAAAACTGGTAGTTCTGGCCAGAATAAATGAGAAGAGAGTGAACTTTTTTCAGGCAGAACTGCCTTTTACAAAGCTCAACAAGGGAAGATCAACTCTGAAAAAGACAAAAAGAGCTTTTGGACTTCAATTTCTGCATGGATGGATGCTTCTGATCCGGGCTAGACTGGGTATATCTGTACTGGATTGGACTATCAACACCTTGAACTGTCAAGTTTCAGCTATAAATATATACCAACGTTCGAGTTTGGCATAGTTTTAATCTATTTCAAGCCCTAGAAGGCTTTTTGAACAAGCAGAATTGGAACCTCTTCAGTCTGGAAGGGTCAGAAGTGACTGGATTTGATGATTACTGAGCTGGAACTGCACTGTAGTACCTGTTCTGCTTGATCAGGGCTCTCCATAAATTTGTTGAGGTTTCCATATTTGTAAAACCTGAACTTTGCTTGATTTGGTTTATGCTGAACAATTATGTAAGAGAGAAATCTTGCTTTGAATGACTATTTCTCTGAAACTGAACTGACGTTAGAGATTTTGGATTATAGTTGACTTGTTTCTTATGGCTCAATGAGCTTTTGGTTGCTTCAGTGTTTTGAAAGTTTTTGAGATCAAGTGATCATTTTGAGTTTTTTGTTTTTGATCGATTTTTTGGCTGCCTTTTTATTTGTTCACACTACTACAAAAAGTGAAAAAGACGACCAGAAAAAGACGACGGTAGAAGAAAAAACCGTCGTTGTATTTAAAAAGACGACGGTAACAAAAAACCATCGTGGATAAGTGACTTAAACAACTAAAAACCGGAGGTACTGTTGAATATTTTTTTATAACGACGTACACAAATAAAAAAGCGTCGTCTTATTAAAAAGGTTTTCTTCAGAGTTAAAATTTGACCAAAAAACAACGACAGCAGGTATGACAAGCGTCGTCTTTTAAAAATCAAGTGTCATTTTTTTGGTAAAGACGTGGTTGTTTTGATAAAAACCGTCGTCTATTATATGTAAAGATGACGATTTTTATACAAACCGTCGTCTATTATATGTAAAGATGACTCTTTTTATAAAAACCGTCGTCTATCGTATGTAAAGATGACGTTTTTTATAAAAACCGTCGTCTATTGTATGTAAAGATGACGCTTTTTATAAAAACCGTCGTCTATCGTATGTAAAGATGACGTTTTTTATAAAAACCGTCGTCTATTGTATGTAAAGATGACGCTTTTTATAAAACCCGTCCTCTATTGTATGTAAAGATGACGCTTTTTATAAAAACCGTCGTCTATCGTACATAAAGATGACGCTTTTTATAAGAACCGTCGTCTATTGTATGTAAAGATGACTTCTTTTATAAATCGTCGTCTATTGTATGTAAAGATGACGCTTTTTATAAGAAACCGTCGTCTATTGTATGTAAAGACGACGTTTTTTTATAAAAAAAAAGTTGTCTATTATATGTAAACATGACGCTTTTTTAAAAAAAAAAGATAGTCTATTGTATGTAAAAATGACGCTTTTTATAAAAATCGTCGTCTATTGTATGTAAAGATGACGCTTTTTATAAAACCGTCGTCTATTGTATGTAAAGATGACACTTTTAAAAACTGTCGTTTATTGTATGTAAAGATGACACTTTTTATAAAAACCGTCATCTATTGTATGTAAAGACGCTTTTTATAAAAACCGTCGTCTATTGTATGTAAAGATGACGCTTTTTATAAAAACCGTCGTCTATTGTATGTAAAGATGACGCTTTTTATAAAAACCGTCGTCTATTGTATGTAAAGATGACGCTTTTTATAAAAACCGTCGTCTATTGTATGTAAAGATGACGCTTTTTATAAAAACCGTCGTCTATTGTATGTAAAGATGACGCTTTTTATAAAAAACCGTCGTCTATTTTACGTAAAGATAACGCTTTTTATAAAAAAAGTTGTCTATTATATGTAAAGATAACGCTTTTTATAAATAAATAAAAAGGTCATCCATTGTATGTAAAGATGACGCTTTTTATAAAAAAACCGTCGTCTAACAATTAAGAGTTTATCTATACTTTCGTTAAATATAACATAAGATTTTGTGGTATCCACTGGTGTAAATATTTTAAATTGAAGAAAAAATTCAGTCATTGTATTCATATAGGGTCAATGAGTGTAGCTGTAAAAAATCATCAAAATCGGAGTTAAAATAACCCTTAATTCATGATTGTTCATTTATAACCGTTGAATTTTTTTGTGTCGTTACTTGATCTCTAAATGTTTATTTTTTCCGATTTTTGGCGTATATGATGTCGAAGTATAAACAAAGAAGTTTGACAGTTGGATCATTGAAACTAGTTTCTTAGAATGCGTATGCCATCAAAACAATATATTCACTAACAATTAAGAGTTTATTTATACTTTCGTTAAATATAACATAAGATTTTGTGGTATCCACTAGTGTAAATATTTTAAATTGAAGATCAAATTCAGTCATTGTATTCATATAGGGTCAATGAGTGTAGCTGTAAAAAATCATCAAAATCGGAGTTAAAATAACCGTTAAATGATGATTTTTCATTTATAACCGTCGAAATTTTTTGTCTCGTTCCTTGGTCTCTGAATGTTTATTTTTTCCGATTTTTGGCGTATATGATGTCGAAGTATAAACAAAGAAGTTTGACAGTTGGATCATTGAAACTAGTTTCTTAGAATGCGTATGCCATCAAAACAATATATTCACTAACAATTAAGAGTTTATTTATACTTTCGTTAAATATAACATAAGATTTTGTGGTATCCACTAAGGTAAATATTTTAAATTGAAGATCAAATTCAGTCATTGTATTCATATAGGGTCAAGGAGTGTAGTGGTAAAAAATCATCAAAATCGGAGTTAAAATAACCGTTAAATGATGATTTTTCATTTATAACCGTTGAAATGTTTTGTCTCGTTACTTGATCTCTGAAAGTTTATTTTTTCCGATTTTTGGTGTATATGATCTCGAAGTATAAACAAACAAGTTTGACGGTTAGATC
>NC_024126.1:17293784-17303845 GCF_000346735.1 Prunus mume | reverse complement strand
GGATTTTGGGAATTAATTTACATTTTTATGATTTATTTTCATTTATTTCATTTTAACACATTTTTACAATATGTTTATATACATTGTCAAAAAATTAAAATAAACCTATGTTTTTTTAAATAAATGTATATTATCAATTATTGTTTTGTGACCACCAATGGATCACATAAACCTTAGGGTTATGTAATATGGAAAGTATAATGACTATTGTGCTTTGTCTCTAAATCATTTTGAATTTTGTTATCACTTCTAATTTTAAAATCTAAAATTAAAATTTTCAGTCATGTAGGGAATACATATTGTCTCAATGCATAGAATTTGTCAGTTTATTTTTTGGATTTTTTATGAATATTAGTAATTAAATACAAATAAAATTAATTTTAAAATTAATTTTTTTAAAGATTTAGGGGAGATAAAATATTCCAATGAGTGCATAGTAGTTGTCAGTTTATTTTATGAAATTTGTTTTGAAATTATTACGAATATTAGGAATAAAATATAAAAGTCATACAAAAATTGATTACAAAAGTACATAACCGACGTTGCATCAGTTTACAACGACGTTAAGTAATTCGTAACGTCGTCCTAGTAAACATAAAACGTCGCAATGTAATAACCGACGTTTTTAGTTATTTACAACGTCTATTACTATTATGATGATGACGTTGTTTATGGATACAACGTCATCATTTAACATGTAACGGACGTTGTATGTCTCTACAAATTTTTTCGTAGATTTCAGTTTTTTAAAGAAACCGACGTGTAAAGAACCTTAAATGTCATTTTTGAGAAATGCCGTCGATGTTTTGTTTCCAACTATATATAAGTGACGTGTAAAGATGAAGGAGACGTCGGATTTTGGGAATTAATTTACATTTTTATGATTTATTTTCATTTTAGTTCATTTTAAAACATTTATATTTTATACAAAAAAAAAAAATATTAGAAACAAAAACATATTTCATTTGATTTTTTTGATGAATGTTCAATTAATTACTAAAAATATGTTTATATACATTGTCAAAAATTTAAAATAAACCTAAATATTTTAAAATACATGTATATTATCAATTATTGTTTTGTAATTACTTGTTCACGAATTCTGCCCATTCCAGCCTGACTTCGTCAATATGTTCTTGAGAATACACAACTGGTTCCTTTTTCTTGTCAAACTGCAAATAAATAACAAAAATCAACGTGTTAGAAGCAATAAAACGACGGTTTTTAAAGCAAACGTCGTGGTGTTAAAATAAAGAAATTATATATTAAATTTTACCTTCTTCTCAAAGGCTAGGGCAGGATCATGAATTATATCTCTCATGAAACGCATCACGTAATAGCCACACTCTACAGTTGCTGGTTGTCTAGGAGTGCCTTGCAGATTTTTCCATATGGGTGATTTACGTGATGATTGTTTCCCTATGTGAGAGTTATACATTTTGATTGAACTGTATTAAGAAAACAAAAAGTGTTAATGACAAAACTAAAAATCAGCATCAAAATTATTAATCGTCGTGGTAAATAAATGAAGATGATGGTTTTGTAAAACAAATGACGTTGTATTTTATATACAACGTCGGAAAATAAGAACCGTCGTTCTGTTTCATTCTAATGTTGGTGACGAAGAAAAACGACGTATAACTAAAGTCCTAAAATTAAAAACAAAATCGGCGTGGGATTTCAATTACGACGACAGTTTCAAGAAAATACTGACGTTGTAAATGAGTTAAAACGTCGGTTATAATATACCGTCATTGTGTTTTCACTACAACGTCGGTATTGGAAAAAGCCGTCGTATCAATCAAATGCATATATAAAAAATCATAGGTTTTCATTAAGAAACTTACGTGTTCACTATATTTCTCATGTCCTCGTTAACAGAGCGGTTTGGCAATGAATTCATGTAATAGACAGTCTCCTTATCTGGTCTCATAATTATTAACACCCACTGACCCCTACACAAAATTATCCATATATATTAAATATACTACAAAAAATAAATCACAAGGAACCAATTAAGTGTAGAAGGGGACTAACCCTGGATTATAAGGCACCAAGTAAAATTGATCCCTATCTGCCTTTTTCAGGCTTTCTGAGAGATGTTTTGAGCGGTGAGATAACGTTCCAGATTGAGAGTTGACTTGTCCAGGGTCCACGAGGCCAACAAGTTTTACCATATTTGCCATTTTTAAATAGTCAAATAGGTACCTAATTAAATATATGAAATTCAATTAATGAGATCTTAATTTAAAAGAAAGAAAATGTAAAAAAAACAAAATTGGATTTCTAGAATTACCTCATGTATACTGCAATCATTGTGGCTCCAATCTCAACCATGGAAGCAAACTGTAAAATGTCTTCACTCAAGAGCCAGGTATCATGATCAGTGCCAAACATTTCCTCAAGCATGTGAAGGCATGTGAACTGTAATGGTCTCGTTAGCAGGCTTCAACTTGGTCTCGACATATTGGCATAGGGCTAACAGAGGAGCTGGCATGTCAAGCTTTGAGAGATCCTGTAACAATAAATAAATAAATAAATAAAAGTTAGTGTGTTCATGAAGTAAAATAAACGACTCCAACAAATCAACAAAACCGACGTGGTATATAATATCAACGACGGTTTCTAGAATTGACGGGGTAAAGGTTATAAACTACGGTAAATACATAACAGTCGTTGTGTAAAAGTTATAAAGTTGCGACACAATAGAAAGGTCGTCCAGGTTAAACTAGACGACGGGTTTTAAAATAAATACCGACGTCTATTTAAAATTTAAAATTCAGAAAAAGCAAATGTAAGAGATTTTACCGTTTGATCTTGACGGTTTTCAGCAGCATCAGCATCAGCATCATTCATGGGATTGTCTTCATCCAATTCAGGGGCTCTCACATTGGAGCAGCTTGCTTTGTCAGACATTGGATTTTTTGGGCTTTGCTCTTGAGGAATTGGAGGAATTGGAGGAATTGGAGTAATTGGTGTAGTTGGTGTAGTTGGAATTTTACTGAGCATGTTGGGATCAAAGTTGGGAATTAGTTGACTGAATTGTTTCAACATAATTTCCCTCTCTGCTCTGACTGCCTCCATAACACTTTCCTTTGCCCTGGCCTCCATCTTTTTGGTTTCCTCTCTCACTACTGCCACAACACTTTCCTTCAATTTGTCAGCAAATTTTACTCTTTACTGTCTATGCAAATTGAAGAATTAAGTTGGGGAAACCCCAGCTCCAACACCTCTGACCCTCCCACCATGCTCAGGTGTTCCCAAAGCCATGGTCAAAACATCGTTGCTCCCAGACACAGTCAGAGTGCCCTCGGAGACTTGTTTTTTCAAATCATCCTAAAAGTGAGAGAGAGAGAGAGAGAATGTCAGTGAGTGAACAGATAGTAAAACTGAACAAATAAATAAATTAATAAAAATATTAACCAACGTGGTAAATAGGTTATAATGACGGTTTATTTTAAAAACCGACGCAGAAAATAATTTAATACGTCGTCCCAAAACTACCGTCGTTTTGTATACATTAAGACGTCGGTCCATGAAATAACCATCGTTTATTTGACATCACAGATAAAAACACTTAACCAAAATATTCACTAATCCAGAAATAGTGTACAAACCAATTGCAGAGAAATAAAGAGGGAGAGAGAGTGTGTGTGCGTGTGATATGAAGAAAGTTCAAAATTTAATTTAAAAAACCTTATACAGAAACACAAAACCGTCGTTGTAATTCAATGAGGACGTCGGTTTTATAAAAATACTGACGTTATTTATTTTTTAAAAGGCGGTGATTAAAAACCATTGTGGGGTTTTGTGTCTAACGACGGTTGATAAAAAGACCGACGTCTGAATGAAAAATAAAACCTCTGTTTTACAAGTTTAGAGCAGAGTCAGTGAAACTTACGATTAACTTTGCCTTCTTTGCAACCTTTGGATCATGGATGTTTCCCTGTTTATCTTCTCTTGCCTTCTTCCATAGCAGAGATCGATCAATTTCTTCACCGGGCATGGTTTCTTCCAATTGATCCTTCAAACCAACGTACCCTTTTCGAGACAACCTATGGTTGTACTCGCATTTCTCCCTTCTCTGTGACTGCTCAGAATGCACAGCCTCAAAATCTGGGGATAACCTTGAAGCTACAAAGGCATCCCATTCAGATATCTCTATGAAGTTATAAAGCTGAGGGGGCTCTTTTAACTTCTCCTTCTCATTTGCGAATGGAAGGATAAACTGCCTAGTTAAGGTCGACTTAAAATCCTTCCATTTTTTGGCGGCAGACGACAGCACCATCTTCTTGCCCCCTTCCCCAACAACATAAGCCATTTGAACAGCTTCCCAAATCTGCTCCTTCAGGTCCTTAGGCAATTGAGTCCATTTCTTGTCCACAAGAGGGACTCTGGTGCGTGCCAAAACACCAATGTAACTCTGCATCTCAATAGCAGCTTTGCCATATGGTCTGCCACTTTGGCATCAAGTCAATACATACCAAGGTTGGTTGGGGAGAAGAAATATCAAATAATTCATATGTATGGGGAGAATTTGCTGTAGATCTAAGAGCAAAGACTTGCTCTTGTATGGGAGGAGAGAGGAAAGAGAAACATTTACGTCCAAGATGCACTCGTAGGTTTTATCAGGTAGCAGAGTTACTGCCTAAGTTGTAATTTTTTTTTTAAACACTTGAGCCAAAATGATGTTGTTTTTGGCTAGGTTATTTATTTATTTATTTATTTTAAAACACTTAAGTGGAACGACGTCGTTTTGACGTAGAGGAAAAAAAAAAGACGATGTGAGAGCTGCACAGGCGCGCAGCAAGCTGCTTGCTACCTGTGTGTGCTACGGCTACTTCCTCTTTGTGGTATTTCATCAAACACCTTCTAGGGAATTTTCAGGGGTTAAGTTCTTGGCCTCCTATGGTAGATT
Organism: Prunus mume; assembly: GCF_000346735.1. The sequence continues at coordinate 17,298,927 of NC_024126.1, read as the reverse complement.
CTGGGTTTGCAGGGGTCAATTGACCCCTCTTGCCACTATGTGGATCTGCCATTGCACATAGGTCCTCCTCGTCTCTTTCTTTTACAGTTGTAATGCCAAGGAACGTAAGCTGGGTCATATTTCCAATAAATCTAATAATGTTTCCTTCTGATTCAATATATGCCAAAGTTTGCAATTTCTTCATCTTACTAATACTTGATGGTATTCTTACAAACACAATTAACATAGAAGAAAGTACAAACACGCCAAATATAAAGAATCCATTATCCAAATCTCAAAAGCTAATCATCAACATACGTCTGCCCATTGTTGAAGCGGCAGATGCAATTTTATGAACATCAACTTGGGTATTATTTGATTTTCAAAAAGAGTAAAAAGAGTACTCATGGGAAAATTCTTCAATCAGTGTGGACTTGTTTCTGCAAAATACATAAAAAGACAAAAGCGATATTATAATAACAAACAAATTATATGGCTTTACATCCAAATCATTAATTTTGGAAATATTTCAAATCATTAGGTTTAGGAAAGTCAATGAAAGGAAAAAAGATACTTACATATATTTCTTACATTTCTCGTCGACGAGTAGCATCCTTGGATGATCCACACCTCCTTCTTTTATGGAATCTCTAAACTTCTCTGAAACATTATCAAATCTGTATCCATGTAGTTTAGCAAGGTGCTCAATACCCTGTGGCAATGTTTCTAACATCATGCAACTACGAATGTCTAAGAACTCGAGATTTGGCATCGTCCCTTTTTCTATAGTTATCTTATTTAATAATCCGAAATTCTGAAACTGCAAATACCAAAGCTTCACAAAGCCTCTGTTGAAACGTAACTCTTTCTTAACAGAGGTATTATCAAGCCAAAGAGAACGTAGAGAGGGCAATGCTTCAATATGAGGTAGAAAATCTTCTTCAAGTCTGGACCCACGCAGATTCAAATATGCGAGAGAGTGGAGTGAACAAAACCAATGTGGTACCTTTTCCAGTTTACCGACCAATCTAAGTCTATCAAGGTAGGGAGGCGGTGAAGACAATGCGTCAACTCGAAGAAATTCCTCTCCATCAGCTACAAATAAAAGCAAGCGGGAAAGGACCTTCATCTCTTGAATTGAGGCACATAGGTCCTCCTCGTCTTTTTCTTTCACATTTGTAATGCCAAGGAACGTAAGCTGGGTCATACTTCCAATAAGTCTAGTAATGTTTCCTTCTGATTCAATATTTGCCAAAGTTTGCAATTTCATCATCTTACTAATACTTGATGGTATTCTTACCCCAATTATCTTTCTGGAAATGAACCTGCCCATAAGTAAATGGCGTAAGTTTAGCAACTTGGAAATCCCTCTTGGAAGTGCCTCTATTTTTGTCCCCGTGATGTTCAAGGTCTGAAGGTTGTGGAGCTGCCTAATGGATTCCGGAAGCTCCGTAATTGGAGTTCGACTCAAATTTAAGTATTTTAAATTAAATAAGGATGTTAGATTGTCTGGCAGATTATCAATTGGGACATCCTCCAAATCTAGAACCTTCAGCAATTTAAGGTCAGAAGTAAATTTATTTGGGAAAGAGAATGAGGATAAGTCAGTGGCAAAGACGAGAAACGAACAAGGCCGTGATATACCTGTGCATGATCCAATTTCTCCATTAGCTGTTTGAATTGACAAACGGAGTGCCCTAGTTTCTTCTACTGTTTCACTCCCATCATGTACAGCGCAAAACTTTTCTTCTTTTGCTATAGATAGGGCAATCTCCCGCAAAAGATCATGCATCTTACATGCTGGGAGGGGTCCTCGAAACCTTTGCTGTAGCATGTTACGAAAAAAGAGTTCCATAAGATAGCTATTTGCAACTTCTTCTGGCGTGAGCCCTTCGACATGTTCAACAAATCCTTCAGCGATCCACAATGTGATGAGCCTAAGATTTAAGATCACGTGATCTTCAGGGAAAAGTGAACAATATAGAAAGCATTGCTTCAATCGGTATGGCAAATCATTAAAACTAAACAACAAGATGCGCATCTTCATAGGTTCTAGCAAAGGACTGTTTGTTAAATGCCAATTTAAGCTGTTGTAGACTGTGCTCCACTCTGTAAGTGACTTCTTAGAAGACATAAGACCACTCAATGCTACGATCGCTAGAGGTAGGCCTTCACACTTCTCCACAAGTTCCCGAGCTATTGGCAGAATTTCTGTTGAACAAGATTTGTTTGGATAACTTGAGAATGCTTTCATGCTGAAGAGCTCCCACGCAACACCTTTTTCCAGCGGTTGAATCTTGTGAACATGGCTTTCAACTCCAAAAGAAGAGGATGCTATGTCTTCTCTTCGAGTTGTAAGCATGACTCGACTTCCAAGTTGTTTATCTGGAAATGAAAACCTTATTTTCTCCCAAAGGTGGACATCCCACACATCATCCAATACAACTAGGTACCTTTTAGTCTCCAAGTAGTTCATCAAAATCTCCAGCAATTCGTTATAACTCATGGCATTCATGTCTGCAGGGACCTCTTCCTTCTTTGCTTTGTGGAATTCTTTGATCAATCTTCTAAGTAAGTCTTCAATCACATAAGACTGGGAAACAGTAATCCACGCATAGCATTTGAAATGTCTCTTTACAATTTCATCTTTGAAAGTCCTTGCAACTAGAGTTGTCTTCCCCGATCCTCCCATCCCGACCACAGACACAACAGTTTGGCATTGCTCTTCATTCGTCAGCCATCCCATTAACATGTTCTTATCACCTTCAATCCCGACGAGTTCATCCTCCTTATGATAAAGAGAAGACAACGCTTGAATCTGCACCCATCTGCGAATATCCTCAGAAGAAGTACTTTTTCCTTCTACAGCTGCACCACCACCATATCTCTGACTTCTCTCTGTAATAGCTCTAATTGCCATCGCGATTTTCTGTAACTTGTTGGCTATTTTACGCTTATACCAAAGGTGCTTTGGAAAGTGAATGGTTTTGTGGATCCACCTGGAAAATCGACAGGCAATTTGCTGCTCGTACACGTGATACATGAATTCATCAATGATGTTTTCAACATCATTGACCAAGTCTCGAACACTTCTGATCCACACTTGCTCTACTTGTGTGTGTGCTTTGTTGCCCTCGTCAGCATTCGCTAAGAAGGCTTTCATGAATTCCAGCTCCCGCTTAATCTCATCAACATGATCACCAACGCCCGCTATGGAGGCTGCTTCACTCTCGAGAATACCTACAAATTTGCAAATGAAGAGGTCTACTGAAACTGACGCCATAATGGCCTTATTTTGGTATATGCTAGCTTAATCAAAACAACACATCTAGAATTGATTCTGGGGAGCAATAAACCGGATGTAACACAAAATTTAAAAATCAAAATACATGAGAAGATAAGATTCCTTTGTGTGATGGTAGGTTGGGGCTCAGCTCAGATGTACTAGAAGAGAGAGGATCACAAGTTATTGCTTAGACATCTTGCTATGTGTTTATTATTGCTCTGGAAACTCGGAAAAGTAAATTCCATCTTGCCATGGATCTATTATTGCTGAAAAAGTGGGCCTGCTTTCATCATTTTGTGATCACAAGTTCCTCATCGTCGAACCCGCCCAATAAATGATGTATTTATTTTAAATTAATAATTATATATACCTATTATCAAATTTTGTTTTTAATTTTAATTTTTTTTAATGTGACAAAATGTGAATTTACCATATTATTCTCATTTAATTAATAATTTCAATTCTTAATATTTGAATTAATCAAGGGCATTTTCTGGTATTTTGAATGTTTCATCATTCTCTGTCTTTTGCTTTATATATATGGATAACAATTAAAAAGTTTTAATGTATAAATAACTAATTAAATAATATTAAATTAAGTTAGATTACTCTATTAAAGTAGCATGGCCGCTATGATTTAGTAGCTGTATGTATAATGTACAACCACATATCCTTTTCTTGCGCAAGTTTTTTTTGTTTTCCATTGAGTGAGGATATTCATCTTGACGATGAATTGTTGATGAAAACAATATGTTGTATTAGTTTCATTAATTTTTACCCCATTTTTTCAAAGAAAATGATATGATTTTATTATTTTTGTCAAATTGAATTGAAATGAATTTGAGTAGTTTAGTGAAACTTATAGTTTAATTGAATTTAATTAAATTGAATGATAGTTTAAGGTGAAAGTGAAATGTAATATGGATAGTTTTTATAATTTTTAAATATATAATTGGAGATTCGGGCGTGGTTTGGGATATAATCCCCGGATGGGGACGGGGTCGGGGATTCCCCAAAATTTCATAACAGGAATGGAGGTGAGGACAATACCATCCCCATCCCTCTCCCATCTAATGTGTTTTTATTTTTTATTTTTTAAATTAAATTTTCTGCACATGTTTTTTTATTTTTTGGCTGAAATATAGTAATTGAATTCAACTAAACTAACAATACAAGGCCCACATTTTAACAATCAACATTAAAATATTTTAATGTGAACTTTCTTTTTTGTGCGTATTAAAAACATAAAATATCAAAAACACGATGACAGTTGGAGGGAATGATTTTCCCCACGAGAATATTCGTCAAAGATTTCTTCGTCTTCTCCGCTTTTCTTTCTCTCTGCAAAACATATCGGAGTAAAAGGACCACACCCGGGGGGTGTTGGCCAAAGGCCCTCCGATGCCTAAGTTAGGTAAGGTATTTCAAGGAAAACCGGATGGCCGGAGCCGTGTGTGGTGGCCGGAGCCTTGTGTAAGGGAGAGAAAGAAAGTGGTGGCTAGGGTTTGTGAGAAATGATTTCTGCAGAGTTTCAGTAGGAATTTAGACGTACCTCCACCCTTGTGTGTAGCTATGCTTTTATAATGGTCTTGGAGGCTAGGGTTTCAGAGGAATAATTCCGTAGATGGAAGGGAATTATTCCTCCCCTTTATGGAATTGATTTGATTAATTAGGGATTTGATTTATTAGGGTAAATCAAATCCCTAATTGTGGTAGGTATCAAATCAAATCCTATTTCAATTAGGTAACTCCTCATTTAATTGAGAATCGGGGTAGGAATTAGGAATCAATTCTCAACCCAATTAGGTAGTCTTCAATTTAATTGGGTAACCCCCAATTAAATTGAGTAACTCCCAATTAGGTTGATTAATTCCCAAT
>NC_024126.1:17247698-17276963 GCF_000346735.1 Prunus mume | reverse complement strand
AAAAAAAAACCCAAGCACTATTTAAACATAGAAACACACCCAAAATCAACCCCAAAGTCAACTTTTTGGGTGTGTTTATAAATGGGTTTTGAGTGTGTGTAATGATGAGTTTTGGGTGTGTTTATATGTTTAAATAGTGCTTGGGTTTTTTTATAATTTCAACCCTCATTTTGGGTGTTTTAGTGAAACTCCCTATAATATAACGACCTATCTCGAAATTTCTTTTGGATTGAGAAATTTTAGCTTACTTGGATGATTTTGCCCCTAGGTTTTCATATTTGGGTTTTGAAAGGATCTTTTTTGCATCTTTTTGTTGTAAACAAATAAAATGCCTGAAAGGGAGAAAATGATTAATAACTCCAGAATGAGAGCCCACTTGATTAAGGACAGTACTTTGGAAATTTTACTTCACGGTCCTTTTTTCAATAAAGCTGATGGTTATTTATTTCTAAAATTGTCTCTAATATCCTTGTAATCATGACACGACCTTTTTTTGTTTCTCTACAACACGCAAGTTTGCTACCTCCCTCATACACAAACCTTACCCACGCATACATTGTACCCCACTTAACGACATTAGTGCATGTGTTACCTTTCTTTTTTTAATTTAATTTTTTTAGATTTTGTATGTTATATTTTATTTTATTTTTGAATTTATATATATATATATATATCCACATATGTTATAAAATTAGAGGGAGAAAATATAGAGAGAAGTGATATGCTAAAAATAAAGTTTCACCATGTTTATTTTTCTCTTAATCTTTGGTAGAAACACCTATTTATAGGCTTACAAGATAAGAGATTGAATATCATCATTTACAATATACATATAGATTACAAACACTAATTATAAATGTTTAGTGCATAGGTTACATAAAATCCAACGGTGGAATACTAAGAGGTATGGTGGTCATCCACCAACTCATGCATTTACAACACTCCCCGTTAGATGTCCACCATACAATGACATAGTTCTCTCATTAAAAAAACCTTGCTTGGAAAACCCAGTGGGACAAAACCGAAGCGAAGGGAAAAAGAGTGAAATTTTCTTCTGGATCATTGATATGGTGTTGGATGCGCTTATGTTGCCTCGTTAAAACCTTGATTAAAAAAACCCAGTGAGACAAAAACCTAGTTTAAGGGAAAAAGAGTGTTCGTGCTTAAACTAAACAGATAGAGATAAGGCTAACTTACAGGTGATGTGGCTTGTCTGGACTCGAGGAGCCTTCAAACCGAGTCGTCCTTCTTTGAGACGCGATGCTGGACTTGGCCTGGAGAGAGAAACAGCAAGTGAGGTCTAGGACACCAGTGCGGCGCCGGCCGAAGACCCTCCGATACCAAAATTAGTGAATAAGAGCAATTTCATTGATAGTGAAAACACAAGTCAAGTAAATAGTCTTACCTTTTGGTTGTGCCAAGGGGTTCTATTTGTAGAGAGCATTTGTGATGCTCTTAGTACTTAGTTTCGATGTGGGACTCATGGGAGTGTCTTCAACGGTCGACGCGTGTCCTAATAGGTTCTGGCGGGAGTTCCGAGGTTATCTGTCAGAATCAACTGGATGTGCTAACTGGTCGCTCAGCATCGTGTGCCGAAGGTTGGTGTGGGCATGTCAGTCGATGTCACTTACTGGCTTAACCACATATGAATCAGTGGAGTATGCGGATTGACCATTCAGCATGGCTCACTGAGCTGGTCTCAGCCTTGTCTATATTCCACGTGTCATGACGTGAGTGGGGGGATCAGATACGGTACAAACAAAGAGTACAACACCCATATGTCATGTATGTAGTAGAATTAGGATGCTCCCCCTGATTGATATCTCCCCCTGATTAATATATCCCCTTGATTTTCATTTACTTCTGGAATTTAGGCTTCAGAAAAAATTTTGGTAAAAAGGTTCGCCAGATTATCTTGTGGAGCATCAACAACTAATTTAATAGTTAGAATATGTTACAACAATATCAAATTTGAATTCAAAATACTCAAACTCTTAGTGTTAATTAAGAATATTGTGGTACTTTATATCCTTCAAGGGGTCGCTTCATCCGATATATCTCAAATATTTCATAAGTTATGAGGATTTCCATGTACCATATAGTCTTAATAAATATGCATTTACCATATGCTATAAGTTTCACATTAAAGTAACAACTACATTTATAGAAATGTGGATGCATCTACGATGAGATGGGAGACTAAAACCATATCTCTCCCAAGAAACCTTATGTCATATTAGTGATCTTATTTCACTTCACAAACACCAATTCATAACCTTCATATTAACATTTGTAATTCGGTGTTTGAGCTATAGGTTCAATATCCCACACTTCATATTTAGTGATAAATGGAATTGCCTATTTCCATTTTAGCCAATCACTTAACTTGTCGACATTCATAAGGCGAGAATTAATATAATCATAGCCCTTGATCATTGTAGTAGCTACTAATAAACCAATGTATCATCAATTTGTGATCCCACAATTCTCATGTGCATGCCCATGCATAATTTATAAGAATCTCATTGTTTTGGAGTACTAATGCCTCTTCAAGGGCTAATGTTGTCACTTATGGGACAAACATCTCTTTTACAATGAATTAATTAGAATATGCGGATCATAACCTCATATAAAGAGTTATTTTTTATAGGGCTTGAATTTTTCAAATAATCTCCACTTCTAGGGAGTTAAGTTTTTAGAACCTATATTTTTGTCATGCTTCATGCATACATTATATATAGTCACTTATTGTCATGTTAATGGATTGTGATACATGAATATCAATCCATGTTTGCATATTCATAACTTTATATATGCATTATCTTGATCAGAAAAAAAGGATTGATTCAATACTATTACACGACGTTCTTCAAGAACTGTCATTTCTCCCCCTAACGGCGGGAAAATTGTCTCAAAATGTAGGAAAATAAACTCACCATCATTATCAATTCAAATTGACTAGATTGGATAATGTGGGAGTTGTACTCGTAAGCATCTTGACAAGAGACAAATATGTGACCATTTTAGTAGGCACATTCAATAAAACTAGTGAAGTGATCTATAATTAAATGTTGTATAGGCTCACAAATATCCCCTTGAATTATTTAAGAAAAGAGGGCTCAAAGTCAATTTTTGACTGAGATGATCTTATGACAGCTTTTATTTGTGAGCATTCTTTGTAATGATATTTGTTGGACAAGACAATATTTTGAGTCTTTAAACGATGTCCTTACAAATTTATAAAAATCTTATGTATCATTGTGAAACATGGATTGCCAAGATAGTCATGCCACAACATAAAAGTTATTCAGTCAATGAACTTCTGGTTCATGATATCATAATCTTCAACTACTTTAATAGTTGTGTAATATTGGGGTCTCATGAACTTTTGGTCTATGACATCATAAACTTCAACTACTTTAATAGTTGTGTAATATTGGGGCCTCATGAACTTTTGGTTCATGACATCATAAACTTCCTACCCACAAAAAAAAAAGTAGAAAATTTCTCCAATAGATGCCTTTGGCTATCAATATTGGGGCGGTAATTCAAGACATTACCATTGTAAAATGAAATTAACTAATAACCCAACATAAATAAAATAAAATAAAATAAAATGACTAAAGTGGTATAAACGAGGAATAAAATAAATAAATTAAAGAGTATGAAATTCCTAGATAATCCAATATTAATGTGGATTCAATATGTAGATAAAACTACAAGTTTAAGAATTGGATTTCCAACCAATTCAGGTTCATATAGGCACAAATAAGTAATGAACTTCATGTTCATATATAGTATTAGGATCCATGAAAAACTATGAACTTCAGGTTCATATCAACATATATTCGAAACTTCAAGTTCGAATACATAGATCTAAATAAATTGAATTAATAGTTGTGCTTTGAACTTCATACTCAAATCGATATATATGCACTCGAAACTTCTGGTTCGGATTCTGAACATATGTAGTCCTCATGGAATTCTGATTTTGATTAATATAAAATTAAGGAGTTTCATGTCCTTATGTGCTCTTTAAATTCGCGGAACTTCACGCCCTCAATTATTTGGAATCAAAGAACTTCAGGTTCTGATTCAATCAAAAGAACTCTAGGTCCTAATCTCGTTATATGATGAGGATCGAGGAACTTCGAGCCCTGATCTTTTGTATAATACAAACTCATCATAATAAGTAAAATCATACTTAAAATTAAATAAACAAACTAATAAAAAAAATATGGCATTATATTCATGTGTAATAAGAATAAGAATTGTTTTTCTTAAACGAGCATAATGAAGTCTGATGGTGAGTACAAAAAAACTCTATACCGTGTGATGACTCTAGCTCATATAAGAAGAATGAAAATTCATATAAAGAAAACATACCAAGAGCAATGTCGTACTGATAACGTGTTATAAAACTAGAGGGAGAAAATATAGAGAGAAGTGATATGTTAAAGATAAAGTTTCACCATGTTTATTCTTCTCTTAATCTTTGGTAGAACTACCTATTTATAGGCTTACAAGATAGGAGATTGAATATCATCATTTACAATATACCTATAGGTTACAAGTACTAATTACAAATACTTAGTGCATAGGTTACATAAAATCCAACGGTAGAATACTAAGAGGTTTGGTGGTCATCCATCAACTCATGCATTTACAACAACATAATATTAATGGTTCTATTTTACACAATTTTTTGTATGTTACTCCAAATATGGTTTCTAGAAGTTTTTTTTTTCATTTTCCCACTTCTCTTTTGTCCACTCACACTCTTTTTTGTTTTTCAAATTTTTTTAATCAATTTTGTTCTTTTTTGTTCTTTCTCTTTCATATTCTACTCTTACTTTATATTAATTTCTTTTTACTTTATTTTTTATATTATTTCTTTTTCTTTATACTTAATTTTCTAACTTGCACTCCATTTTCAACAGTGTTAATTATTTCTTACTCGATAAAAGGAAAAAAATATATTAAAAACCCAATTCCTCAAAGTTTGGGTAGGTAATGTCAAACGTTTTATTCAGGTTTCAAATAAGATTCTCGAAATTATTTTAGTTTTGATTAACTTTTCCAATCGATGGGCTTTATCAATTAATCTTAATGGATTTTTTTTTCTATGTTGTTGCTTAATTTTCAAGTGGTATGAATCAGACAATGCCCACAATTTAAATTCAACTTTTTACTTCTTTTTTTGTTGAGATTTGAAGAAAAAAAGGGTTGACGTAGGCCTTAGTAGTTGTTTGAACAGCTTAAAGTGATACGTTAGGATTAAGTTCCTTAATTCTTTGTTCATATGTTCTGGGTTTTGTTTTCTTTGTCTTTATATTCTCAACTACGATGAGAATTTAACAAATTTAGGGAGCGTATAACTATTTAGACTAATAAAATAGTTGTCGGTAATTTGTTCCTAATTATACAGTCTTGGTTTTATTATACGTTTCACTAGGTGTTCTTCACAAACCTATCTCTTGTTTTTCAATCCATCACCAACTGGTCAACAGAATCAATATTTCGCCCAATTTTGTTCTTTCTATTTCCACAATAACAAAATCCAATCTTTATTTCTCTTTTTCTTATTTGTTTCCATGGAGTAGTATCCCACGGAAATGGCATTTTTCTCAGATCATCTGATTCTGAATTTTTTGTTCATCCACATTGCCAAGAAATCAATGAACTAGATAGTGGCTAAATCGAAAACAATCTATGCGTTGAGTGGCTTTTCTTATTGTCGAAGTTTGGCTGGGTTGCTTTGCATTTGTGCACGAGGCTAATCCCTCTTGGGTTTCCATTAGTTTCTTTTGGCTGGCGGCTGTGAGTGAAAAGATTGGAAAATTGATTTATTTTTCTTTATTTTTATTTTTTGAATTAGAATAATTAGGGTTTGTTTGGGTAAAATAGGGAGCAAGAGTGAAAGGTTTAAATTACTAATTATATGTATCATTGGATTAATTCAATAACCTTTATTAAATAGGATCTCATTTTTAGGTCCTTAGGTGAGCGGGACTCTCCTATTACTAAAGGAGAGGCCAAAGCAATCGACACCAATATAATAAAATAATATTTATTATGGGGCCCATTTTTCCTTATTTTGTACTGAAAGAAAAATAAAAAATTAAAATCATTACTAAGCTACAACTAGGGGTGGCAATTTCCTATATGACCCGTTACATGACTCGAAACTCACTTGGAAAAAACACGATCCGAACCCGCACGATTAATAATTGGGTAATTTTCGGGTCAACCCGTTGTTGACCCGTTTATAAACGAGTGGGTTTCGAGTCAACTTGTCAATCCGCTAAAATACATGTTTAACCCGTTTATTAAACGGGTCGTGTCAATCCATGTAATACCTGCCAACTGGCGAAAAAATGAAGAAAAATATAGACTTTAGCACACACACAAGGGGTTTTAAACCCCTGCACCCGTTACATGACTCGAAACTCACATGGAAAAAACACGATCCGAACCCGCACGATTAATAATTGGGTAATTTTCGGGTCAACTTGTTGTTGACCCGTTTATAAACAAGTGGGTTTCGGGTCAACCTGCCAATCCGCTAAAATACATGTTTAACCCGTTTATTAAACGGGTCGTGTCAATCCATGTAATACCTGCCAACTGGCGAAAAAATGAAGAAAAATATAGACTTTATACATGTTTAACCCGTTTATTAAACGGGTCGTGTCAATCCATGTAATACCTGCCAACTGGCGAAAAAATGAAGAAAAATATAGACTTTAGCACACACACAAGGGGTTTTGAACCCCTGCCACATTCATTTCTCTCCAACAATGTATCCACCATGCTACAAACAACTTTGTGATTATATGTTATGCATTTTGATATTTATAATGTTTTTTTTAATCTCTTTTGTTTTTCTTTCTTTTCCGCATCTCTCTCTTTTTTCTTTCTTTTCCTTCTCTCTTCTCTCTAGTATAATCATAAGAAACCCCAATAAACAACAAATAATATAATCATAAAAGAGTTTAAATTGAAAGTGTAATCATCTTACAAAGTTTAAGCTCATATCAACCTCACAAAAACAAATAAGTACACAACTTAATCAAAATAAGCACAAATAAGCTTCAAACCAAAATCGATTACATACTCAGAATCTTGGCTTCAATGCTTATTTCATTCCATAACATTACATACATAAGCTTGCTAATGCATACATCGATTTATGGATCACATGTTTCTTTTTCACATTTTGAGACACCTGAGGCATCATGCAAGTCTACCTGAGCTTTCAAGGAGGCCACCTCTTTTGCAAACTGTTTTTTTTTTCTTTTCTTTTGTTTAAGTTTGGGAATGGTGTTTTCTTTTTCTTTTTCTTTTGCAAACTTGTTTGCATATGAATTTTATTTTTCAAAATCAATGTTAGTTATGATGTTTGATTATTTTGTTATCTTTGGATTTATTGATTATACATGTTTGCATATAAATTTTGTTTTTTTTTATTAAAATCAATATTTGTTGTGGTGTTTGATTATTTTTGTTATCTTTGAATTGTTTGAATTTGTTGATTATACATGTTTGCATACGAATTTTTTTTAAAAAAATCAATATTTGTTATGGTGTTTGATTTTTTTCATTATCTTTTGACTGTTTGAATTTATTGATTATTATACATATTTGCATATGAATTTTATTTTAAAAATCCATGTTTGTTAGCTAGAACTGGAATAGTAACCATTAAATTAATTAATTATTCCTTTATAATACAAAGACTCTTGGTGGAGTGTTGGTAAGCTCTTGGGTTTTAAAGAAGGAAGACATGGGTTTGAAACCCCTTGCCAACCTCTCTTTTTTCTTTCTTTTCCTCCTGTCTTCTGTCCTCTCTCTCTCTCTCTCTCTCTCTTTCTCTCTCTTCCTTACATTTTCTCTCCTCTCTCTATTTTTTTTTTCTTTAAATTTTTTTAGTTGTGAGTTTTGTAACGTGCATGTTATTATTTATGAAATTTAATCACGGGTAGTCAAAGTTTATAGTTCTTTGTACATAGCGATGTTGCTTTATTAGTTGCTACCACTTTTATTAAATAGGTTATTAACCAGGTAACCTGTTTAATAACCTGTTTAAGGCAAACCGAACTTGACACGACACGATTATTAAATGGGTTGGGTTTGGGTTGAGCATTCTTGACATGTTTATTATCCCGACACGACACGATCCATTGCCAGCCCTAGCTACAACAACATATTAATGTAAATTAATATTTAATGTGAGGTTCTCTTCAAAGGGGGCCATGTGCGGTTGCTCACTTTGCTCATGCGAAACGCCACCCTTGCGTCCCCCTGAATCGCTTCCAAAGCTAAAATCCAAAAATAGATGAATAAATTGAAGCCGTATTTAAAGAAAGCTACCATAAGGAAAAGTTTGTCAAACTATGTACCAATAGGTTAGATTAAGTATAAGAAAGCTTTCCACTACTAGTAACACCGATATTGCCCCCAACTTAACCACTTACAAAGCCCAGTAGGTGTGAGATTTTATCACAAAAGGCCTTGGTGGTAGTGGAACCACTTATTATAAGTTGTAATTTATTTTGTCAAGTTTCCAATGTGAGATTTATATTCTTTAGCACGCCCCCTCACATGGGACCACCACATAGTAGGTCACACATTGAGCCAAGTCCATATCGGAGTCAAACATTTAAGTCCAACACGTGAGCACTACATATTGGGTAAGGTAATTATTACACAAATTAACTTCAATACATGTATATATATAGGAAAATACTTGCCTCCTTCCCATAAAAGGTTCGAAGGTAGTCTTTGTCCTACACAAGCAAGTCATGGGATTGTTATTAGATGAAGAAAATATGAAGAACTTGATCACACCCATTAACGCTCATAAGAACAACACCACAAGAAGATACTAGAAATATGAGAAAGAGATTCTACTTAGTATGGTGTATATAAGAACCGTAACAGAGCAAGCATAAGAATCTTTTATTGTTATTTTTTTTAAGCAATATTAAGAGAGGGGGGAATCGAACTTAGAACCTAAAATACATTGGGACAAATGCTCTTAATCACTTGAACTACAAACTCCTTGCCCATATATAAAAATAACATCTTTCTCACGTCTCACCAATATCCTAGAGCCTAAAAGTAATATTATTATTTGGTTCATGTTCTTACATACTTCAGCTCATGTTATTTTCTCACGAAAATCAAGATTTTTCTCTTGTTCATTCAATAAAATTGATGTGTATAGATATACGATCAAAATCAGTGAACATATTTGTAATTAACAATGTTTTCAGCATTGCATTATATGCAATCTAAGTCGCACAAGCCCACCAAACGATGAAGTTTGATCAATTTCTTATATAATTGACTAAAATAAACATATATCTCATGAATACCAACTCCTGCTTAATCTCGATCATCAACTTGATCACGAACAGCTGCCATGAAGGCTGCTTCACTCTCGAGAATGGCTACAAATTTACCAATGAAGATGTCTGCTGAAGCTTTCGCCATAATGGCCTTATTTTGGTACATGCTAGCATAATGATCAAAGGAACATATCTAGGGAGCAATCACTCTGTTAAAGAGTGTTCATTTGTCTATAATAATCTACATAATTCCAGGAAAATTAAAAGTCAAATACTGATGAGGGATGCCTTTCGGGTCGGCTTGGAGTAGCAAATATCCGAGATATTAATCCCTAGCTACTACACTACACATGTGGCTAAGAATGGTGGTGGAGATGTCCCAAGTAGCAAAATATTCCAGATATTAACATGGCAGAATAGCGACAAACACAAACGAAGATTATAGTGCAAGCCACAGACACACGTGGCTAAGAATGGTGGAGATATCCCAAGTTGCCGGGACAACACGGGAACCAGGCAACATTCTGTTGACGTGAGTCTCCTAATTAATCAAGGAGATTTACTTCCTTGATTAATTAAGGGATTTACTTTCCTATTTTTTATATAAGTGATAAATCATTGTACAATTAGGAGATACTTTTCTAATTCTTTACTATATCTAATTCCTTGTAAAACCCTCATATGTAAACTCCTATATATACCTCCTTATGGAGAAGAATAAAATTCAACTCAAAGTATTCAAACCATATTCATATTTTAGCATGGTATCAGAGCCAGGTTTCTTGTGACATGTGCTTGCGTTCTTCTTCAAATTTAAGTGCTCTCCTCCCCTCCTTCAAGTGGGGGAGGGGGAGTGAAAATGATATGTTTATTGACGTATCCCAAGAAGATGTTGCTTATTTATTGACTCTGACAACCCCTTCTCTTCAAGGGGAGAAGGGGAGTGAGGAGAAGTTGTTTTGTCTCTAAACCCTTATCTCAAATTTCTTCAAACTCAAACCCTACATTATATTCAAATTTCTTATATTCAAATCCAAACCCTTATCTCAAATTTCTTCAAATTTCTTCAAACTCAATCCCTACATTATATTCAAATTTCTCATATTCAAATCCAAACCCTTATATCAAATTTCTTCAAATTTCTCGTATTCAAATCCAGAAGCCTAAATCAAATTCCTCATATTTTTTTTCCCAAATCCAAATCCCTCATATCTAAAGTCCTCAAATCCTCTTATCCAAAACCCTAAATCAAATTCCTCATATTTTTTCCTCAAATCCAATTCTCTCAAATCTAAAGTCCTCAAATCCTCTTATCCAAATCCCTAAACACATACCATCAAATCTTACACACATACCTCTTAAATCCAATTCCTACATCAAATTCAAACATCAAATTTCTCACATCACCTTCCCCACCTTCTCATATCACATTTTACTTCCGCTGCGATGTCAAGAACCCATACGATTCTCCATCTTATTGCAGACTCACAGAAGCATGCGGTCAATCCTGCTGACCTGGCTACCCAGACTCCTTCTTCTATCACCACTACCAAAGGTTCTACTCTTCATACGTCCTCCAAGATCAGATATTGCATATGTTGTGAGTGTGGAAGAGTATTTCATGACTCACTTACCAAGTTCGGCATTCGTGACATATATGCACCAACTTGAGGAGGAGTGTTGACGTGAGTCTCCTAATTAATCAAGAAGATTTACTTCCTTGATTAATCAAGGGATTTACTTTCCTATTTTTTATATAAGTGATAAATCATTATACAATTAGGAGATACTTTCCTCATTCTTTACTATATCTAATTTCTTGTAAAACCCTCATATGTAAACTCCTATATATACCTCCTTATGGAGAAGAATAAAATTCAACCCAAAGTATTCAAACTATATTCATATTTTAGCACATTCTATACATACACTTGATCTCTCCCACCACCTAATCAAATCAAGCACAAATTGTGAACCCAAGAGCTAAAACAATAGAAGGCAACATAGCCTACAATCCTATAAACCAAGCCCTGTAATCATTCTCTCCATTCTAATCAAATCTCTTCATTTCTATTTT
This sequence comes from Prunus mume, assembly GCF_000346735.1. The sequence continues at coordinate 17,265,533 of NC_024126.1, read as the reverse complement.
AAAACCCTCCAATTCTAACTCTAAACTCTTGTCCTAAATACTAACCCAAATACCTCTTAGCCCCGTCACACAATCATATGCATATTTGGAAAAACATTTGAGTAACACAAAATTTAGTGAAATGTTTACCGATAAATGATTGGTATGAGAGAAGATTTTAACACATGGAATGAAAGAGAGAAGGTTGAGCAACAATAAGGTTCCACATGTCCTACATCTATTGGGTGGTATACCCGTCACGTGGTGTACTCAAAACACCCAAAAATTACTCCAGATGCACTACATAGAGACATTATCAATTATTGCTTAGAAAACATTGTTAAGCATGACTAGTGTGAATGAATTCTATATGAAGAGAAATTATAGTCATAGGACCCGCGACAATTACAGAGTGGCAGTATAAACTAGCTAACGTGGTGATATTGTATCACTCTATAATTTCTCCTCAAGGCTAGTCAATCACATTTCACAATAAGACAAGTCAGTCCAATTAATTAATGATGAGTACTCCATATGATGTGATGTATATAAAAGTCTCCACTTCCAAACCTTCACATATAAACGGTTGCCGACACTACAACAAAATTCAACATAGGCAATAAATGTTGTGTACCTTGATTTCGTTAAAAGTCTTATACATTTAATGGCATGTCTTTGATATTGACGTACAAGTCACGTTTTTCAAACTTATTTGAAAGCTTTCGAAAACTCATCTCACCTCTAAGGACACGGTTGTTGAAGAAAAATGTGAACCTCCCAAAAAAAAAATTTCACCACCACTAATTAAATAATGGGGTTTTATTATTTTACGTTCGACCCATTCGAGACACGATGTCTCTTAATTACAATCCCTTACTTCAAGGGAACACCCTTTGATTCCATCATAAAGAAACAGAACGTATGTGTATGGTTTTGCAGCTGCCCCTAAGTCGAACCTCAAGGTGCCTACGTAATCCCTTGCGGGAATCAAGCGATTCGTAGTTCAAAGAATTGCAATGAATAAATGACTTATTGCAAAATGGGGAATTTGAATGAATTTGATTGAAGAGTGTTTGAGTGGATTTAGCTGAATAAACCAAGGATTTGATATGGAATTGTGTTTGAGGGAAAATTTGGTTAAGAATAAACCAGAGATTCTGTTTGGATTTAAGATTTGGACGGTTACATCTAGATTGAATCTTTAGATTGCCTGTGTACCCCTTCGAAGGGATTAAACCAACGTAGTTCGAATTTAGAAATTAATGGGTAAGTATAGCCCACTAAATTAGAATTTGTGTCTTTGAGACAATTTGGAGATTTTAAGATTTTCATAAGTAAATGACCCATGAGAAAAAATTGGAAATTAATGGGTAAGTATGGCTCACCAATTGAGAATTTGTGTTTGAGAGATTTGGATCTAATCGCAATGGAGTTTGCAGGGTAGATGACCCATGAAAGATTGGATGGTTCTGTTCCATTTTTCTTATTGTCAATGTCCGAGAAAAATAATGAGCAATTTTGATGAACCCACTAATTTTCTACAATTGACATTTGCATTTGGGAAAGTGTTTGGCGAATTTGGTTTGGATAAACCAGGGATTCAAATTTGGTTGCGATTGCATCTATTGGTATGGTAGACTGCCTACGTACCCTTGATGGGATCAAACCGAGGTAGTTCCAAATTTAGAAATTAATGGGTTAAGTGTGGCCCACTAATTTAGAATTTGTGTCTTTCAGACAATTTTGAGATTTTAAGATTTTCATAGGTAAATGACCCATGAGAAAAATTGGAAATTAATGGGTAAGTGTAGCCCACTAATTAAAAATTTGTGTTTAAGAGATTTGAATTTAATCTCATTGAAATTTGCATGGGTAAATGACCCATGGGAAAAATTGAATGGTTTTGTACCATTTTTCTCATTGTCAATGTCCAAGAAAAATAATGAGCAATTTTGATGAACCCACTAATTTTCTACAATTGACATTTGCATTTGGGAAAGTGTTTGGGCGAATGTGGTTAGAATAAACCAACGATTCAAATTTGGTTGCAGTTGCGTCTAGTGGGATCCTAGACTGCCTACGTACCCTTCAAGGGATCAAACCGACATAGTTCCAAATTTAGAAATTAATAAGTTAAGTGTGGCTCACTAATTTAGAATTTGTGTCTTTCAGACAATTTTGAGATTTTAAGATTTTCATAGGTAAATGACCCATGAGAAAAATTGAAAATTAATGGGTAAGTGTGGCCCACTAATTGAGAATTTGTGTTTGAGATATTTGAATTTAATCTCATTGAAATTTGCATGGGTAAATGACCCATGGGAAAAATTGGATGGTTTTGTACCATTTTTCTCATTGTCAATGTCCAAGAAAAATAATGAGTGATTTTGATGAACCCACTAATTTTCTACAATTGACATTTGCATTTAGGAAAGTGTTTGGGCAAATGTGGTTAGAATAAACCAAGGATTCAAATTTGTTTGCGGTTGCGTCTAGTGGGATGCTAGATTGCCTACGTACCCTTCAAGGGATCAAACCGACGTAGTTCCAAATTGATTTGGAAATTAATGGGTATGTGTGGCCCACTGATTTAGCATTTGTGTTTGAGAAATTTGAATCTAATCTCATTGAAATTTGCATGGGTGGATGACCCATGAGAAGAAAATTTGGAATGGTTTTGTACCATTTTTCATTGTCAATATCAAAGAAAACTAATGGGCAATTTTGATGAACCCACTAATTTAATTTGATCATTGACCCATGCATTTGTATCCATGCATGATTTGGAGGATTTGAGATTAATGGGCTTTTGTGATTGATAAACCCATTAATCCATATTGATGCTCCTTTGGTATCTTTTGGGATTGAGCTTGATGCTCGAAGCATGACCAATCATTTATTTGGATTGGAGTCACCGTCACAGCATAGTTGAGTGGCTTGACTCTCCGCTTGACTCTCCTTTCTAAATAGCTTCTTTGCCATGGTGATTGATTCCCATATTTCTTGTTGGGATTTTGTGGGCATGTTTGGTAGCCATCTTGCATTTGAGAATTAAGATAGATAGACCCGAATGCCATAAGCATTTTATTGAGCCTGCTTGACCGTCAATTGATTTAGTTCTCGTGAACCTTTGCTGACACTTTTGTGCACTTGCTTAGCTTGGTGCTGCAAGTGGTGAACTCACGTCTTCGTCCCTTGAAATACAAAGGGGCACAAGTGCCTAGACACTTTGCTTTCATTTGTTGCAGACACCAAAAGTGATGTGAGGGACTTGAAAACGCCTTGGTTTCAAACCTTCACCTTGTCTTCTATCTGTGTGAAGCCCAAAGCTTGTTTTATATTGTAAAGCAAATTCGTAAGCTTACTGGACATTTACAAAGAATGGGCCCTCTCAAACAATCACGCCTCTGACTAATTTTTATCGTCTTTGACTTCTTGACGTCAGTACAAGCCAGCTACTCTGTGAGTTTGTTGCTAAAGATTTAGTTGAGCCTTTTGGTTTGGGGGCTTCCAAATGCTTATTCAAGTGAAATGGTGTTAAAGCAATTTGAACAATCACTTTACCTTGTGGCTTGATTTTCCCTTTCGTTTGTCATTGGCATGGGGCCTTTTGCTTCTCCATGAAGCAAAAGAAAAGTATTGTATCTCCTCGATTTATCTTATTTTTCCATAGTTCAGCTCCTTCCTATTTAGAAGCTTGATAGATTGAACCGTGGAGGATGAACTTAGAGAAATCTGCACTTCCTTTGGATTGGTTCGCATGAGTTTGGACCCAAACTTTGTGTATTTAGATTGATGCAGCTGGCAGCTTTGGCTTTGCTAGCTTTTGTCAGATTTGCCAATTCTTCCTTACTTCTCCTTCTTTCTTGCATATGACTTGCTGGAGTGAAAATTTGACAAAACAAATCTTGCAGCAAACCCATTTTCTTTGTTTGCTAAGTCAAACAAACAGACTTTCATAGCCAATAAATCATATGGCCCTCCTTTTATTTTTAAATCTTATTGACTCTTCTCATTGTTGTTTGCATAAAGCAATTTTGGAGAGTGTCATATTTGGGAATGGCGCAAAGGCACAACACCATGGAGCCCACGACTGTAAATTTTCTTCTACTTGCATTTTTTTGGTTTATAGGCTTCCTTTTCCTTCTTTTTTTCCTCCAGGATTGCCAAACAATGGGTCGAACACCCCATCCGTTTCTTGTGAGTTGAATACCCAAAGACTTTCTTGTTGAGTCTTGAGTGAGCTTCATTCTCGTGGGTTAAATACCCAATATTTGATTTATGGGTTTTCCACCAAAATGGATTTGTTATCCAAGAAATTTGATTTGACCACCCAACATGGACTTATCATCCAATAAATTTGATTCAAGAGTTGCAGAGCCATGATGGATTTTGTATCCAATATTTATCTGGGTGCAAAACCCAAGCCTAATTGAGAGTGAAATACCCCGACTTTATTTTTAGGGCGCAATACCCAAATTTATTTTTAGGGTGCAAACCATATTTGTTTCAGGCTGCAAAACCCAAGCTTCGTTTCCGGGGTGCAAAACCCGATGCTTTGATTTCAGGGTTTAATACCCAATGACATACTTTACATCCAAATGATTTCGGGGTTACTCACCCATGGATTTGCATCAAGAAATTTGATTCAAGGGGTTGCCATCCATTAAATTGATTAAAGAATTGCCATCCAACATGGAGGACCTCAAGAGAGGAACTTTGTTGCAGATGCTACTTCTGTCTTTTTTTCCTCTCCAGCCTTTCAGCTGTTCTTCTTTGCCTTTGTGGCCTTGCGAGCCCTCTTTTTTTTTTTTGGAAGCCTCACCCCCTTTTTTTTTCTTTTCTTGCTGTCTTTATATTGATCACCCATGATAGAATGTTTTAATTTGAAAACGTGATGATAAGCTGAGCCTCAAAAATGGAACTGCCAATCTCCAATTAGAGTGCCCACTATTAATCAAACTCTCCTCTTTTTCTTTTTTTGAATTTCCTTCCTTTATCTGATCAGCAAGTTTGTTTTGTTTTGAGCACTTATCAACTTGGATTAGATAAGGTTTGTTGGACCTGGGATTTGACCAATACAACCTGGCAATTTTTATTTGGGAGTTTCACTAAAACACCCAAAATGGAGGTTGAAATTATAAAAAGCCAACACCCAAAACACTTTATAAACACACCCAAAACCCATCATTACACACACTCAAAACCCATTTATAAACAAACCCAAAAAGTTGACTTTGGGGTTGATTTTGGGTGTGTTTCTATGTTTAAATAGTGCTTGGGTTTTTTTATAAATGCATGTCTAGGATTAGGTTTATTTATAAATTTGTATTTGTATTTATTATTATTATTTTTTGGTGAAATTTTTTGGTTCAACAATGGTAGAACTTCTACCCTTTTATTCTTTGACCACCCCTTATGGGCTTTGTAGATTAGGTTTTCAAAACACGCTTTCAAAGTTGTCATGTTGAAAATTTGGAGGATGTTTATTTAGTCAATTATCTATTAGTTTATCACAAAAAATTGGAAAGAAATACATTGCATGATGGATTTAACTGATTTAAGTTGATTATAGAGCGAGTTGTGAGTGTAACCTAAAAACAGTTTAAATTCCATCAGTTCTGCCTAAAAACAGTTTAAATTCCATCAGTTCTGCCTAAAAACAGTTTAAATTCCATCAGTTCTGCCTAAAAACAGTTTAAATTCCATCAGTTCTGCCTAAAAACAGTTTAAATTCCATCAGTTCTGCCTAAAAACAGTTTAAATTCCATCAGTTCTGCCTAAAAACAGTTTAAATTCCATCAGTTCTGCCTAAAAACAGTTTAAATTCCATCAGTTCTGCCTAAAAACAGTTTAAATTCCATCAGTTCTGCCTAAAAACAGTTTAAATTCCATCAGTTCTGCCTAAAAACAGTTTAAATTCCATCAGTTCTGCCTAAAAACAGTTTAAATTCCATCAGTTCTGCCTAAAAACAGTTTAAATTCCATCAGTTCTGCCTAAAAACAGTTTAAATTCCATCAGTTCTGCCTAAAAACAGTTTAAATTCCATCAGTTCTGCCTAAAAACAGTTTAAATTCCATCAGTTCTGCCTAAAAACAGTTTAAATTCCATCAGTTCTGCCTAAAAACAGTTTAAATTCCATCAGTTCTGCCTAAAAACAGTTTAAATTCCATCAGTTCTGCCTAAAAACAGTTTAAATTCCATCAGTTCTGCCTAAAAACAGTTTAAATTCCATCAGTTCTGCCTAAAAACAGTTTAAATTCCATCAGTTCTGCCTAAAAACAGTTTAAATTCCATCAGTTCTGCCTAAAAACAGTTTAAATTCCATCAGTTCTGCCTAAAAACAGTTTAAATTCCATCAGTTCTGCCTAAAAACAGTTTAAATTCCATCAGTTCTGCCTAAAAACAGTTTAAATTCCATCAGTTCTGCCTAAAAACAGTTTAAATTCCATCAGTTCTGCCTAAAAACAGTTTAAATTCCATCAGTTCTGCCTAAAAACAGTTTAAATTCCATCAGTTCTGCCTAAAAACAGTTTAAATTCCATCAGTTCTGCCTAAAAACAGTTTAAATTCCATCAGTTCTGCCTAAAAACAGTTTAAATTCCATCAGTTCTGCCTAAAAACAGTTTAAATTCCATCAGTTCTGCCTGAAACAGTTTAAATTCCATCAACCATTCTGGCCAGAACAGCCTTTTTATACTGAGATAAATTGTTAAAGTCCTCACCCGTCTGAGGCAAGAAAAGAACTTACTTGGGAGATATTCCTCACCCAAATTCACAATCGTTTGTTTGCAGAAATCAGTAACTTGGGGCGCAAGTTATCTACTCCAAACTAAGTCTGCTAGAATTTTTATTGCTAGCAGTGGCACGCTCGCACACCAAAGAAAGCTGACTTGTCGACCAGTTTATGGTTCTCAAGGCAGTGAGGAACTTTGCCTTTCCATCACAGGAGTGAACGCCAAACGGGCAAACAAAAAAATATGTAGTAATTGATGAAAAAAGATTAAACACCTCATAATAATTAATCTATAATGATTTTACTGCAATATTTTATACTTTATACATTGCATGGTAAGATACATCATACATGAGTGACTTAGAACCACATAGAGTTCCCTTGAGGTTCAAATTTTTCACTGTCTTCATCATCTCGATATTATCGCGATATTTTGGCCAAATTTTGTTGAAGCATGTGAGTAATTATTGACCCCAATATTATCAATAATTATACAATATGTGTATGTATATTTTTCAAATAATCCTAGACTCGAAAAAACGATAATATCGACGATATTTCATCGATATTATTGATATTTAGTCCTTGGTAGGGAGCATGATCAATAAGGATTTAAACTACCAATTATATGTGACATGGGATTAATCTCATGGTCTTTATTAAATAGGGGCTCACAAGATCTTTATTAACTAGGTGCTCACAATACTTCATTTTTAGGTCCTTAGATGAGCAAGACTGTTTGTCCTAATAAAAACATGATCTTGATATTTTATCATTGGACACTAAAAGATAAAACAAACCAAATGTTAAACAAAAAAGCTAGAACACCAGCCAATGGGTGTTTACCTCAGTGGTAGAGGTGTTTATTTGCAAACACCATGGCACCAGTTCGAATCCCTTGTGTGCGGCCCCCACCCCCATCCTAATACAATCTTACCAATTCGCATCCGATCCAATATAAATTGGATTATGATTTTTCCAATCCAATCCGATCACGTTAGAGGTTTAAATCCAATCCGATCTGATCCAATTGATATTGGATTGGATTGGATGATCAATTTTCATAATGAAAAAAATATAATAATGAAATATGAAACATTTATCGACAAGTTTAATATAATCAAATATTTTAATAAAAGTAAATGTAAAATATAAATGAAATGTTAGAGAAAATTATTTTGATCTTATAATATATCAAACATAACTCCATCAAATTACTTAAAATATTTATAACTTTATTAATGAAAATTACCTAGTAAGCAAAATAAGCATGAAATTATCTAGATTGGATTGATTGGATTTGATTGGATCCGCATAAGCAAATCCACCATCCAATCCAACCATGTCGGTTTTGGAAATTAGGGATCGACCGAATCTTCGAAACCAATTAAAATTGGATTGAATTAGATTGGATCGGTCAATTTGGACGGATTGAATTGGATCTTGCACAACCCTAGTTGATTGCTACCTTATAAAAATAAAAATGAAAAGCCCAAAGCACCCAACATGCAGCAGCCCACACAAATCTAGCACATACAAAAGGCTTGACAGCAACATGAGCTCCAACACCATTTCAATTTTTACAACCTTTCCTTGTGCTTCCAACTCACAAATACATCTTCCTCAGTTTGTGGTTAAAGAATCACACAAATTGCAGTTAACCCGGAAAGAATCTCTCAAAGTTGACAAACACTATAAACAAATCATAAAAATATAAAATAAATAATTAGAACCAGGATGTCTTACAGCTGCCCATTATTGAAGCGACAGATGCTAACTCGAATATTATTACATGCAAATTAAAACACACAAAAAATATCAAGTGCAATTTATGTAAAGCGGATCAAGATCAGTCTTTAACTATGCATGTTATTAAGTTGGTGTTTGGGACAAAACTCTGCATGCCAGCCTATTTTTGTCGAGAGGCCCATGAACAAAGCATTTGGGCTTTTATCTAGAGGAATCAGAAGCAAAAAACCAAGATACTAAAAAGCCCAGACCTTTTTAGCATATTACAAATATAGCCATGATCTAAAGAACAAAATACCATTATTGGCAATTAAAAAAACCGATACACACAGTTTTGGATAAAAGCCCAGCTTCTGAGAAATTCTCACCACTTGTTCTCTATCCCAAAAAAAAAAGCAAAACAGCAGATCTTTTTATCAAGAAAGCCCCCACGTGATTTAACTTCGGAAAAGTCAAAATTTTCAACTATCACAGAGGAGTTGATAGAGAGTTAATGAAAGCAAGTCTTACAGGAGGACTTCTCCATTTTTGCAGCTAAAGAGAGAAGATCAAATCCCCTTTTTATATATAGAGAAACTCTGCAACAAAGCATGTGGCCTTTCCAAGAGATAAGCTGACTACGTTTTCAAGAAGATAAGTAGGGAGCAAGGAGGTTGCTCACCAGAAAAAGCAAACTGACTATCATAACAGACTGTGTTCTTTTTTACAAAGAACAAACATGAAACAAAGAAAGTTGGTTTTCTTTCAAAAAAAAGTTAGGAAAAGATATCTATTAAAGCGTATTATTGATGGTTCTTTTCTGCCAGAATAAATGGTTCCCTTCTTTTATGACATTGAAAAAAGAAAAGATCTATTTAAAGATCTGCCGCCCATTATTAAAGATTAAAAAAAACCACTCTTGCATTTCCTATAAATATGAGAGGAGCTGAACCGATCAAAGGACAACCAAAATCAATCAAAACAAAAACTATCAAAGTCACAACTGACAAACTCAAAAAGATCAACTGATCTCAAAAAGCTTTCAGATCCTAAAGCAACCAAAAGCTCTTTGATCCACAAGAAACAAATCAGCTCGAATTCAAATCTCTGGTTTCAGTTCAGTTCAGAGAAATAGTTTTACAAAGCGTGATTTCTCTCATTACAAATTTGGTTCAGCACAAAGCCAAGTCAAGCAGAGGCCGGAGTTTTACAAATAAGAAAACCTCAACAAATTTACAGAAAGCCTTGGTCAAGCAAAACAAGTACCATAGCGCAGCTCCAGCTCAGTGACCATCAATCCAGCCACTTATGTCCTCTCCAGACTAAAGAGGTCTCCATTCTGCCGGTTCAACAAGCCTTCCACGGCTCAAAATAAATTGAAGCTCTGCCAAACTCAAACATTGGTATTGATTTCTAGCTGAAACTCATCAGTTGAAGGTGTTGACGATTCAACCCTGCATAGACACATCCAATCCAGCCAAGTTCAGAGGTAGTTACCCAGGCAAAAATCGAAGTCCAACATTCTATTGTCTTTTTCGAAGTTGCCATTTCTTTTTTAGTCCTGTAATAGGCAATTCTGCCTAAACAGTTTGTCTTCTTTTTTTATCTATTCTGGCAAGAACTACCAATTTTGTATTGTGAAAAATTGTGAAGTCCTCACTAGTCTGAGGCAAGAAAAGAACTTACTTGGAGATATTCCTTACCCAAATTCACAAGTGCTTGTTTAAGAATCAATAACTTGGGGCGCAAGTTATCTATTTTTTAGAAGTCTGCTAGGGTTTTAAACTGCTAGCACTGGCGCGCTCATACACAAAAAAAAGTTGACTTGTTGACCACCAATGGTTGTCAAGCCAATGAGGAACTTTACCCTACCATCACAGAATTAAAATCAAAACGGGTGAACAATTTGAGGGACCAATATTAATGTTCGACCACTACTAGTGTGATGCTGATCCGTTTATCTGAATTAACAACAAGAACAAGTTCTTACCACCCCCAAACTGGGTGAAGTCTTCAGTAGTTGGACTTGTTTCGGCAAAATCTATAAGAAGAGAAAAGCAACATTGTAATTAACAAACAAAACTTCAATGCATACAATCTAACTTTAAAATGATTTATATGGCTTTACGGCCATTAACAGAGATGTGAATGAGCACAAGTCAATGCATGGATTAAAGAAAAAGAAAACTCACGTATATCTGCTACATCTCTTCTAGAGGAGCAGCATCCTTACATGATCCACACCTCCTTCTCGTATGGACTCTATAAATTTGTTTGAAACATTCTCAAATATGTATCCTTGTAGTGTAGTAAGGTTCTCAATACCCTGTGGCAATGCCTTTATTCTCAAGCAACTATCAAACTCCACGAACTGGAGATTTGGCATCACCCATTTTTCTATAGTTATCTTATTTAAGAATGAAAAATTCTGCAACTGCAAATGCCTAAGTTGCACAAAGCCTCTACTGAAACATAACTCTTTCTTAACAGAGGAATTATTGAGGCAAAGATATTGTAGAGCGGGCAATGCTTCAATGTCACCAAATTACCTCCCACGAATGTGAAGTAACCCAATGTGGATTTTCTATCTGTTACATTACCTGCCCAATCTACATCTGAATAACCATCAATATTCATATGACCATACTTTGAGAACAGAAATCTTTTTCCAAGTCCAGACTTCAAATATCTAAGTATCTGAAGAACTGCATTCATGTGGTATCTTTCTTTGTTAGTTGGAACTTGATCAAGATATTCTCCAAGATGATGATTTTGAACAATAGAAGTGTCAGAGGTTTGCAATCTAGCATTCCTTTGTCTATCAACAAGTCCCAAGAAATACTTGAGTCCACCTAGATCTTTCATCTCGAAGTCAATAGCCAAATAGTCTTGTAGCTGTGATATTTCCTGTTTATCATCCCAGTAATAATCATATCATCAACATAGATTATTAATACTGTTACCTTCCCTTTCCGATGTTTAAATAACAGAGTATAATCTGAGTTGCACTGTTTGAAACCATTGTTCTTCATTGCCATGGTGAACCATCCAAACCATGCATGTGGCAATTGTTTCAATCCATACAGTGCTTTTCGTAACTTGCATACTATTCCAGTCTAAGTAGTATTATATCTAGGAGGAATGTACATGAACACCTCCTCTGTGAGTTCGCCATGTAGAAAAGCATTATGTACATCAAACTGGTGTAGTGGCCAATCCAAATTAGCTGCAAGGGACAATAAGACTGTTTAACTTTGCAACAGGTGCAAAGGCTTCTTCATAGTCTATACCATAGGTCTTTATGTACCCTTTTGCCACAAATCTTTCCTTGTATCGCTCAATAGATCCATCTGCATTGTGTTTAATAGTAAACACTCATCTACATCCGACAGTCTTTTTTCCTCGTGGTATAGTCTCCAATGTCCAAGTCTGATTTTTCTCAAGAGCTTTCATCTCTTCTTTTATAGCTTGGACCCACTTAGGATCTTTCAATGCTTCAGATACCTTGGTTGGAATACGGATAGCGGACCACTGATGTACAAAAGCCTTGAGTGGTTCATACAGCTTCTTAGTGGATACATGATTTGCAAATGGATACTTGGTTGTCTTGCCAATATCAGGTGAATAACGGTTTGGTGGCTTCCCATGATTTTTCCTGAAAGGTAATTGATATCCAATATATTTATCCTCTAAATGCACAAGTCTAGTAGGAGTAGTTACCTCAAATATATTCTCAGGAGATTGGTTCGTTGGTACTGTTGAGTGAGAGGGGGTCTTCATCTTGTTGTTCTGAGTTGTCTATGGGAGTATGACTCGAATCAAAAACAGCTTCATAAGGGTTAGGCGATCGATCGTTGTTTGGCAGAGAGCATTCGCACGTGCCAGACTCGGGACGATCGACTGTTATTATTTCTTGGCCGAGATTAATCTTCGTGCATAGATGAATATCTTCGTTTTCCAAGCTGCTCCAATTGGGCTCTTCACTCCGTATCTCCCCCTTAATAGTAGAATTGGATGTTGTGTCATAGAAGAACATCTCTGATTCCAGAAATGTGACATCCAAAGTGACATAGGTTCGTCGGGTAGGAGGGTGATAACATCGATAGCCTTTCTGATTAGTGGCATAACCCAAAAAAATACAACGAAGCACATGGATCAAAGTGACATCCAGAAATGTGATGAGTGGCATAACCCAAAAAAATACAACGAAGCACATCTCTGATTCCAGAAATGTGACATCCAAAGTGACATAGGTTCATCGGGTAGGAGGGTGATAACATCGATAGCCTTTCTGATGAGTGGCATAACCCAAACAAATACAACGAAGCACATGGATCAAGTTTGCTTCATTGATTTTTGTGAAGATGAACGAAAGCCACACAGCTAAAAATGCGAGGGGTAAGCATCAAAACAGAGGGTAGAGGCCTGTATTGCGTGAGCACCTGTAATGGAGTTTTGAAATTCAAGACCCTAGAAGGCATGCGGTCGATAAGGTGGACAGCAATGATGACAGCATCATCCCAGTGATGACGAGGAACATGGCCACCAATGAGAAGAGCACGGGCCGCTGGGTAGAAGGGTGATAACATCGATAGCCTTTCTGATAAGTGGCATAACCCAAAAAAACACAACGAAGCGCACATTGGATCAAGTTTGCTTCATTGATTTTTGTGGAGATGAACGAAAGCCAGACATCTAAAAATGCGAGGGGTAAGCATCAAAACAGAGGGTAGAGGCCCATGTTGCGTGAGCACCTATAATGGAGTTTTGAAATTCAAGACCCCATAAGGCATGCAGTCGATAAGGTGGACAACAATGATGACAGCATCGTCCCAGTGATGACGAGGAACATGGCCACCAATGAGAAGAGCACGGGCTGTTTCAAGGAGATGACGATTGTTCCGTTCGGCAACACCATTTTTTTGTGGTGTCTGGGGACAAGTTGCCTCATGAATAATGTCATGTGTCTAGAAGTAAGTCTAAAAGTCATGATTAACTAATTCTTCATCGTTGTCAGAGCGAAGAATTTGTACTTGAGCATTTAACTGTGTTTCCATCTGTTTGTGAAGGATTAGAATAGGGAAAACACTTCATTCGTATTTTTCATCAAATAAAGTCATGTCATTCATGTACAATCATCTACAAATATAACAAACCAATGCATACCAGAATGAGTAGAAATAGGTGATGATCCCCAAACATCAGAATGAATTAAAGCAAAAGGAATAGTACTTTTATTTATACTTAAAGGATAGGATGCTCTGTGACTCTTGGCTAAAATGTAAGTGTCACATTTAAAATCTGAGTCCTTAAATACAGAAAATAACTCGAGAAATAAGTGTCTCATATAACCAAAAGATGGATGCCCCAAACGTCGATGCCAGAGCCAAATCTGTCGGTGCTTGTCATCAGATCAATGCTTCACACTGTTAGCACGTCCCATACTGAAGTCATCCACATAGTACAATCCCCCTCTTTTAGTACCACGCCCAATGATATCTTTGGTGAGAATATCCTGTAGTAAATAAAAATTGAGATAAATTAGTGCACAACAATTTAGTTGTTCAGTTGCCTGGCTCACAGACATTAATTTATTCGACAAAGATGGAACGAGTACAGCATTAGAAAGGGACAGACAAGGTGAAAGGGCAACAATGTTGTCCCCTTTCACAAGATAGGTAACTCGATTTGCATTGACAATACTTGTGCAGCGAGGTATAGTGGTGTGCAAAAAATCAATCGGATCAAAGGTATCAGTGGCGCCAGAATCAATTATCCAACTAGTAATATCTCGTAGATCAGAAGTATGAAACACATAATCGCAGTTACCTGAGACATCTGGAAGCGTGGGACTATCAGTAGGGTTTACCTGCGAAAACAAGGCTAATTGGGGTTCGATGGAAACAAGAGTAGCACGGCCGGAACTATTATCTCCTCCCACCAATCAGGATAACCATTCAGCTTAAAATAGGTGTCACAGGTATGTTTGGGGTTGCCACAGTGTGTGCAACCACTTCCATCAGTCAGAGCCTTGGGACGAGAAAGTGGGATGGTTTTAAGAGGTGGAGCACCAGCAGCAGTAGCATATAATTGGATTTGAAGGTTGGCCGCAGTAGAGGAATTTTGGGGCTGTCCGGCACGAGTAGGGGGACTTGATCGAGGTGCACTCTTGGCCGCTAAGCAAGCGCCAGTGGGTGCAGATGAACCCATCATCATAGCTTGTCAAACATCTTCACGGCGGACATAGGCATAAGCTTGGTCCACAGTAGGGAATGGAGTCATGTGAATAACATCACTTTGGGCATTATCAAGATGATCATCAAGGTCATCTAAAAATATGTAAACTTGATCTTCCTGCAGAATATCATTATAGCACTAGATATCACTTTCATACTCCATCATATTTGGACGACGAAAATCAATCTCTTTCCATAAGCTTTGGAGAGTATTGTAATAGGTTTCAATGGAGCCGCCAGCTTGTCGCATACAGGTGACTTCTCATTTCATATCATAAACCGGAGAGGTGTCAGTGCCATCATAGTAAGTTGTGGCAATTGCATCCCACACTGCTTTTTTCGTCGGAAAACGAATGAAATTGTCAATCAAGCTCTGCTCCAAAGAATTGATGAGCCATCCCTTCACAATAGAGTTCTCGATAAGCTAGCGGGGAAACGTTGGAGCAGTCAAAGGAGGTTGTGAAAGATCGCCATTAATATATCCCAATTTGTCTCTACCGGAGATATACAACTCGACAACTTGGGACCATAGGGCATAGTTGGTGCCATCCAACTTCATGCCAATCTGTGTCGCGGAAGCTTCATAGGTAATTGTCGTCAGAATCATGGTCCGATTCAGGTTCAAGGTCGTCATCTGATTCAAGTTCGGGGTCGTCTTGGTAAGATCCTGATTTAGGATCGGGTTCAAGGTCTGAGTCTGCATCTTCATTAGTTGAGCCACCTGGGCACTCAACTCGGCTATGGTTGGTTGAGAATGAGAGGAGGAAGCAGTGGTGCTACCGCCATGAGGATTATAAGAGTCATCCTCCCCCATGGTGGTGGCTAGGGTTTAGAAACTAAAGTCAGCAATACCAAGATCGCCGCTCTAATACCATGCTAAAATATGAAAACTATGAGAGAATATTTGTTTGTGAGAATTTTCTGTGTATTCTTCTCCTTGTAGGAGGTCATATTTATAATACAACGAAACCTGAATGGGCAAGTAAATAATACATTCATAAATATATTTATAGTAGGAAATCAAGAATTAAAGTAAATCAATTACAATTATAATAGGAATTCTTGGTGTGTAAGGAAAGTAAGTCAATAGTCCACAAGTCACGCCAATAGTACCTTTCCCAGTTTGCCTGTCAAGTCAAGTCTACCAAGGTCAGGTAGTGAAGACAATGCGTCAACTCGAAGCAATTCTTCTCCATATGCTACCCATAAACAAGTGGGAAAGAAACTTCATCTCTTGAATTAAGGCATATAGGTCCTCCTCATCTCTTTCTTTCACATTTGTAATGTAAGCTGGGTCATACTTCCAATAAGGTTAATATTGTTTCCCTCTGATTCAAAAATCCCCAAAGTTTGCAATTTCTTCATCTTGCTAATACTTGATGGTATTCTTACCCAAATTACCTTACGGAACCCGTCGTTGATGATGACACGGCCCATAAATAGATGGCACAAATTTAGCAACTTCAAAATCCCCATTGGAAGTGCCTCTATATTTGTAAAAAAAGATGTCCAAGGTGTGAAGGTTGCAAAGCTGTGCTATGGATTCTGGAAGCTCCTTAACTGGAGTTCCTCTCAAATTTAGATATTTTAAATTGAATAAGTACGTTAGTTCTGGCAGATTATCAATTGGGACATCCTCCAAATCTAGAACCCTCAACAATGTATGGTCAAAACTAAGAAGGATTTCATGATTATCAACTCCTACTTAATCTCATTAACTTCATCACGAACACCCGCTATGGAGGCTGCTTCACTCTCGTGAATGGCTACAAATTTACCAATGAAGAGGTTTGCTGCAACTAACGCCATAATAGCCTTATTTCGGTTCTAAATCAGTGATTTTTAATAAATCCAATCCAATTCAATTTTTTATTGAATTTGAGATTTTACAATTCGATCCAATGTGTTCAAATGTCAAGACCCAATCCAATCCAGTCCAATCGAATTCAATCCAATTGTCAGGATCCAATCCAATCCAATCCAATCCAATGTCCAATTGGATTGGACATTAGATTGGATTGGATGATCAGTTTGATTGAAAATATGATAATCGCAAAGATAATCGTATAAAATTCAATCCAATAGAAAATACCATTAAGTATGTACTAAATAGACATAAATAAATTTTAGAAAGCAACACTACAACACAAAGTTTGACATTTTGTATCCATTCCTTAAAAAATGAATCGTTTAAGTCAACACAAAAACTTAGAAATCTATAATTTTTATGCTATATTAATATATATATATATATATATATTAAAGAATATCAACAAAGTTGTATTGGTGTGTTGGTGTAAGTGGAACGTGATAGGTGGTTTAGGTTCGAACACTAAGAAAAACAAATATTTGCATATATTTTTAAAAATTTGGATCGATTCGGTTTGAATTGAATTTTAAACTCTAAATCCGCTAACCAAACCGATCCAATCAGCAACATTCTATACATAGACTTGACCTCTCCTACCACGTAATCAAGCACAAATTGTGAAGCCAAGAGCTAAACCACTAGAAGGCAGCATAGCCTAATATAACCAAGCCCGGTACTCTTTCTCTCCATTCTAATCAAATCACTTTGTTTCTATTTTAAAACCCTCTCAGTTCTTCTAACTCTAAACACTTCGCCTAAATACTAACCCAAACACTTTTTAACCCCTTCACACAATCTAACATAATCATATGCATATTCGAAAAAGCATTCCAGTAACACAAAATTTAGTGAAAGCTTACTGATAAAATGATTGGTTTGAGTGAAGATTAAAATACATGGTTTAAGGAGAAGGTCGAACAACAATACAGTTCCATTGTGTGGCGGGTTGGGGCTCAGATGCACCAAAAAGAGAGACATTATCAATTATTGCTTAGAAAATGTTGACCAATGTGAATGAAAGCCATATGGCGAGAAATAGAGTGAAAGGGCACGTGGCAGTTTTTGAGTGGCAATGTTACCAGATTTGTATCACTCTATAATTTCTCCTCTTTGACTAGTCAATAACATTTGCAGTAAGACAAGCCAGTGATTAGACAATTTCTCCAATTAATGTAATATTAATGATGAGTACTCCATATGATTCGATGTATAGGTCCACTTCCTAAGAGCATTTCCAGCAAAGGGCCCAAGGGGAGGGTTGGGGGGGGGGGGGGGAATGAATAAG
>NC_024126.1:17232045-17247013 GCF_000346735.1 Prunus mume | reverse complement strand
CTTGCCATGGCAAGGGGCTAACTGGTGGAAGTGCTCTAACCCAACATATAAAAGGTTGTTATTAAAAGTCTTATATATTTAATGGCGTGTCTTTGACGCTGTCGTTGATGTCAAGTTGTTCAAACTCATTTGGCAGCCTTCGAAAACTCATTTGACTATGCTCCGAGGACACGGTAGAAATTACCGGGAAGGAGGCCAACATGAGAGGGAGAGAGCGAGAGACCCAATGTGTATTTCCTTGAAGAAAACGGAATACAATACTCACTCTCTTATTCTTTGACAATCCCTTAATTATGAGCTTCGAAGATAAGGTTTCACACTAAAGTATCATTCTTTTTTTTTTTATAAAAAGTTACAGACACTACAACAATATATGTTGTAAACACGAATTTCATGCGACAAATGAGACAAGAACACATGTACAAAATAATATTTGTATTAATGAAATTTAGGGTTACAATCTATGTATTAAATCCTCTGATTCGATCTCCAAAGTGTTTAAAGAAAATTTGTATTTGATACAAGGGTCGTAGAGACTTGATCTTAATCAAACGGGTAACACAAGGCTTGTTTGGTTTTTGAATTTTTTTAGGGTGAAGGAACCGGCACGTATTTCTTGTGCTTTGTGACTCTCCCAAAGTGAGGTGAAGAATACAGAGAGTTTTCTGTTTCTTTTGAGTGCTTGGTCTGTCTAAGCTCATTTCTTTCATCTTGAGGCCTCCTATTTATAGGCCCCTACAGGATGCTTGACCTAAATAGCTTTCCTTCTTTAGGACCTTGCTTTGTGGGATTTTGATTTGATTTAAAATCAATTCCGATAATTTGGCAATTTAACCAAATTATCTTCGATTGATTGACTTGATCAATATTTGATTTAAATCAAAGTCAATCACAGAAGATTCTTTCGTTTAATTTTGTCTTCACTTTGAACTGTTTGATGCACTCCGTCGGATGTTAACACGTGTCACTTTTGACAACTAATCCAATTTTGATGAGTTATACTCCACATGGGCGAATTATGGGGCCCACAATTTAATCCACCAAACCCTAATTATTTTCTTACTTAGTGAAAATTCACCAAAATTTCATTGTCCACATATGTATTCAACAACGGCGCCATGACCGTTGTGTATATCTTTTGACAATGCGATTGCAGGTGTTGTGTATCTTGATGTTGTTAAAAGTTTTATACATTTAATGACGTGTCGTTGATGTTGTTGTACACGTACATTTGTTCAAATTTATTTGACAACCTTCAAAAACTCATTTGACGACGGTCCAAGATGCAGTAGAAACTATCACCCACTTATTCTTTGACAACTATGAGCTTTGTAGACTAGGTTTTCACAACGCACTTTCAACGTTGTCATGATATTATCCACAACTTGAATATAAGTGTTATAAAATCCTAGTTTGTTTATATTAACAAAAATGCAAATCCTATTCAAACCATGTAATTGTTTTGGCGTGCTAGAAGGGATGGTTTCCACTTGATATTGAATTTGATTCTCAAATTGTTGTGCAAATGTTATTTTCAGATTTGGAGGAGGAGTGTCCCTTTTATAGTTTGGTGACTAACTACTAGAAGATGCTTTTGTACAAAGACTGCAGTATTACTCATAAATGTAGAGAAGGAAATTGCCTTGCAAATAACTTAACATGTTTGGGCTCAAAATTAGAATTGGGGTGTATAATTAGGGAGGGTTGGACATTCTCCACTAGAAGATTTGAGTGGATTTGCTAGACCCAAGAGTTTGATTATGTAGTTTTTGTTTATGAGATTCTGCTCCCTAAAAAAAAAGCATGTTCAAAGTCCTGCAACACACCTAGTATCATCCATACGACTTCCAATAATTTAATTCATAAAAAAAGATTCATTCATCATATACATAAAAACAAAATGTCAGCCATACCACATTTATATACCGCGTTATGTACACAATGTCACGTGAACTTATACCCTAGTTTCAATTTGTCATTTAACTTTAACACCATCCAATTTTCCATACATTTTTAAGGATATTTGAGTCTTTCCATTTTCAAGAAAAAAAAAGAGAGAAAAAAGAGACCTCTCTCTCCCCTTGTCCCCAACCCCAACCCCACCCGCCCCCAAAACACATCGCACAGGACCCCCCTCCTCTCTCTCTTTCTCTCTTTGAGCATTTATAATTTTTTTTTATGGTGTTCATTAAGCATGTTTGAAATTTTCAAATACCTGATTTAAAATTACTTAAGCTTCCGACCCAAAATCTAACCGCTTTCTTGTCTTCATAGTTTCATTAACTTACGCCATTGTGTTTCTGTTAAAGGATCTAAAGTTTGCTTGGTCGCCATTTGTTACGTAGACTACCGAATTATTGGTTTGGTAGCTGTCCTTCCACAAATTTTCAATATGCAAATGGGAAAATTCCAAAAAGAAAAAAGAAGAAGAAAAAGGTGGGCTAAGGGAATTTGTGAGTGAAGGGTAGGTGTTCCATGGAAGAGAGAGAATGAGGAAGGGAATTAGGGAAGGTGAAATGGAGGAAGGGGATGTGAAGAGGAAAGGGGGAATGGATTTCAAAGTGGGCGGGGTTGGTTGGAGCCGTCAGTGGCGCACATGACATGGGAGTGTTATACAATTGAATGCACTCCCCTAACAATCTTGTTGCTGATGGACTTTGGACAAACACAATGATGGATGAATCAAACACTCAAACACGCACAGAAAATAACCAAGCTCAAAATGACACAAGAATTTATAGCTGTTCAACAATTGCCTAAATGCTCTTTGGTGATCTTCTTGAGAAATTCACTAATGAAAAAATAAGTTACAAACTTTGGTTTACAAAGAAAGCCCCTTTGAACTCTACTCTCTCCCCAAGCTCTCTATTCTCTCTCACCCCTTACTCAACACTTTGATTCACTTGTGAACACTCTCTCACACCTGGTGTTTCCCTTCCTTGGTTTCTAGACTTACAAGACTCCAACCCTTGAGCTCTTTCCTCTTGGCTTTTTTGGCTTACTCTCAAGCCCTTAGCCCCTTGAACTCCTTAAGCTTCTTTCTTGTAGTCTCTGCACTTCCCACTTAAGTAGACAAGTAGGAAACCTCCCTTCAACATCAGCCACCCTACATTGACCCATGATTTGAGGAAACCATAGAGTATGTGCTATTTTAACACAAGACAACAATCTTATTTATGCACTGTACATACAAAATTCCAAATTAGAACCAATAAACTCAATTAACGTCGTATATTTATAAACTATTATCATAAAACATCACACAATACTTGAGTTTGAGTCGTAACCTCATAACTAGTTATCAAGAATAACTCAAAATTTGAGATGGTTGTCCTAATAACTACAAGTGCAATATTTCATCATCCGGCACAAAAAGCTAAAACAGAGCAAGAGTTACAGAAAAAAGCTAGAGCACCAGCCCGCCAGTGGGTGTTTACCTCAGTGGTAGAGGTGTTTATTTGTAAAACCCCATAGCACCAGTTCGAACGGAAAGGCTATAATGAGGGCTTAAAGTGAGGAGGTTATTTGAGGAGGTCAAATCTCACCATCAATAAATGTAAAGAAATCATGGGACTTAAATATTTTAAATATTTTGATGGTCGGATCGGTCTCCTCAAATAACCTCCTCACTTTAATTCCCCTTCTGTGCGGCCCTCACCCCCACCCTAGATTAGTGGACCGCTACCTTAAAATAAAATTAAAAAGAATTAGCCCAGAGCACCAACATGCAGCAGCCCACACACGTCTAGCACAGACAAAAGGCTTGACAGCAACATGAGCTCCAACACCATTTCAATTTTTACAAGCTTTCCTTGTGCTTCCAACTCACAATTTTGCAGCTTGCTCAGTTTATGGTTAAAAGAATCACAAAAATTGCAGTTAACCCCAAAAGAATCTCACAAAGTTGACAAACACTAAAAACAAATCACAAAAAAATAAATAAATAATTAGAACCAGGATGCCTTACGTAGAAACAGCTGGGTTTCTTTAGGTCCTCTTCTGTGTCAACAGAATATCTTCATCAATGAAATATCATCATTGATCTGAACTTTTGGTAAATTTCTCGTGGTATTTTTTAACACGAAGGATGAACCAATCTTCAAACTTTTTAGCCTTGACATACAAAATGAGAAGTAAACAAAATCAATGCTCAACCGACTAACCTACAGTAATCACATATATAGCATATCCAATAACAACATTACGTCAAGGGATACTAGTAAGTAACATTGAAACTTACCCTAAAGGACAACTCATATGATAAATTTGATTTCATCTGAAGAGCTTGTGCTTCTAGAAAACTAGAGAGTAGTAGGTTGTGCTGAATTACATAGGTGGTCTGCGAGAAATCCAAGTAAGATTCTCACTTCAAAACTAAATCCATAATGTGACAATGTTAACGCAAATAATGAATTACCTTATATGCCTTTCCCCTCTGGAAGAATCAGAGGCTTCAAGGCTATTGAGATTTCCCCTAACAACTGCTCACTTAGAATTTCAATCGATCTACAAGGAGTAAAAACAATGTCCACAAGTGGCAGCTGACCTGTCATAAGTCAACAAAATCAGATGAGCATTATACCAATTTGATCAAATTTTTACTGCTATCTAACAGAGACATGTATACAGATACAAGTAAAAATACAAGAAACATCGCAGCACAGGTATTAATTTTTTATATTTTATGTAGCCCAGGGATCAAATTGAAAAATTGGTTTTGAAAATCCTACTTAATTCTTAGAAGATCATCTTCTCTGTTTCTGAAGTTACACAAAAAGGAAAGAGCCGGATTTAGTAAAAGACCAGAGCCAGAGAGCCAGATATAAGCGGCTCAAATAACCAACACTCAAGGCTTGGATTGCTAGAGAGATATCAATTATTCTAGTTTGTACACTTTGCCTTTCTCTCCCTCCCTCTCTCTCTAAATAACAACATGCATGTACATAATTATAAGGAATAGCCAATCGTTCGAACGGAGTATAAGTTTAAGTAATACCAAAAGGCACGGCTCATTCTTGACTTTTGTTTGGGCCTAAAATGCACACACCAGCCCAACTAATTATCCGCCCATGTCAAAAACAGGAGCTTGGACCCTGTTTATTAAAGTCAGAAATCAGCCCAGAGGTTTTTAGAGGGCCAAACCTTTGTAGACCAATTAGTAAGAATCAAAATCACAAATTAAAGATTAATTGCCATTAAAATAGTTATTTAAATCTGGACAAAACAGTTTCTAATTGATTTTTACGATTAGGCTCAGCTTCTAATCTCTCCAAAGGCCCAAAAATTTGATCATCGCCGTTGATCCCAATTCCAGAGTTCAAATTAGCAGATATTTTGGAAGATCTTTCTCTCATGAAAAAGCCCATGTGACTCTGAAAGTCAAAGTTTTCAATTAGGGCAGAGGAAGTGGTAGGAGTTAATGAAAACAAGTTAACCAAAAGAACACTCTCCATGACCATTTAAAAATGCCAGAAAATGAGGGCGGGCAAGTTTCCTTTCTATACTCATAAGGGTTCCGCATTAGAGCAGGTTGTGTTTTCAAAAAATGCAAACAAGAAACAAGAGAGTTGTTTGCCAGAAAAAGTAAATTGACCATCATAATGGTTCTTTTTGCTATATTAAAATAAACTTCCCCCTTTTATGCGTTGGAAAAGGAAAATCCTTTTCAAAGATCTGCCCCCCAGATATTAAATAAATAAATAAAACCTCATTCTAATTCTCTATAAATATGAGAGGAGGTGAACAGGGTGGAGGACAGCCAAAAACGCAATCAAAAACAAAAATTCTCAAAGTCATACTGACAAATTCAAAACAAGATCAATTGATCTCAAAAGTCTTCAAACTCTGAAGCAACTAAACTCTTTGATTTATAAAAGATAGATCAGCCAGAACTCTGGTGTCTGACTTCAGATCAATTTAAAGAAACAGTTTACAAAGGAAACAAGATTTCTCTCGTTACAAATTTGGTTCAGCATAGCCAAATCAAGCAGAATTTGGGTTTTTCATAATAGGAAAACCTCAACAAATTTACAGAGATGCCTTGGTCTCTCAGAATTGCCAGAATAGCTCTCGGATGATTCATAATCAAGCAGAATAGGTACTGTAGTGTAGCTCCAGGTCAGCAATCATCAATCCAGCCACTTCCCGCCCCATCCAGACTGTAGAAATCTCAAATTATGCCCATCCAGCAAGCCTCTCTATGGCTAGAATAGATTGAAGCTCTGCCAATCTTGACATTGGTATCGATTTCTAGCTAAACCTCATCACTTGAAGGTGCTGACGTTTGAATCCAACATAGATACATCCAGTCCAGCCTGATTTACAGGCAACAATCCAAGCAGAAATCGAAGCCCAATGTTCTGTTGTCCTTTCATACATGGCAGTTCCCTTTTTGTTTTAAATTGTGTAATAGGGAGTTTCCTTTTTTAAAACAGTTTCATTTATTTTCAGTGCTCATTTTTTGCCAGAATTACTAGTTTACTATGAGAAATTGTGAAGTCCTCACCAGTCTGAGGCAAGAAAAGAACTTACTTAGGAGATATTCCTCACTCAAATTCACAATCACTTGTTTAAAGTCAGTAATTTGGGGCCAAGTTATCTATCTTTCATAAGCCTATTAGGGTTTTTAACTACTAGCAGTGACACGCTCGCACACCAAAGAAAGTTGACTTGTTGACCACCAATGGTTTTCAAGTTAATGGGGAGCTTTACCCTACCATTATAGGACTAAATCAAAACGGGTGAACAATTTGGCACGCCCAGGGGGACCTCTCAATATACCTACTCCTAAAGACTTCTTTCAAGTTAACAGGCAGAACTACCATGAAAATGCCTACAGAGCAGTTGTGCTTTACCAAATCTACCAAGGAAATGGCAAATCATCTCAGACCATTATTCATCATTGAAAATTTTGGTGGGATTCCTATACTAAAGTAATGGTAGATGGAGGCGCAGCCATCAATCTGCTACCTCACAAACCCTTGGCTAAGATAGGCAGAACATAAAAATACCTAATCCCAACGCGTCTTACAGTCACCAATTTTGTTGGGGGCATCACTAAGACCTATGGGATACTGGATGTGGATGTCATAGTAAGAACCAAGAAACTAAGGATTGCTTTCTTTATGGTGGACACCACTTATACCACTTACAATGCATTGCTCAGCAAGAACTGGATCCACCAGAGCCTATGTGTTCCTTCCACCCTACAAAGTGGGTTTTATGGAGATAGTAAAGGCCGATCCATGGCTATTTCTACCATCTACAAAGTGTTTCGAAACCAGGTATTATCATGATGACCTTGGTCCTTTTACTTTCCTTGCAGTCAATCAGAACAGCCACCCCCATGGTGTCACGGCCCAGAGGCTCATTGAAGAGGGTCTAGCCAGTTCTCTAGAGGATTGGAATAGGTCTTCTATCCTAAACCTCCAAAATTCTGATGTTTAGCTCAAACCAACAAGAGAATGATCGAGCTGCAACAATCTGATCCATTACAAATGGATTGTTGGTATATTGGGAAGAAATGAAGCTCTCTATGCAGAATCCAGCCGTTAATATGGCAGAATTCATGTATGAGAGTGCATAAGAGCAGGAAGAAAGTTTGCAGGAGGAGGAATTGGAGTTTGCACTAATAGCATTGGATGAATCCTTGCCAGAAGTGGAAGACCCTTTGCAGGAAATAAACTTAGGGACAGAAGAGGATCATACGCCTACTTTTATCAGTGCATTGCTACAAGAACCATTGAAGGATGAAATCAGTGCACTTCTGCATGATTTCAAAGACTGTTTCGTATGGCATTATCATGAAATGCCTAGACTGGATAGAGGATTGGTATAGCACAAACTGCCAATAAAAGAAAGATACCTATCAGTCAAGCAGGACAGAAGAAGGATGTCCATGGAGACAGAAGGTCAAAGAGGAAATAGAAAGACTAGTTAAAGCAGGTTTTATTAGGCCAGCCATTTATGCTGATTGGTTGTCCAACATTGCACCAGTTCTTAAAAGAAAGACAGGAGAAATACAGTTTGAGTGGACTACAAGAATTTGAATAAGGCATTTCCTCAAGATGAGTACCTCATGCCAATGGTAGATGTGTTGGTGGACGGAGCAGCTTATAACCAAATGATATCATTCATGGATGGCAACGCTGGTTATAATCAGATAATGGTGGCAGAAGAAGACATTCACAAAAATGCTTTCATGTGTCTGGGATACATATGTGCCTTTGAATATGTTGTGATGCCTTTTGGTTTGAGAAATGCAAGGGCTACCTATCAAAGAGCAATGAACTTCATATAGGCCATTCCCTAAAGATGTACATAGATGACATGGTGATTAAGTCGCCAAAAAAGGGAAATCATGTATCTAATTTAAAAGAAGCTTTTCTAAGAATGAGACAACACAAGTTGAAGATGAATCCCAAAAAATGCGTGTTTGGGGTTCAAACTGGCAATTTCTTAGGGTTCTTAATCCACCAAAGAGGTATTGACAAGAACAAAGCAAAATCTGTCATAGAAGCTTTGCCACCTCGGAACAAGAAAGAATTGCAAAGTCTCTTAGGGAAGATCAACTTTCTCAGAAGATTCATATCCAATTCTGCCCGGAAAATCCAACTTTTCTCCTCCTTGCTAAAGTTGAAACAAGAATAAGCATTTAGATGGGAAGAACAGCACCAGCGGTCTTTCGAGGAAATCAAGCATTACCTCTCTAGTCCACTAGTTTTGTCTCCACCAAAAAGTGGTAGACCACTTAAATTATATGTCTCTACATCAGAGGTATTTATTGGGAGCCTTTTGGTTCAAGATAACAATGAATGGAAGGAACAGGCAGTCTACTGCCTAAGTAGAACTTTGACAGAAGTGAAAAGAAAGTATTCTGTGATTGAAAGGTCATGTTTGGCTTTGTAGTTCACTGCTATAAAGCTCAGACATTACATGCTACCCTTTACCATCTACATCATTGCTAAAATAGATTTGATCAAGTACATGCTAACGAGGCCAATATTGAGAGGCAGAATTGGTAAATGGACTCTGGCCTTATCAGAATTTTCCTTCATATATGTTCCTCAAAAGGCTATCAAATGACAGGCTGTTGCAGACTTCTTGGCAGATCATCCAGGGGAAGAGATTGAGAACATGGATTCCATGGATATAGCCAATGCAAATCTGCTGAGTAGAGCTCACATCTGTCTTAATAATCCTATATACTCAGTCCATCTCACCCCTTGGAATTTGTATTTTGATGGATCTAAAATCGACCTGGCTTCTGGAGCATGAATTGTTTTAGATGATCCATTAGGAATCAGATACTGTTATTGATCCCAGCTAGATTTCCAGTGCACCAACAACAGAGCAGAGTACGAAGCTTTGATCGTTGGTCTTGAGATAGGAATCCAATCTATGGAAATTGATAGGATTTTTTTAGAACCTGCACAATAGGGTAAAAATCACTGAAAATACTTGCAAGAATACAAGGTAATTGTAATATAAGTGCTCGTGCAAGGTTGTTGTCCCCAAAGATTGTTTGACTAATTTTTAATTAAACTAACTCTTAATTAATAACTAAAATAAATTTTATCAAAGATTTGAAGTTTATGAATTTGAAAAGATTAAATTAACAGTAAAAGAAATATGAAGGTTGGGAAATAATTACAGCAAAGGAGAAAAACGTTTTCTTTTTAAAAACTAACAATTTAGAGAAAACTAGGGTTTAGCCATCACCATCACAATCCTATGCAATTCTATCAATTACTTATGAATTTCCACATATATGCTTTGAAGGTTAGGTTTTCCTAATGCATATTTTCCTTGTGATGTTCAAGCGAAAACGTATATCTAACATGCAATCCGTCTGTGATGTTCAGATCAAATATAAACATGCAAGACTCATTAAGCTTTGTGAAAACCCTTTGAAAAACCATGCAACCCTTAAGAGCGTGATGTTCGCCTTAAGTGAACTTACAATTACTAATCACAAGAAGCCCTCCTCAATTTCAGGGTGATGTTCCAACATAAATTGCATCAAATTACTTGTCTACATATCCTAATGGTGATCAGTCATTAAAATAGATAGATAGTTTTAAACGCAGTGATTAATAATTCAAAGCAAACATGCATCCATTCATTAGCAAATCAATAAAATTACATATTCATGCTAAGGCTTATGGCCTCACCCTAGCAATTGAATTAATTATGGATATTCATAATTGAAATCCAAGAAAATATCATTAAGAATGAATAAGAATGAAAACACCTAAAAGTCGCAAACACTCCAAAACCCTAGCAATTGCTCTCCACTTTCAAGAGCCAAAGTCCTAAAATTGCTCTAAGAAGGAGCTTAAATACTTCCTAAAACCTAGCTGCCCAATCCCCACAAGGAAACTAAGTTGAAATAAAATAATACTAGGAAATAAATTCCAAATTGGATTAGGAGAATCTGCCCACAATCTGCCCAGCCACTTTTTGACCTCAAATCTCCTCCAAATCTGGCCCAAGATAGCTTCTTTTAAAGATAAAAATATTTTAAACACTTCTCCAGAAGGCCATGAACCCATTCGAAGTCATCTTGGGCTCCAAAAACGTAATAAAAGCCCAAAATGTCACTATTCCAGCACAGCGCACTGCTTTTTTATTTTATTGCCAGAAAATAACCACTTGGGAGAAAACTCTGAAATTTAGATACGATCAAGCTAAGTGACTCACGAAAGTCCTCCAACTGGAATTGCTCCAAAATTCGTCCATTTGATTATGTTTTGCTCCATAAGAAGTCAAAAGCCCTATATTGAAAATACAATTCAAAGTATCAAAATTGTTCCAAAATATTAACCAAAATATACTAAGAATAGGGTTAAATATATAATATAAAATCGACTCATCAGAAATCCTGGGAGATTTCATGCTTGTTCTAAAGCAGATTGCTAGAGAATACAAGTGTTTGAATCCTTCCTTAGCTGTTTATTTGGTGGCAGCCAAAAATCTCCTGGCAGAATTTAGGGAAGCCATTTGGGAACATATTCCAAGGGAATATAATTTGGCAGCCAATGAAATGGCTCATATTGCAACAGAAGTGCAAATACATGAAGATTGTGTATAGAGAATCATCAAAATGGGGAAAAAGAGTCTACCATCTGTTCTGGTCAGGGGAATGGAGATAGATGTCAATTCTACCATAATGACTGAGGAGGATTGGAGATTACCTAAAATCAATTATTTGCAATATCCAACCCTCCCTTCCTAGAAAAAGATAAGAATCATGGCTTTAAATTACCTCATGTGGAATGAAGATTTGGTTCGAAAGATCAAAGATGGACTACTCTTGAGATGCTTGGGAAAGGAAGAATATATGAAAGTCATAGGAGAAGTTCATGAAGGAATCTGTGGAGCACATCAAGGTGGAAGGAAAATGTGCTACCTGATTAGAAGGTAAGGTTATTTCTGGCCTACCATGATGAAGGACTGCATAGAATATTGCCAAAGACATGGACCAATCTAACAAGCTCCCTCAGTCTCAATGAATCCAGTCATTAAGTCATGGCCATTCAGGGGATGGGGAATGAACCTCATTGGCAAAATCTATCTAGCCAGTAGCAAACACCACTATTTCATCATTGTGGCTATAGATTACTTCACTAAATGAGTGGAGGCTAAATTGGTTAAATCCACCACATCTCAAGAGATCATCACTTTCACTGAAGAACAGATTGTACGTAAGTTTGGCATACCAGAATCAATCACAACTGATAGAGGGACTTTTTTCATATCCAGAGAGATGCAAGATATGGCAAGTAGGCTCAAGATCAGGTTACTCCATTCCACTCCTTACTATGGTCAAGCAAATGGACAGGCAAAATCAAGCAACAAGGTGGTCATTAATATCATCAGAAAAATGCTTGAGGAAAATCGAAGGCAATGGCATGAAAAATTGTCGGGAACCTTATGAGCCTATAGAACGTCAAATAGAGAGGCAATTGGCATGACCCCACATGCTCTAACCTATGGACATGATGCGATTCTGCACATGGAAACCACAATCCAGTCCATCAGAATTGCCCAGTAGCATAACTTAGTTCGTGAAGGCTATTCACAAGCAATACTACTAGAATTGGAAGGATTGAATACAAGCAGAATTGATACCCTCAACAAACTCTTAGCATGAAAAGAAGTTGTGGAAAAAGCTTATAATAAAAGAATTAAAAACAAGAGCTTTGAAGAGGGAGAGATTATCTGGAGAGCAGTTCTGCCTATTGGTGCCCACGTGGCTGGTTATGGAAAATGGTCACCCACTTGAGAAGGCCCTTTTGTAATCAAACAAGTCCTTGGATTAGGGGCATACATGTTACAAGATCAAGATGGAGAAGCCCATGCTGTGCCAATCAATGACAAATGGTTAAAGAAGTTCTATTCAACTATGTGGGATTCACAAGCAATACAAACATATCCTAGGATCGAAGGAGAGATGGATAGAACTTGTTCATTTCATAATTGTCATTAATAAAAGACTAGGTTTTTATTACAGAATATAGGCCTGGGCACGGTTTGAGTCGGGTCTAATTTTATGCGACCCTTGGGCCAAACTGAGTAAAGCATCGGTTCTCGGGTCGGGTCGGGTCTAAACTCAAAGCCAAAAATGAGCTGACCCAAAAATACACTTGTATCAGTCAACAATCAATCACCAAACAGATAATTTCAGTGAAAATAGAAATAAATTGTTTGCTTATCTTCAAAACCCTTCAAAGTTTTAACAAACGAACATGTCAAAAATCATGAACTACTACTCCTGAATAAGAAACAGATAAAAAATATTATCCATCAAAACAGTACAATCTTACAACAGAACACCCTCAGCTATCAGTAAAAATCCTACAGAAAATGTAGGACCAAAAGTTATACACAATCCCTATCTAACAAATGGTCCCAGACTTCCTTTGCACCCATACCTCCACCATAATTCTAAATTATATACATCCGAGGATATCTGAGACGTGAGCGCCATCTCCACTTGTGAAGCTTTTCAATCTGCCAATCAAACCATGCTTTGTGTGAGCTTCTTAAAGGTTTGTGAATGCATTCCACTTGTGAAGAAAAATTATATAACCTCATATTAGAGCTTGTAGATATTCATTTTAATCCCCCCTCTTTAGAGTTTGAATCATACAAATGAAAAAGTTTATAAAAGTAAGCATAGGCATCAGAAGAAAATTATCATCTATCTTTAGCTAAGAGTACAGAATCAATTACAAATTACAACAATGAAATAATTTCCTAACTAATCCCAGATTGTGTGGGACACTGTGAATTCTCAACATCGACATACCTGGACTTGTTTCTGCAAAATATATAAAAAGACAAAAGCAATATTGTAATTAACAAACAATTTATATGGCTTTACATCCATTAACAGAGATGCGAACGAGAACAATTTCTTGAACACAAGTGTAATATTCCAAATGATTAAGTTTAGGAAAGTCAATGAAAGGATAAAAGATACTTACGTATATTTCTTACATCTCTCGTCGACGAGTAGCATCCTTGGATGATCCACACCTCCTTCTTTTATGGACTCTCTAAACTTCTCTGAAACATTATCAAATCTGTATTGTTGTAGTTCAGTAAGGTGCTCAACACCCTGTGGCAATGTTTCTAACATCATGCAACTATGAATGTATAAGACCTTGAGATTTGGCATCGCCCCTTTTTCTATAGTTATCTTATTTAATAATGCGAGATTCCCCAACCGCAAAAATCGAAGCTTCACAAAGCCTCTGCTGAAACATAACTCTTTCCTAACAGAGGCATCATCAAGGAAAAGAAAATGTAAAGAGGGTAACGCTTCAATATGAGGTAGTAAATCTTCTTCAAGTCTGGACCCATGCAGATTCAATTTTGTGAGAGACTGGAGAGAACAAAACCAATGTGGTACCTTTTCCAGTTTGCCGACCAAGTCAAGTATATCAAGGTAGGGAGGCGGTGAAGACAATGCGTCAACTCGAAGAAATTCCTCTCCCTCTGCTACAATTAAACCCAAGGAGGAAAGCACCTTCATCTCTTGAATTGAGGCACATAGGTCCTCCGCGTCTCTTTCTTTCACATTTGTAATGCCAACGTTCTTAAGCTGGGTCATCTTTCCAACAAGTCTAATACTATTTCCTTCTGATTCAATATATGCCAAAGATTGCAATTTCTTCATCTTACTAATACTTGATGGTATTCTTACCCCAATAAAATTTCCGAAAATGAACCTGCCCACAAGTAAATGGCGCAAGTTTATCAACTTGGAAATCCCTCTTGGAAGTGCAACTATTTTTGTCAGCGTGATGTTCAAGGTCTGAAGGTTGCGGAGCTTTCCAATGGATTCTGGAAGCTCCCTAATTGGAGTTCTACTCAAATTTAAAAATTTTAAATTAAATAAGGACGTTAGATTGTCTGGCAAATTATCAATTGGGACATCCTCCAAATCTAGAACCGTCAACAATTTAAGGTCAAAAGGTAATTTATTTGGGAAAGAGAATGAGGATACGGCAGTGGCAAAGACGAGAAACGAACGAAGCCGTGATATACCTGTGCATGATCCAATTTCTCCATTAGTTGTTTGAATTGACAAACGAAGTGCCCCAGTTTCTTCTGTTGTTTCACTCCCGCCGTCATGTACAGCGCAAAACTTTTCTTGTTTTGCTATTGACAGAGCAATCTCCCTCAAAAGATCATGCATCTTACATGCTGGGAGGGGTCCTCGAAACCTTTGCTGTAGCATGTTACGAAAAATGAGTTCCATAAGATAGCCATTTGCAACTTTTTCTGGCGTGAGCCCTTCGACATGTTCAACAAATCCTTCAGCGATCCACAATGAGATGAGCCTATTATTTACGATCACATGATCTTCAGGGAAAAGGGAACAATATAGAAAGCATTGCTTCAATCGGTATGGCAAATCATTAAAACTAAACAACAAGATGCTTTTCATAGGTTCTAG
>NC_024126.1:17193211-17203494 GCF_000346735.1 Prunus mume | reverse complement strand
CAAAAATTATTCTGAAATTGAATTATGGAACAAGAAATTGCACTGCAGTTTTTGGTCAAAATATGGAGTTAAACAAACAGATCTAACTAATATCAAAACACATTTAACTCCATGAGCAGTTATAACATTCCCATAGACTAGCAAAAATTATTCTGAAATTGAATTATTGCAGTTTCTGGTCAAAATCTGCAACAAATAAACAGAATCTGCTCAAATCTGAAAACAAAATCTGCAACAAAATCTGCTCAAATCTGAAAACAAGCATTGAATGGCAGTCAAAAATTAATATCCACTCATGAAACAATTGTATAATTTTCATTAACTTCAAAAAAGAATCATCATATCCAATTAGAACCTGTGTAGCCAATTAAAAGCAACTAAAACTGCAATGCAGGTTTTGCAAAAAGTGCAATGCAGGAACTAACTATACATTCACTAAACCATATCTAACATAAGCAATCGTCAACTGAGAATGAATGTTCATATCACTGCCTTGCAAGTCTTCTTGTTGTGCCCTGCAACACTGCATCGACTGCATTTCAATGGCCTTGTAACTTCACCAAAAGCTTTGATCCTCTTCATTGGTGGTCTTCAAGCTGGCCTCTTTGTAATTGGCGGAAGCACAACTCCAGCTGCAGAACCGTTGCTGCCCAAGCCTTTGCCCAAGTCAATCTTGTAGTAACACTCCACATAATCATAAACTGAATCTTCTTTGCAAGAATTACAGCCACCTCATGCGTACAAGGAAAACCATCAATTTTCCAAAGACGGCAAGAACAAGTCCTTTGCTCAAGATCAACCATCACAGAATAATCAGCAAATACTTCAAAAACAGTGCAACTAGAACGACGAACTGCCCAAATCCTACCGGTCTCTGCTTTTTCCCACAGTCTAGTTTCCATCTCCGGACACAAAATTGTTGTCCACTTCTCCGCTTCAATTCGTCGTTGAGAATTCAATACCATCAATTTCTGTCAAATCCATTCTATCAAAGGTAGCACCGGCAAATCTCGAAACACACCAACCCAATTATTAAACGACTCGGATAAACTGTTTGTGTTCACTCATTTTGTGTTTGTTCCTGAGATGGAAGGGTAAAGTTCATCATTGCCTTGAAAACCATTGACTGGTCAACAAGTCAACTTTCTTTAGTGTGCGAGCGTGCCACTGCTAGCAATAACGATTCTAGCAGACTTCTTAAAAATAGATCACTTGCACTCCAAATTACTAATTTCTAAACAAGTGATTGTAAATTTGGGTGAGGAATATTTCCCAAGTTCGTTCTTTTCCTGCCTCAAACTGGTGAGGACTTTTAAAATTTATCTCAATACAAAATTGGTAGTTCTGTCCAGAATATATGATAGTAAAGTGGATTGTTTTAGGCAGAAATGCCTTTTACAAAACTAAAAAAAGGAAAAATCAACTCTAGAAAGACAGAAAGGCAGCTAGAACTCCATTTTTACTTGGATGGAAGCTTCTGATCCGGGCTGGACTGGGTATGTCTGTGCTGGATTGAAATGTTAACAACTTCAACTGTTAAGCTTCAGCTGTAAATCGATACCAAAGTTTGATTTTGACAGAGCTTTAATCTATTTCGAGTAGGCAGAATTGCAATCTCTTTCGTCTGAAAGGGGCAGAAGTGGCTGGACTAGAGGTTTATTGAGCTGGAACTGCACTTTGGTACCTGTTCTGCTTGGTCGGGGCTCTCCATAATTTTGCTGAGGTTTTCATATTTGTGAAAACTCAAACTCTGCTTGTTTTGGCTTTTGCTAAAGCAAATTTGTAATCAGAGAAGTCTCGTTTTGAATGACTTATTTCTCTAAGTCTGAACTTGGGAGTTCTAATCTATAGCTGAATTCTTTGTGATGAGATTTTGGTTGCTCCAGTTTATTTCGGAGGTTTTCAGTGATCAAGTAATCATTTTGAGTCTTTGCCTTTGGCTGGTTTTTATTGTTTGATTGGTTGTTGAATTGAGTGTTTGGTGCTCTGTTCACCCTCTCCTATATTTATAAGAAATGCTAGAGTAGAGTCTCTAATTTTTTTTTAAAATGGGCGGCAGATTTTCTCAAAAAGATCTCTCATTTTTAAAATGTAAAGAAAGAAGGGTTTTATCAATTCTGGCAGATAAGCTCTCAACGGTCACTTCTCTGTTTTTGGAAAAGAACCTAACCCCTCTTTAAATTTCAACTGCCCCTCGTGAGAGCTCAAACCGTGATGGTTAGTTTGATTTTTTTTAGTTTGAACAACTCCCTATTTTTCCTGCTTATCTTCTTTTTGAGAACATAGCATGCTTATCCCTTGGAAATGATGTCTACCGAATTTTCTGTATACAGAAAAGTATTTTGATCTTCTTCTCTGTCTGTGGTAGACTGGGGAAATCTTCTTGCGGGAATGCCTTTGCTAATTTCCTGTCAATCCCTTTTTGTGACTAATTGAAATTGTTGACTTTCAAAGTTTTTTAGGTAGTCACGTGGGCTTTCTTAAGAACAGTTTCTTCAGAAAAGATCTGTTAACTTGTTCCTGGGCTTTTTGAGAGAAATGGTAGATTTTGTAGACTGGGCCCAATCTAATTCTTTTTCTACCGATCTGCTTAATTGTAATTGCCATTTAATTTGGTATTTTTTACATTTCTGCCATCTTCTGAAAAAGACGTGGGTTGGGCTCTCTCCTGATCTGACAATTGAAGCCCGGTTCTCTATTCCTTTTGTTTCATGGGCCTTTCTGAGAAATGGGCCGGCGTGTGATTGCTTTTGGCCCAAAAAATGCCCCTTTAGGTTTGAATCATTTTAAAACGGTTTCAGACTTAATAATTGGCCAATCAATGATGCGCGCCATTTCCTGCCGTTGCACTAGCGCACGTCTGCCTATTCAATTAGGCTTCGTGGGGAAATGGGTTCTAATGGCTAATTAAATCTGGAAAAACTCCTTCCTTCCTTCCTTCTTTCTTTCTCACGATCTTTCTGTTTAGCTTATTAAATTTTTCTGAACTTCGTTACTGCTCAACAAAACCCTAGCTTTGTTCTCATCTTTTCATTTCTTTTGAAAAAAAACTTCTGTTCTTTTGGTTACCTCCCTTTCAATCCCCTTCTGTTAGTCTAATTTCCAAAGAGAGAGAGAAGAAATGTCTTCCCCAAACACTCCTGCCAAGGGTTCCTCTTCCTCACGCTCTCCTGCCTATCTCACTGGAGAGGTTCGAAGCAAGCTCCATCCCTTCGTGCAAAAGAATCTGGATGAGAATGTTCTTCATCTCTTCAAGAACACTCATGTTCTGGGTCCTCATTGGTTCGGCCCCATACCGAAAGAGATGGCCATCTTGTTTAGGGATGATGTTGAGGCCCCTTTGTGCTATCAAAGCTCCACTTCTCTGGCTTCTCATACCTGGGTTAGCAAAAACTTGAGTCACTCGTTTCCTTCAAGTGAAGTGAGGAATAGTGCGATAAAATGGTCGGACTGGATTGACAGGCTTCTCCCTAGGTACGGAGCTCACTGGAAGATGGCTGGTATCTACGATGCAATCCTTCTGTCCAAGCACTCTATCAACAGAGATGAGAACCTTTTGGCTGCCGCTCTATGTTTCTAGAATTCTGCCAGTAACACCTTTGACTTCCGCCTAGGCCCGATTACTCCAACCCTGCTGGATATGGCTCAAATCTTTGAGTTCAGGCCCCATGGAAAACCTGTAGATGCAGTGGGTGATTACCATAGGAGGAAGAATCAAGAGAAATTAGCCAAGCCTTTCACCATTTCTCCTGCCACCATCAATCAGAACTGCTCTTTTTCAAATTACTTGAAGAAGTTTAGTGCTGAGAAGGACAAGGATCAGCAGCACATCCTATTCCTCCTGTACTGGCTGAATAGGTTTGTGTTTTCAAATCGTTCCTCTGCAGTTCTACTCGAGTACAGGCACCTGGTAGAAGCGCTTCACAATCATACTGATGTAGGGCTTGGGCCTACTATTCTGGCTCATTTATACAAGAACCTGCACACTGCCACTTTGGAGAACCCGCTGAATTTGTCTACCCCTGGCGCATTTTGGATGATTCAGGTCTGGCTGTAAGTGTATTTCCCAGAACTGAGGTTTCCAGACATTATTCTCCCTGAAGACCAAGTCATGGCTCATTCGTTGATGTCAGCATAGGCGCTCAAGCATTCCATTGAGGAATACTTGACGTTCTTTGGGCACTGCACCAAGAGATTGCTGTACAGTGGCAAGCAGTGCTCAAGGGTACCTACCCCTGGTTTCAGCCTGGATACAGGCTCTTTGAGAAAGAGCCAGAAGAAGAAGAAGAAAGATTTGAATTTAGGAAGAAATTTCTGAGTATGATGCTGCCTAGGGACATGCCGTTTGGTAGAGGCAAACCTCCCAACTATCATCTGGGGGCAGAAGTGTATCATCCCAACTTCTGTGCTCGGCAGCTTGGCTGTCCCTAGTTAAGTTGGAGGTTTTCCTCCTCCATAGGGTAAGTCTCTGGGCAAGGTCACACTCAAGAACTTCTTCCTGAAATCAATTCTGGCAGCTTCTTCTTCTGGCTCTTTTTCAAACAACTAGTGTCCAGGCTGGAACCAACGATAAGTCCTTTTGATCACCACCTGCCACTGAGTTGGTGATCTTTTAATGCAGTGTCTAAAAAACATCAAATGCTCTTCAAGGGAACGCTTGGGCACTTCTGCCGACATCAGTGGTTGAGCCAGAACTTGCTCCTCAGGCAGAACTATATCCGGAAATCTCAATTCTGGGAAATAAACCTGCAGCCAGACCTGAATCATCCAGAAGGCACCAGGAGCAGACAGATTCTGTGGATTCTCCAAGGTAGCAGTATGCAGGGGGTCTTGAACAGGTGGGCCAGAACTGTAGGACCAAGCCCTATTCAAGTAGTCATGTGCTGCTGATCCTGGTCCTTCTCAGAACTAAACTATCTCAAGTAATTTGAGAAATAGCAGTTCTGGTTGATCGTAGCTGGAGAGATGGTGAAAGGGCAGGACAGCTTCCCCTGGTTTTTCCTCCTGTGGTAATCACCAACAGCATCAACAGGCCGGCCATGGGGCCTAAACCCAAAAATATGAGCCATATCCAGCAGAGCTAGCATCATCGGACCCACACGGAAATCAAAGGTGTTGCTGGCAGAATTCTAGAAACACAAGGCAGCAGCAAGCAGGTTCTCATCTCTATTGACAGATTGTTTGGACAGAAGAATGGCATCACATATGCCAGCCCTCATCCAATGAGCTCCATACCGTGGCAGAAGTCTGTCAATCCAATCCGGCCACTAACCGGACTGTTCCTCACTCCACTGGATGAGAATGATCGGCTCAGGTTCTTGCTGACCCAGGTATGAGAAGCTAAGGCAGAGGTGCTCTCAAAACATAAAGGAGCTTCAGCATCCTTCTTCATCAATTTTGCCATTTCAGCCGGAATATGACCAAACCAGCGAGGCCCTAACACTAGGGTATTGTCGAACAAATGGAGGACATTCTCGTCCAGATTTTTCTGAGCAAAAGGGTGGAGTTTGCTCCTAACCTCTATAGCGTGGTTGTCAATTCCAGTCCCAGTAATATAATATGGAGGAACTGGAACAGA
This sequence comes from Prunus mume, assembly GCF_000346735.1. Next base: position 17,197,916 of record NC_024126.1, on the reverse strand, counting down.
GGAAGACTAAGCACAGGATTTCGGGGAAGACATTTCTCAGGATTGTTTTTTGAAAAAGGAAGTTGACAGGAAAAGCAAGGCAGGTTCTAGCAAAAAGAGAGTTGTCAAAAAGAAGCTCAAAGGAGTGAAGTCTGAAAATACTAGGTTTTCGGATGAACAGGAGCAGTGGGTTTTGAATTTCTTTTAAGGAAGCGCAAAAACGTGGGAAAGAGAAGACAGGGATGTGGAGAAGACAAGGTGTCATCTGATATTGACTAGCTCATAAAGAGCTAGTAACTGAGCAGTTTCCCACGAACACTAGCTTAGTGGGAAGACGTGGGCAGAGGTGGAATAACGGAGGAAACTAGCACGCGCCAATTTAATGGCCATTTCATTAAGTCTGAAACCATTCCAAAAACGATTCAGACTTAGGGGGCATTCTTTGGGCCTAATTGGCACGCCCAGCCCAACAAAAAGAAACCCAAAATCCAAAAAGGACTAGCCCAAGACCTATCAAAACCAGACAAGCAAACTCGGGCCTCAAAAGAAAGTCACATCTTGGGGACCTATTTTTTAGAACCCACGTGACATCTTTTCTTATCAGATTTGGAAAAGTCAAAAAAATCAACTATCACAGAGTTGATAAAAGAAGGTCAGTAGCTGGCAAGTTAGGAATGGATGTCTCTGAAAAAGCTAAAGAGATCAAATCCCTCTTTTATATATGCATGTGTCTCTTTTATTCAGAAAAATGAGATCCTCCCAAAAAGAGATAAGCAAACTTCAAACTCAGAAAGAGATAAGCAGGAAACAAGGGGCTGTACAAAAGAAATCAAACTAACCATCACGGTTTTTTAGCTCCCACAAGGGGCAGTTGAAATTAGAAGAAAAGAATAGGTTCTCTTTCAAGAAAAATAGGGAAGTGATTGCCTATTGAGAACCTATCTACCAAAAACTGATGAAACCCTTTTTTTCTCTTTAAAAAGGAAGATCTTTTTGAAGGGATTTGCCGTCCATTAGTAAAAGAATCACCCTACTCCAGAAAACATTTCTTATAAATACAAGAACGAGTGAACAAGGCAAGGACAATCAATCCTACACTCAAATCATCAATCAAACAAACAACTCTAAAATCAACCAAAAGCTCACTTGAATTCCGAGTGAAACCAGCTTTAGATCAGAATTCCCAAGGTTCAGACTTAGAAAATAAGTCATTCAAAACGAGATTTCTTTCGTTACAAAGATAGGTAGAGCTTGAGCTTTTCCCAAACCTGAAAACCTCAACAAATTTCACAGTGCAGCCTCTAGCCCACTGAAGTCCTCAAGAACAGCCACTTCTGCCCTTGCAGACTGAAGAAGCCGCAGTTCTGCCAACTCAAAAGCCTCACAAAAGCTTGAAGTACATTAAAGCTCTGCCAAAATTAACCTTTGGTATCGATTTACAGCTAAAGCTTAGCAGTTGAAGTTGTCAACAGTCCAGTCCAGCCCAGGCATTTCCAGTCCAGTTCGGATCAGAGCCTCCTATCCAGGCAGAAATGGAGTTCTAGCTGTCCTTTCATATTTCTAGCGTGGATATTTATTTTTATAGTTTTATAAAAGGCAGTTCTACCTAAGACAGCTTAAATTCCATCAACCATTCTCGCCAGAACAACCTCCTTATACTGAGATAAATTTTTAAAGTCCTCACCAGTCTGAGGCAAGAAAAGAACTTACTTGGGAGATATTGCTCACGCAAGTTATCTATTCTAGAATAAGTCTGCTAGAATCTTCATTGCTAGCAGTGGCACGCTCACACACAAAAGAAAGCTGACTTGTTGACCAGTCAATGGTTTTCAAGACAGTGGGGAACTTTGCCCTTCCACCACATGAGTAATCACAAAAATGGGTGAACAATTGGCCTGGTTAGCATGTATTTGATTAGATCTGTATTGGCAATGATGTAGATGGTGTATAGGAGCATGTAGTGTCTGAGTTTCATAGTAGTAAAGTACAAGGCCAGGCAAAGTCTTTCAATTGCAGAATATTTTCTTTCTACTTCTATCAGAGTTCTGCTCAGATAGTAGACTGCCTGTTCCTTCCCTTCTTTGTTATCTTGGACCAGCAGACTTCCAATGGATACTTCTGACGCGGACACATAGAGTTTGAGTGGTCTGGCTCTCTTTGGCAGGGACAGAACTGGTGGATTTGAGAGGTAATGCTTGATCTCCTCAAAAACTTGTTGGTGTTGTTCTTCCCATTTGAAGGTCTGTTCCTGCTTCAATTTTAGCAAAGAAGAGAAAGGCTGGATCTTTCCTGCAGAATTGGATTAGAATCTCCTTAGAAAATTAATTTTTCTTAAGAGACTCTGTAGTTCTTTCTTGTTCCGAGGTGGTAGAGCTTCTATGATGAATTTTGCTTTGTTCTTGTCAATCTCTATGCCTCTTTTGGTGGACTAAGAATCCTAAGAAATTTCTTGCTTGAACTCCGAAAACACATTTCTTGGGGTTCATTTTCAGTTTATGTTGCCTCATTCTTAGGAATGCCTTTCTCAAATTTGATACATGATTTCCCTCTTCTGGGGACTTAATCACCTCATCATCTATGTAAATTGAAACGACCCGACCCAAATTCCACTTTGAAATCCGGGCCGAATCCTGTTTAAAACTGACACCTAGTGACTGTAGGTCGTAAAATACCAAAATACCCTGAGTAACGTAAACCCTGAGCCCCTAACTCGTGACTGCGCCTGATAACTGTAGGCTGCCTACGTACCCTTACTGAATGATCAAGCCACACGTAGTTCTTTCCTTTGTTCCTGATCTGTAACTGGTTTGTTTACTAAAACTCGTTTTACGGCTGACATTTCTGGAGTATCCGAGACTTTGTTTTACAATCCGTCAAATGCTATATGATCTTGAAATTACCTAGATCAACATATTTGAAATTGACTGCGATCCAACGGTTCAAACGTATCGAACCAGGAAATCACACACTAGGCGAGATCCGTTCGGAGTTCAAACGTTATCTGAATTAAGATCCGCAAAATTCTACTCGCTCTTGGGGACTAGGAGATTATTCTAGGACTCTTTGTGGTCCCCACCCTGCTGCTCACGCGCCGCCCACGCGCCGGCAGCGCGTGGTGTCTAAAGCGATAACGCTTCGCGAGAAAATCTCAACATCACGGCTCAAGACTCCTATCCTAGGTAAAACACCCTATTTGGAACCACTTTTGTTTGGACCTACCCCAAAAACTGGCTGGAAATGGATAGAACAGTGACCCGAAAGTCTGCTGAAACCTAACTTAAAAATCGAACGATCTACGCTTGAAATCTCTGAAATCCTACCCAACCAGCAGTTAGAGCATGAAAAATAGCTAGAAAACCATACCTCACTCGTCCGATTTGGTGGCCGGAGGTGTCCTAACGAGCTCCGTGAAATTCCATCAAAAACTGTCCAAACCGCCCTGTTTCGTGGCGGTTTCCAGCGACCACACAGGCGGATCAAGGCTGGGATGGGTTAAGACTGAAAGAAGGGAGTGAGGTGATTCGTTTGGCACTGGTCTTGCTCAATTTGGTGGTCGGAGCTGAGAGAAACCCTCTCCTAAAGTCGGCTGGTCGAACTGGAGGAGGAGGAAGAAAACTGGGTTTTAAAAACTGAAGTTGAAGTATTTACAGTTATGCCACTGAACTTCTTTTGATCGTAACTCCTTCGTTACAACTCCGATTTGAGTAAACTACGTGTCTACGGACTCATTTCGTCGCGCTCTACACAACGGTACAACTGAAATCCCTAAATTCCTTCCCGGTCAAAAAGTCAATTTTTAAACTAATAAAATATTCTGGGGATATAATGGTCTTTTAATGGAATAAATTAGTAATTAAATATTAATTAAGGACTGGGTTGTTACATGACTAACAAAAGGGGAATTACGGGATGATTGAGATGGGTGTTAGTTCATATAAATGGGCATTCGAGACCAAGTGGTATAAGCATAGTATGGGACGTGCAGGTCTGCTTGTCCAGTTATATGAATTATGATAAATTTAAAACTCTGCTGCCATTAATCTGATATTTAACTAAAATTCTCCTTTTTCCTACGAGTGCCTGACACCTGGCTAATGCTGGGCACAAAAGACTAATTTGCCGTTTTTAACTGAAATTAACTAAAATTCAAGTGCGAGTTCTACCGAAAATTCAGCAGAGTCTCCCCTGTAAACTGAACATTCCCAAAAATATTCTACCTGTAAAATAAGCATGTATATTTATATAACTCATCTGCCATCATGCATTAAATCATATTCAAGTAATTAAACATCATAATATTCAGGTCTCAGGTCGTAACAAACCAAATAAATCAATCTGCTAATCAATCTCAACTTTCAGCTCAGCAATAATATTCTGGTAATCTAGCTCAGCAGCATGAAATTTAAAATGTTTAAAAGCATATAGTAAGGTACTGAACTCATGCATTCAACTTATTCAAGATCAAATACTGCAACTGAATTTCATAGATTCATTTATGAAAACAAACTCTGCTGCCATTAATCTAATATTTAGTTAGAATTTCCTTTTTCTGTATCCATAAAGGATATTTCACTCAGCAGCATATAATTTAAACGAAGAAATAAAAGCACTTATATCAAGTAATCATGCTTTCAAAACCATAACCATCAATTTCTCGTGACACCAAAGGTGACACGTCCTAACCTGAAATCATCGCTGGACTCAGGAGACATCTGGTCAACCTGGT
>NC_024126.1:17158020-17192855 GCF_000346735.1 Prunus mume | reverse complement strand
GTGACATAAGTATATCGATTAAGAAAATAATAGTACTGTATAAAATCCTCAATTTAGTTTTAAAAACATCTCAGAACTTAAATCCTCTCCACCTAGGCGTACCCCCATATCTGATCCGTCAATTCCTTATATCCGTCAATTTCTGATATCCATCAATTCCTTATATTCCATCAATTCCCCTCGCATCACCATTGGTGACACGTCCTCGCAGGTCTCGGTGACACAAAGTCAATCCAAGTTGCAACCTCGTAGGATTCAGGGGACCTTGGTCAACCTGATCCGCATCCTCGGAGGTCTCAGAGATAACACTTCAATCTGAGCCGCAATCCTCGCAGCTCTTAGAGACATCAAGTTCATCCGAGCCACAGTCCTCGCAGGTCTCAGGAGACCATTAGTCAGCCTGAGCCGCAATCCTCGCACCACACGGTTCAGGCGTCCCCGATACTCGTGGGGCATAAACTATCTCAAGGCAACGAGGGGGTATCCTATGGTTGGTTTGAAAACCATAATATGTTATTTACATAAACTTTCAATAAACTGGCTCTTAACTGAACTTAAAATATATATATATATATATATACATATACCAAAATCTGATAAAAACCAAAAGTTATATTTATTCCTTTTCAACCACTGAATATATGCATCAACTACTTAACTAGTTAATTAACCACCTTGCTCTCTGCTTGCATATTATTCCAATATTATATTTATACTCTTATAACACAATTAATCATATGAGCAAGTATAAATAGGTGATGAATAAACAGATAATTAAATGCTCAACTTGCTAAACCTCAGTTCTCGACATACAAGTATATATATATTAACATGCATAACAAGTTTTTCAAATGAGAACCTCAACAAATTTTTCAACCATAAGGAATGTCCAGCAGTTCTGAAAGTAAGGATGCACAAGTAATGCAATGTCTACAGGAAGTTAACCTAATGCTCTGATACCAATTGAAACGACCTGACCCAAATTCCACTTTGAAATCCGGGCCGAATCCTGTTTAAAACTGACACCTAGTGACAGTAGGTCATAAAATATCAAAATACCCTGAAAACAGTAACATAAACCTTGAGCCCCTAACTCGTGGCTGCGCCTAATAACTGTAGGCTGCCTACGTACCCTTACTGAGGGATCAAGCCACACGCAATTCTTTTCTTTGTTCATGATATGTAACTAGTTTGTTTACTAAAACTCGCTCTAGGGTTGACATTTCCAGAGTATCCGAGACTCCATTTTACGATCCGTCAAATGCTATACGATCCTGAAATTACCTAGATCAACATCCTTGAAATTGACTGCAATCCAACAGTTCAAATGTATCGAACCGGGAAATCACACGCTAGGCGAGATCCGTTCGAGATTCAAACGTTATCCGAATTAAGATCTGCGAAATCCTACGCACTCGTGGAGACTAGGAGATTATTCTAGGACTGACTGTGGTCCCCACCCTACTGCTCACACGCCGCCCACGAGCCGGCAGCCAATGGTGCCTAAAGCGATAACGCTTCACCGGAAAATCTCAACATCTCGGCTCAAGACTCTATCCTAGGTAAAACACCTTATTTGGAACCACTTTTGTTCTTAGACCTACCCCAAAAACTGGCCGGAAGTGGCCGAAACAGTGACCCGAAAGTCTGCTGAAACCTAACTTAAAAATCGAACAATCTACGCTTGAAATCTCTGAAATCATACCCAACCAGCAGCTAAAGCATGAAAAATAACTAGAAAACCATACCTCACTCGTCCGATTTGGTGGCCGGAGGTGTCCGAATGAGCTCCGTGATATTTCATCAAAAACTGTCCAAACCGCCCTGTTTCGTGGCAGTTTTCGGCGACCACACCTGTGGATCACGGCTAGGATGGGTTAAGACTAAAAGAGGAGAGTGAGGTGGTTCGTTTGGCACTAGTCTTGCTCAATTTGTTGGTCGGAGCTGAGAGAAACCCTCTCCTGAAGTCGGCTGGTCGAACTGGAGGAGGAGGAAGTAAACTAGGTTTTAAAAACTGAAGTTTGAAGTATTTACGGTTATGCCACTGAACTTCTTTTGATCGTAACTCCTTTATTACAACTCCGATTTGAGTCCACTACGTGTCTACGGACTCGTTTTGTCGTGCTCTACGCAACGATGCAACTGAAATCTTTAAATTCCTTTCCGATCAAAAAGTCAACTTTTAAACTAATAAAATATTCTATGGGTATAACAGTCTTTTAATGGAATAAATTAGTAATTAAATATTAATTAAGGACCGGGTTGTTACATAAACTTCCAAGAAATGTCCTATCATATCATGGAAAACAGAATTCATTGCTCTTTGATAAGTAGCTCCTGCATTTCTTAAGTCAAAAGGCATTACAGTATACTCAAAAGCACCTATATGTCCCGGGCACATGAAAGCTGTCTTGTGGATGTCTTCTTCTACCACCATGATTTGATTGTAACCTGCATTTTCATCCATGAAAGACAACATCTGGTTATGAGCAGCTCCATCTACTAGCATGTCTGCCATTGGCATCGGATATTCATCCTTGGGGGATGCTTCATTTAGATTTCTGTAATCCACACAAATCCTAACTGCCCTAATCAGCATAGATGGCTGGTCTGATGAATCCTGCTTTGAGAAATCTTTCTATCTCTTCTTTGAACTTTAGTTCTGCGTCCATGGACATCCTTCTTCTGGCCTGTTTGACTGGAAGGTAGCCTTCTGTAATTGGCAGCTTGTGCTCTGCTAGTTTTCTGTCCAGTCCAGACATCTCATGATAATGCCAAGCAAAATAGTCTCTAAAATCCTGCAAAAGTGCAATGATTTCACTCTTAAGTGGTTCCTTCAATAGTGCACTAATGAAAGTAGGTCTTGGATCCTCTTATGTCCCTAAGTTTATTTCCTGTAAAGGATCTTCCACTTCTGGCAGAGAGTCATCCAGGGTTGCTGGTGCAAAACCTAATACTTCCTTCTGCAAACTCTCTTCCTCTTGATCTCCGTGCTTTCATAGGTGAATTCTACCATATTGATGACTGGATTCTGCATGAAGAGCTTTCTTTCCTCCCAATATGTCAACAATCTTTTTGTAATGGATTGGATTGTTGCAGCTCGATCCTTTTCCTGTTGTTGGGGACTAATCATCGGGGTTCTGGAGGTTAAGAACAAAAGGTCTATTCCAGTCCTTTAGGGAACTGGCTAGACCATCTTCAATGAGCCTCTGGGCCGTGACACCATGGGGGCGGCTGTTCTGGTTGACTCCAAGGAAAGTGAAAGGACCAAGGTCATCATGATAGTACCTTGCCTCAAAACACATGGCAGAAGGCAGAAATGGTCGTGGATCGGCCTCTACTATCTCCATGTAACCTTCTTCATTCCACAAAGCTAGTTGTTGATGAAGAGTGGAAGGAACACATAGACTCTGATGGATCCCGTCCCTGCCAAGCAGTTGCATTGTAAGTTATAGAAGTGGTATCTACCACAAAGAATGCAATCTTCAGCTTCTTGCTTCCAACTATGACATCCACATCTAAGATCCCATGAGTTTTGTTGATGCCCCCTACGAACTTGGTGACAGTCAAACGTGTTGGAATCAAATCCCTCTCTGTTCTGCCCATCTTGCTCAACATTCTGTGAGGCAGAAGATTAGTGGTTGCTCCTCCATCTACCATGACCTTGGGAATGGGAACACCCCCAAAATTTGTTGTTATGAACAAGGGTCTGAGGTGATTGGCCATCTCTTTGGTTGGTTTGGAGAAGCAAAGTTGTTCTGCATCCAGTTTGTTGGTAGTTCCTCCTGTCCTGTGATTACTTGTTTGCTGTTCTGGTGGCTCTTCTGCTTCTGCCAACTTGCATTCAAAACTCTCCTGGGAGAACACATCTCCCTCCAAAGTGCTTTCTTGTCCTTCTGCTGCTCTGAATTTTTCTGGCAGAATGAACACCATGTTGATGCCCAAATCACCCTGTAATAAGCCCTCTAATTCTACGCTAAAATCTTCTGTTTCTGCATCTATTTCTCCATCATATTCCATATGTTCTTCCTCATATTCTTATGTCCAGTCTCCCTGTTCTCCTGCTTCGAGGAGTGCATTCTAGTCATCTGCAAATAGTTCATAATCTAGATGTTCCTCTTCATTTTCCTCAATCCAGTCTTCTTGTCCTTCTGCTGGAATAGCTTCAGATTTTCCTTGTGGTGGTTTAAGTTAATTGTTTGAGGATGAGGTAAGGTGGTTAGGAAATCTGCATGGAAATTCTGTTTTCACCAGCTCTCGTGGTTGGGAGATTTCTTGTTTTGCCTGGATGAGTACCTCAGGCCTTTTTCTTTTTCTGGCAGAATCAGTCCTTGGAAGTACCTGTGCATCCTTTGTGTTATTGAGGAACGTGCAGTACTGCCTTTGGACCTTCCTTTTCTGAGTTCTGGTTAACTTCATGGTTGGTCTGCCACTTTTTTCTACAGAATACCACCTGCCTTTTATGATAGCTGCCAAAGGTTTCTCATTCCCAGGCATCTTAATTGATATTTCCTTCTTGGGTTGTTCTGTTATCCTTCTGCTGTGCTGGGCAGGCCTGGGATAGTTTTTCTGCCCGGCTCTATCTCGGGATGAGGTTCCAATCCTGTCAAAAATACTCGGAGTGGGCTAGTTCTGTCTGTTTAGGGCCACTTCTAGCTCAGCTTCACAGTTGCAATTGCTGCAGAGCACTACCCCAGCTGAGATAGTTTCTTTTGGTCTTTCAATAGTTTCCCTTGAGACCATTCTGCCTATGCTAGATCTAGCTTCTGTCGTTGGCATGCTCCTCTTTTGTTCTGGCCAATTTAAGTTGACCATGTTGACTTGTGGCTGAGGAAAGGGATCTGTTGTGACTGATGGGGGTTTATCTGCCAGCTTTAACCTTCCTGCTGTTATTCCTTCCTGTATAACATCTCTTAAAACAACACAACTATTGGTGGAATGGTTCCAAGAGTTGTGCCACCTGCAATACTGTCTGCCTTTGAGTTCTTCTGGCTTAGGCATCCTGTGGGGTGTCTCTATTGCTTTTTGTAGCAGCATTTCATCAAATAAAACATCCACTTTGGTTAAATCAAAGGAATAAACCTTATTATGCGTTGGTTTGTTTGGAACAAACCCTACTGTGAATGGTTGTGGCTTCTGATCCTTTGGTGGCTTTGTAAGAGCCTTGCAACTGATGGGGTGTTTTAATTTTACCATTTCTGCCACTGCAATCTCTGTTTCCTCCGAGCCCTCGGCTTCTTCCTCTGATTCTACTTGAACCAGATGTATTGAAGAAGAAGATGACTTGTAATAGGTGCCTTTGGAAGAATTCCTCTTCTGTTGTTCTTCTCTAAGCAGCTCTTCGTACTTGGATGCTTTATCTGCCAGTTTTGCCAAATCTCCAAACAGCATACCATCAAACCTTTTTTTCAGAGAGATTTTGAGGGCAGCCTGAGCCATCTTGATGAAGTATCTCTCTTCCATAGGGATTCGGCACTTCATTTTGAGTTTCCTCAACCTGGTTATGAAGTCTTGAGCAAGTTCATCTTCACTCTATTTGAGGACAGCAAGAACACTGATAGTGACTTCTGGCTGAATCCTGTAATAATAGTCATAGAAAACACTTTCCATCTGTTCCCAAGTATGAACAGAATTAGCTAGCAGACTGGTGTACTAGGTGAAAGCTTGTCCAAAGAGAGTTCCCAAACAACCTTAGTTTTAACAAAGGGTTATTCTCTATGATATGCACTGGATAGAAAATCTGCCTATATGCTCGACTGATGAAGCATGGGGGGTCCTCTCCATTGAACAAGGTGAATTTTGGCACCTTGAAAGCTGGTGATAAAGGTATTTGATCGATATAAGCCGGATATGGCTTTCTATATGTAGGCCTTTCTCCTCTTCTGGCTTCAGGCTCCATCATTTCTCTGATCATTCTTTGTAATGCCCTCATGTCATTCAAAGCATTGACAGGATATAGATTCTGTCCATGTTCTGGCTGGATATATGGCCTGGGCAGAACTTCTTCCCTCTGTTCTTCCTCTTCTTCAACAACTGGATGGTTCCTCCAGTTTGCCCCTAGTCTGTTCCTGTCATTGTTGGCAAAGGGGTTGATCCCCCCTTTACCTCTTCTGCCCCTTGCTGGTGGAGAGAATGGATTGGGATCCATCCTTCTGTGTCTGTAAGGCACCACAGCTGGTGCCTCAGGTAGAAGTGGCAAAGGTTGATCACGTGGGGCCGTAGGTTGTGGAATAGGCGGAAGTTCTGGCTGGTTTTGTTAGGCCTGAACTGGCGCAGGGTCTTCCAGCCGGAGTGGGGCCTCATGCTGTTGGACGGGTGGGACTCCTCCCCTTTACGCAGGTTGGATCTCTCCATGCCCTTGTACTCCAGCTATCTATGCAATGAGAGGGTTCTCTTGGTATGGCCATGCTAATCCTGGTGGAAGGCCATAAGGGAGGTCTAACTACTGGACTACAACATCCAGATTTGGAATTCTGGCCATGGCAGCCTCACGATCTTTTCTTTGTGCTGTGGTTTCCTATCGGAACACAGCTTCCTGTATTTGATTCAACCTCCTGGAGCCAGTTCTGGAACGTCTACTTCCAGTGCTGCCATGAGTTGAGTGCCTGGCATCTCTTTCTTCTGACTCCAGACCTTCTCTGAGAGCTACCTGATTTATCTTCATGGCGTGGTGCGGGTTCTGGCTAGAGCTTCCAATATTCATAAACTTTTAGAAACTATCTGTTAGATTATGTATACCGAGAAGTCCCACTAGGCGTGCCAAATTGTTCACCCGTTTTGTGTTTACTCCTGAGATGGAAGGGCAAAGTTCCTCACTACCTTGGAAACCATTTATTGGTCATCAAGTCAGCTTTCTTTAGTGTGCGAGCGTGCCACTGCAAGCAATAAAGATTCTAGCAGACTTCTTTTGGAACAAATAACTTGCGCCCCAAGTTACAGATTTCTAAACAAACGATTGTGAATTTGGGTGAGGAATATCTCCCAAGTGAGTTATTTTCTTGCCTCATACTGGTGAGGACTTTCACAATTTATCTTAGTATAAAAACAGTTGTTCTGGCCAGAATAATTGATAGAAATCGGACTGTTTTAGACAGAACTGCCTTCACAAAACCACAAATATACATATCAACACTAAAAGACAAAAAGACAACTAGAACTCCATCTCTGCTTGGATAGAGGACTCTTATCCGGGCTGGATTGGATATCTCTGGGTTGGACTGAACTGTTAATAACTTCAACTGCTAGGCTTTAACTGTAAATCGATACCAAAGTTCAATTTTGGCAGAGCTTTAATCTATTTCAGGCCCTGGAAGGCTTTTTGAGTGGACAGAACTGTTGTTTCTTCAATCTGCGAGGGGCAAAAGTGACTGGATTCGAGGATTTACTGAACTGGAACTACACCGTAACACCTGTTCTGCTTGATCATGGCTTTTCATAAATTTGTTGAGGTTTTCATATTTGTGAAAACTCAAACTTTGCTCGTCTTGGCTTTTGCTGAACCAAATTTGTAACGAGAGAAATCTTGTTTTGAATGACTTGTTTCCCTAAATCTGAACTTGGAAATTCTAAGAGATGGGGAGAAAGAGAGAGCTTCTGATTGCTCTGGTTTGTTTGAAGTTTTTCAGTGATCAAGTGATCATTTTGAATTCCTTGCTTTTTGGCCGATTTTTGGTTGTTTGATTGATTGTTGAATTGAGTGTCCTTTTATCTGTTCACCCTTTCTTCTATTTATAGGAAAATGTGTTTTTTTGGAGTAGGGTAATTCTTTTAATAGTGGGTGGCAAAAGAAGATCTACAAAGAGATATAAGAGAAGGAAAGATTTTTAATCTGATTCTGGCAGATAGGTTTTCATCAATCAATCCTAGAGATAACTTCCCTATTTTTAAGAGAAAGCTTAATTCATTTTCCCAATTTAACTACCCCTTGTGAGTTTTCAACCGTGATGGTTGGTCCGATTTCTTCAGTTTGAACAAACCCCTGCTTTCCTGCTTATCTCTTTTCTGAAAACATAGTCTGCGTACCCCTTGAAAAGATGGTGTCTTCTTTGGAGTGAAAACAATATCTTTGAATATATAAGGGGATTTTGATTTTTTGGATGGCAGAGATGTCTCTTCCTAGTTTGCCAGCCACTACCCTTTTAAATTTTTAATCAATTCTGTGGTAGTTGTAATTATTGACTTTCCATCTCTGGTGGTCACGTGGGTCTTTGCAAAAAATAAGCTTATAGTCAGAGTTTGTGATATTTTGATCTGTGCTAGTGGTCTTCTCTCTTTTTGCAAAAAGGACTTGGGTCTTTTTTTCTTATTTTAGGCTGGGCCTTCTTTCCCAAACTACAGGCTGGGTTCTTTGATGTTGGGCTAGGGCTTTGACTATTTTTTGGGCTGAATATGTTTATTTATGGCCCAATTTCAAGGAGGTGTTTGGTGGCTGTCCAAAATTGAGATGGGCTTTTATTTCCTTATGCTGGGTATGCCAATTTAAGCCTAAACAATATCGCTTGTAATGGTTTGGAGTAATTGTGCCCCCCAAGCAAGGTCTTGAGTTCGAGTACTAAAATTCATGTAATATATGTGAATTTAGTATATTATTGTATGAGCTTTTTTCTTCCGACAACTACAAATAGGCTGGGCTACCGTAAGGAGCAAACTGAAGAAATCGTCCCCTGTGTCTAATATCGAAAATTAAGCCCCAAAAATGCTTCGAAAGGGCAGTAGAGCCTTAGGAAGCATCTTGGTTACCTTCACCGACTAAAACGATAGCAACCTACAGATAATTTAGGCATGCTTACAGATAAAATTTTGAGCTTGGCATGAGAGGCATGTGACATGAAAGAAAAATCAACATGAGTTTAGCACTGAGGGGAACTTTAGGCTTTCTTAGGGGAAAAAAGGAGTGTTAAGGTAAGAAAGAAGAAGCTTATAGGAGATTTGACTAGGAAGAGAAAAATGAAGAGCAATACTCTTCCAGCAGCTTGACAGATACTCTGTCTGCCATAAGAGAAAAATAGAGAAGAAGGTGAACAGTGCACGAGATTGCTAGGTTTTTGCAAGTTAGAGAGAAAGCTTGCTCTCTAAATCTGGGTTGGATTTGTTAGGTAGGAGAAGCCTCAATTTATAGCCGCTGGAAACCACCGTTTTTCAAGAAACCCTAATGGCTTCTACCTATTTTGGTCAAGCTTTTCCCTCATTTCTCATCTCCTTCCTTGGCTTTTCCCATTTTGATGAAATATCTTCTATCTATTTGCACCATATCAGAGTTTTTGAAGCTCAAGGCCCCCTTTTCCCGTAGCTATGTCAATGGCAAACTTCTATTCTCAGCCATCTCTTTTATTGCTTTCTTTCCTTTTTTCCATGGCTAAGTCTGATGGGAAAAGGAGTTGGGATATATACGCTGGTTCGAAGGGTGTTTCTCTCTCTGGCATCCTACACGCTAATACCCCTTGGTTCCTTGAATGTTTTGGCTTTGAAACTTGCTCCCTCCATGTGCTGGCAGCTCTGTTCAATAAACCTGCGGACCCTCTCTACTTGACTTTTACTTTTTCAGCAAAGGGCTGAGGCTTTTGTGGCTTATTTTGGAGTTTTGTATGGGCTAAGGTGGTTCCTTAAGCAAGTGGACTATTTTTGTTAAACATTGGGCTCTTTGGTTGAGTCAATAGGCTATTTTTTGCTTGGGCTATTGGACTATTTTTCTCCCTTGTACTCACCCACATGTTTGGGCCTAAGAAATGGGCTTGAGTCCCAAAGCTCCCAAGCAACTCGAGACTTTCCATTTCTCAGCCCATCAATGGGCCTCATGTTGATTTATTACCATCCATACCACAACTCACTCAAGCAAGCCCCGGACATTTGAGTGGTTTGGGCCCACTTAGGCTTGTAGCGTGGTTGGGTGTGAGATAACGATTTTGTGCTTGACACGGCATGTTGCTTGACATGTTTTAATTTTATCGTCCTTGGGAAGGACTGCGATGTTTAATTTCGGCATGGGCTTGTAGAGCCGGTATATTTTATCTCAACCCCTAGCATGGCGAATTTATTTAGCATGGCACGTGAACTACAACTCGCATGTGGCGGGTTTTCGTGTAATCCGCTTTATGCTTTTCCTTAATAGAGTGTCGTTTTGGGCTGATAATTTATTCGGGCCCAACCATGGATTTTTGGGCCTCAACAATTATCATCGCTTTCAATAAAAAAAGTCATCAACCAAACAAAATCTTACTAAATGGAATTACGTGTCTAATTTGTGTGGTCAAATTTCCTTATATATAAAGCAAAACACTTTAATGTTTGTATGGTCAAATTTCCTTATATATAAAGCAAAACACTTTAATGGTCAAATTTTTAAATGTTCGTTCAAATACCCTCTGAATAATTTTTTTTTTTTTAACCCGTAGTCCAATAAATCAGAAACATTCGATCAAAGCATGGGGAGGGGAGGTGGGAAGAGCCTATTCACACTTGACCCGAAAAAGGCTAAGTAATGATAAAGAGCAAAACAAGACCCAAAAATATATTAACAACTAAGAGATCGATATGAGCAGTTGGCAAGTATCTTCTGCAACTGACTTCAAGACTTTTTCCAATTTTCCGGTAGTATATATAAATAGCCTCTTTTTTCACGTAGAATTTTTCGTTTGAACCATGGGTCGGAGATCTTCCTTCCCAAGCAAAACATAAATATTCTCAATATTCTGCCCAAAAAAAATATACAAATTTATAAAAAAACCCAATCTTAGAAATGTATTTATAAAAAAAACCCAAGCACTATTTAAACATAGAAACACACCCAAAATTAACCCCAAAGTCAACTTTTTGGGTGTGTTTATAAATGGATTTTGAGTGTGTATAATGATGGGTTTTGGGTGTGTTTATATATTTAAATAGTGCTTGGATTTTTTTATAATTTCAACCCCATTTTGGGTGTTTTAGTGAAACATATTCTCAATATATATTGTGCTCACACACCTGCAGTCAACTTTGTTTAGGAATAAACGAGATAAAATATACTAGTTATTAGAGATAGGAAGATGGAGTAGTGGAAAGAAAAACATGGGAGGATTTTACTTTTTTTTATATTTTAAATAGTTTGTAATTATTATTTTGCCCTTATCATATTAACTTCTTTTTTTAATTTAGTGTAATAATTGGGGTCTTTCAATATAGACCTAATCAATGACCAAAATGTTGGAAAAAAACCCTCGTATACAGTTGTTGAAAAAAAAAACCCAGTTTTCATTTATCACTTAGTTTTCAAA
The DNA here is from genome assembly GCF_000346735.1 of Prunus mume. Next base: position 17,181,603 of record NC_024126.1, on the reverse strand, counting down.
ACTATTTTGCCCTTAAAGATAAAGAAATGAAAGAAATTTAAAGTGCTTCATCTGATGCATTTGTTACTCCCAAATTTTGATTTTGAATTGTGAACAATCTGCCTCCAATTAAACGATTTGTTAGCAATTATGTACATACAAGTATAACACATAAAAATTCAATTACAAACATATAGTTTTACTCAACCTCATGCACAGCAGGAAGACATAAATTAGTTTACCTATATATGAACTCGTAAATCGTATTGCTCTTTGTTAGGTAGACTATCTCAACACCCCAACCCATTTGGTACGTAGTTAACATAAACCCCTTCTACTTAGGTACACAAATGACCTAAACAAATCTCTACCACCATAAACAATAATTATCTATAAAAAGACGTAGGCTACGTATGTTGAAAACTTACAATTTGCGCTATAGGCACCAACTCTTATATCAATATTTTAATATCAATTGATGTGGCATATGACATAGCAATCCATGTCACTTGCTGCATTAACTTGCTTAACTTTCTACTTTTTATCAATTATTTTATTTTAATCCCTGAGCCTTGTCATTCAAGAGTCCTCTTCTTCGTAGGATGACAAATGACCTACACAACCATACCACCATAAACAGCCATCTATAAAAGCAAAAAGAAGAACAGGAGAAAAAGTAAAGAAGAGAAAAGGAAGATAATAAAAAATAAAAATAAAAATAAAAAGGAAAGGGAGAAAAAATAAAATAAAAGAGAAGATGCCAACGGGAGATAGGTTGAAATAAGGGGATGTAACCATGTATATATGGAAATTATTAATTAAAAATCTCAAATCTGGTAATTATTCACCTTAATTTTTATTCCCATAAATTAAATTAAATTCTACAACAATTATGGATTGATAAAAAATTTAAAAAAAAAATGTAGGAGGGTAAATTAGGCACACACACAAATTGACTAATTGAAATAATAAATATGGGTTGACTCATCATCTCGTTATGGCAACTTTGCTGACGTGGAATGCTAGTCGGGTTTACTTTAAGGGTAATGCTAGGGAGACCATCTATTTATACCATATTTGTGTACCATTTGATGTAGCTGTTGAGTTGGCTATGCCACATCATTAAATGAGCTTTTAACATTTTTAATTTTTAATTACTTTTTTTCACCCTTCACTTTACAGAAACCCAAGCACGTGAGAATTTTGGTTTCCCTTTTCAATCTGCCAGCGACAAAAAATTAACCACTATTTTCTATTACTTTGCCTACCTATAAGTGCACTCCACTATTGCACAAACCACCTGCCATGTCCCAATCTTTGAAATTTGATTTCTGAAAACGAATTCAAAAGTCTAGTTATAATTATGAAAATACAGATTCAACATCTTCAAACATAACCTCCACCAGTCAAATCATCACCACCAACGTAGACAACTAAACCCACTCAAACCACAACCACCACCTAACCACGACCAACACTGTTAAACACCACCACCGTCAAACGTCGCCGGCACAGACCGTCAAACACGGTCGCTTGGAATCTCAACCACACGCAGAGCTTGAACCACCACCATCACCCAATCAAAAACACCACCCCTCCATCAAACCGATTGACAGCACTGCCACTCAATCAAATCCAAATATAATATCTACCCAATTGAACCACCAACGTTGAATGAGAAGAAAAGGGAAAAAAAACGTTTAAAATAAAAATAGAAGCATGAAAAACTGGGAGAAGGGGAGCAATCGTCGACCTCAGGGAGACATTCGATAAGATTTCTTGGCGCTGGCAGATTGGCAGGAGGTAGGATAGGAGGTAAGGGTAGGGGAGGAGGTCTAAGCAATGATGTGAAAAACTAAACGGCTCTTAGGTTTCTGCATGGGGGAAAAAAGTAATTAAAAATTAAAAATGTTAAAAACTCATTTAATGGTGCGGCATAGCCAACTCAACAACCACATCAGATGGTACACAAATATGGTACAAATAAATGGTCTCCCTAGCATTACCCTTACTTTAAAGGGTCATGCTAGGGAAACCAACTTTAGATACCAACTTATATATCATCTCTCTAAAAGAGAATACTCTTCGCCAAGTTGGTATCTAAAGTTGGTCTCCCTAACATTTTCATTACTTAAAAACTTAAAAGTTCTTGGGTTTCTCCTAATAAACCTTTGAACAATTGCAATTTCATATATTTTTCTATAATTTAAATAAGTGCATAATTTCCACTTTGGCGAAGAGGATTCTCTTTTAGAGTAAGTGATAATTGTATTCATAACTTAGGTACCAAGACCATCAATCACAAGAACATAAACTACCTAAAAAGGGTTTATATAAATGTGGAAGTAAAGTAACCACGCAAGGTTATTCCAGATGCAGAGAAATACACCATAAGGTATATCTCCATAGTTGCATAAAGCCAAACAAATTTCGACAGGAAAGCCGCAAGCCTGAACAAATCAAACATGGACTGCAGAGCCCAAAACTACCCATACAACTAAAACTTTTAAACTCTCGCAAGTAAAAATACAAGTAGATGCACAACTACAAACTGAACACCCAACTCACAAAGAGTTGATGTAATTATTACAACCCAAAAAACTACAAAACCAATCGAGATGACAGAAAGTAAAGTCGTCATCGCCACCACGACGAAGAACACCACCGTCGGGCCCAAGTTGAGGGGAAAACTGCAACCACGCAGAAATCTACAACAACAACAAAAAAACACACCCTCAAAGGGTCAAAAATCCAAGGAACATGACAAGTATAGGAACTACTGAAGGTACTAAAGAAATAAGAACAACTACTAATTCATCAGCTAAAATATTTCCGAAAAGTCGGAAACTAAGCGATAGGGGTTTTGTGAAATCTTCTAAAATGTTAATGGGTAAAAGGATTGGAGTTGGTTGAATGTGTTTACTTAAATAACCTAATCCCTTTTTTGTAAGGCCCGCATAGAAATATGCTATTGAAGTGAGTAAAGCTAAAGCAACGGTAGTATTTATATCATTTGTGGGTGTGGCTAACTCCCCATTAGGTAACTATATGATTTTCCAAGGTAAAAGAGCCCCGGACCAATTCCCCTTGGATATGAGCAATGGCTAGGGTTCGAGAGGGAGAGAAGTGGAGAGCACTTGGGAAGGTTCAATGTAATTCATTTTAATCATCACGAAGAGCATTCTCTTAGATAGTATAGATTATTTTTTATAAGGGAGAACATATTCAATCAATATATCTATTCTATTAATTATTGTTCTAATGAGTACGGAAAATTGTAAAAGTAAAACATTCAAAAAAATTTAAAATATTCTTGCTTGAAAAAAATGTTGGAATGCCACAATTTAATACAATTATGTCAAATAGTAAGAATTTAATTTGTTAAAAACAAAAACAAAAATATACGGAAGAAGAAGTTACTCATCACTCCACCCGGACTACTGGTTTTTCAGTTTTTTATATTTTTATATATCTATATAAAAAATTAGGTACGAAAAAAAAAAAACTATTTAAAAAACAAAAAGTGCAATGGCACACACCCCAAGAGGCTAGTCTCAGTAACATTTTTTCATTTTCAAAATAAATACAAAAGGATGACAACCTTTTTTTTTTAATTGAAATGTGTCAAACCATTGAGACTTATCATAATTGTAACCCATTTTCACTAATTCAACTAGCCCCAATTGCTACTTGATGGGGTCAATATTGGCCCCAGCGGTGTTCGATCGATTAAGGCTAAAAGGCAGGCCAACCATGCCGTGCCTACCTACCTCTACATCAAACTCAAAAGAAAGGTTAATTGTCCATGTATTATGAATGATAGGAGTCAATACATGAGTCGTCGCAACATACGATTTTATTCTGGGGTCCCGTCTCATCTCATATTGCGGCTCATTCGAGAAAAATAATTACTTGGAACTATGATATACATTTAGCATCACATAGATGATAGATCTGTCCAAGATTCGGATGAATCTTGTACTTCTTTTAACACAGTGGGGTTGCATGCACTTGTTGAATATTACATTCATCAATTAGTAACTCAACTTTCCCCAAACTATAGATCATATTAACCAGAGTAAGGTAACCTGCAAAACAAGGAAAACACAATAGAAGAATTATAGAGAGAGAAAAAATACTTAGTGAAGCAATTTTGCTCAAAATCAACATTGCCACATAATTAGTACTAATTCAAGAGAAAGTATCGTAGTTTTTTGTTAATTAGCTGACCACATTATGTAGCAGTCAATCGATTTATAACTGTAGATTACAACTCATGTAACAAGTGGATTCTACATGTCGCATAATGTTCATCGCTAACGTACTTCATGGCAGGTGTTGGTAGCGACATGTCCATTTAAAATTGGAAAATGCTTTCTTGCCAAAGTAAATATAGGCATGCAAATACTCGTCTAAACAATTTTTACCCTTTAAAAAAATTGCTTACGAAAATGGTCATGAGATTTGGATTAGTAATGTCATGGGTACTTATGCAACGGGTGTATACAATGTCCCTCTCTAAGTCAGGAGCTAGCGCATGAGAGTCGATTGGGAGAGGATGAATTTTCTAAAGATTAGGGCATATCAGTAGAAATTAATGCATCATATCAAGAGTACTAATTAGACTAATTAAACGCACCCCAATTTGAGAGATGTATCTGAGCTCTCATAGTCTTGCGGAGCGCTGTTAGAGTTGCAGAGGTTGGTGGTGACAGACTCTGATGACTGACCCTCCTCCATAACCATGTTTTCTGAATCGGCCCGAACCGGCCTCTGGCTATTATGTTTCTCCAGCACCTTCAACAACCATACCAAGAACCATTACCAGAGAAAGACTCGAAACATAAACATAGATGAAGAATTAATGGAGAGATCTTATACTTGCTGTCTCAGCCGTTCATTCTCTTCAACCAATCGCATCGCCTGCACGTTCATATACAAATCATGTCAAGGAAATAGAGAAGAGGAAAATAATTATATGAAGGGCAATATTTATTGTCTTCACCTCATTCTTTTTTCTTTTTTTTCTTATCAAAATAAGCATGAACCATCTTTCATTTGCACAATGGAATGTGTTGGAAGATTACAATTGAAATCATTTTCAGGCTCAGGGAAGTCTACTCCCATGGTCGCCCTAGGAAACAGACAGGGCACAACAAAGACGATAATATCCACATAATCAGATCCTCAAATCATTACACAGATACATTGATTCGTATTGGTAATGCAGTACCCTAAACTTTTGACATATGTTCAGTTACTTGAAACATGGGAAGTCGTGAAAATGATAGAAACTTAATTGAAATTGGATCAACTACTCCCCTAATCAATCTAATTTCTGAATTTTCAAGTACTAGATCACGGATTGTGATGTGAAGTTCACATTATTACTTTAGGAAAAAAAATAATTTCAATACTCATGTGTTAGTAAAAGTAAGAGAAGTCGGGAATAAGAATAATTCCAATACGCATCCCAATCCGAACATCATAATATTTACGGCCTTTTAATTAACCCAGATATTATGCATGTCTGAAAGCAATGTCATATATCAAAGGATGATAACTTTAGGTATGATTTTATAGGTAGGTGATTTTATAGTTGAAAGAGTCTAACATTGCTTTCGAGATCGCTGATCTCTTTCATAATCTTTTCACCCTGAAAAAGACATACACAAAGATTTCCATTAGACACACATATACAGAGACCCCAATCTAGATTCAAGAGACTAAATACAGACCTTTTTCTCTATTACGCGGCCCAATCCAGCTTCAAGAGACTTCTCCAGTTGCTGCAATTCTTCCAAATTTAATCCTTGGATATCTTCTCCCCTTATCTGCCTATATGTCAACGATTTTATTTCTAAATTATGGAGTATAAACAGTAATTATTATTTGAAACAGAGACTTATAAATACCTAAGTTGTTGACTTTGTGCTGTAATTTCCTTGCTCAACGCAGAGTAGTTGCTGTTCTCCACTAGCTACATCAGAGTCAATAATTCTTATAAATCAAAATATAAAAATGAAAAATCGGAAAAACAATATATAATCCGAAATAAACTCAGATACTTTTTAATCAAATTTTGATTGTATACAGAACAAACTCCGAAGAATTACTCGTTTAAAATAAGCTCTTTTTCCGACTCTCTTACATAGGGCAGAAACTTGAGAAAACACAATAAGTCGTGTCCCTAACATTTTCCTTAACCGAGCATGCCGTGTGCATGTAGCATCCACTCACACACACATCCACAACGCACGACTCAATGAAAAATTTGATTTCATTCTAGCTAGGGCTCACATATAAATACTTTCCAAGACTTCAAAACAAAAGGAAAAAATCTCGAATTGGACCGATATGTTGAATCATTGAGACTAATAATTGTGGAAGGGTTAGCTCAACCGTTACTTCCTAGAGAACAAACAAAAACACAAGGCTTAAGATTACCATACAAAACACTTCAAGAAGATGAGATCAAAGTTTTAATGAATTGGGAAGGAGAGACAACACATCACATTATATGCATTTATTTATGTCTACATATGGTATATAAAGGACGAACCTGTAACTCAAGAGATGGTTGTTCTATTTTCGAGAGATTCTTTGCGTGCAAGTTGTGACGTTCTAGAATTTCCTTCGTGCTTCAGAAAAGAAAAATAATACACGTCACTAGCTGGTTAACTAGAAAGCTTCAAAGCAAATAGCAGAAAATGAAAAATAACAAAAATGGAAAGGACATAAAAAGATGTTATTCACATTTTAGTGAAATTTTTTGGTTTAGCATTTCGAAGATGCTGCTGCAACTTGTTACACTTTTAAACTTAAAATGTTCTTCCCCTCTAGAATCTTACATATATAGTATATGAGCAATTTTTGTTGTCATCGTGATACTGTCGTATGATATGACAAATTTATCTTAAAGTATTTACTCGTCATTTATTTATGTTATAACACGTGAATTAACAACACTCTGACAGTGTTTTTAACAGAAACAAAATTTTCTCAAACAAATTTGAAGCATTGTTCCAGAACCCAATAGAGGGAAACTTGAAAAAGAAAAATAGATGGCTGTAATTTATCAACTCCTTAAGGTGCAATTTCTTATTTTTGGCTGTTTTGATTTCTTTATAAGTAGTAAATTGTTTAGTCATGGTGGGTCAAACCCAACCATGGTAAAAAATGGGCGGTATCCAATAAGAATAGCAAGTGATTAGACCCCAATAAGAACAGTGTCTTATCCCTTGTTTGTTTTTATGTATATTATATGATTATATTCATCCCAGAAAACAAACATCCACATCCAAGTTCCAGACCTTTCACCCTATTTTACATACATTTATATACATATATATATATATATATATATACACCCTCTTAATATTATTACAATATAGCTTGACTAGCGGAGCAGCTATTTCCATTGACGTGGTTCTTCCTCCTCCTCATTTTTCACCCCCAAAAAATAAACAAAACCGTACCCTCAAATTTTAAGCCTATCAATTTTCACGGATGATAAAAATATATATATAAAATAAAATAAAAATAGTGGGCTTGAGTTTGTGAGAGAGAGACCTGGAGCTGGCGTATTCAAAGAGTTTTCCAGTGGAAGAAAAGATGATAAGAGCAATATCTGCATCACAGAGAACGGAGAGCTCCTGAGCCTTCTTGAAAAGCCCTCTCCTCCGCTTGGAAAAGGTCACCTGCCTCGCCGTGGCGTTGTCGATCTTCTTGATCTGAATCTTCTCCCTCGCCATCGATCGATCTTCTGCTTCTGCTTCTTCTGCAAGCTTGTGAAAAAAGGAGAATGATATATTATAGAAAGAAAACTCTTAACTTTGTTTGGAATGGAATATTTTGCTTTCTTCTTTAGGGTTTAGTTATCTTCAGTCAGAGAATATAATCAGCAAAAAACTAACCAGAAAAGGCAAAGAAATTAGAAGCAAAAGGAAACGACGGCTAATTGGAGAGGGACAGGTCTGGTGCGAGAAGTGGCGGCATTTTGCCAAATTTAGCCAAGAATCTCTGGGGGCAAAGGCAAACCCTAAATATGCAATGAAATGAAATGCAAAATTTTAGAGAGAAAGAGACCCATCTCCATCTCTAGATTCTTAGATCCAGAGAGAGCTTTTTCAACACCAACAAGGCTCAGAAAATAAAAAATAAACCAACCAATTGGAGAAAAGAAACATTTTCTCAGGATAAGCTAGGGGAGGGGCTTCTAGATTATTAGGTAAAAAGGGGATCTGTTTGGTGCCTTTTTAAGTTTTTATTTGCTTTGTATTTAATGATTTACTCACCAGTCTGAGTGAATCTGGGGTTTAGTGTTCTGTGAAACTTCAAGGCCACCAATGAGATTGGGAGAGAGAGACAAAAAATTATAGAGAGAGGGAATGTTTGTGGAAGTGTGGAAAAGGAAGGTCCTTTTTATGGTGAAGCAAACTACTGGCTGTTTTCCACGTCCTCGCCCTTTGGTCACTATTTCTTTGCCCTTTGGTTGCTTTAAAAAGGTATAAGACCATCTCCAACCATGTTGGGGCTAAACTCAAATTTTCACCCTCCAAAATACAACTATTCATGTATTTTCAGGACTCAAATTTTTTTTTCCTCCAACCTTGTAGACTCATAATTTGAGTCCGCAACTTTATTAAATTGTTTAAGAATGATTAACCCCTAAATTTTGTTTCTTGTTAATTTTTCTTGACATTATTTTTGTTTCAACACTCGTGATTTAATTTTCTAAACATTTTAACCTAAAAAAAATAAAATTCCAAAACATAATTGAATTTCACTTAAAAAATAAAAATAAGTACAATACTATACGTATGCTCGGAATAATTCGAACTCTTCATTGAATTATGTAAGTGTGTTTAAATTATCTAAGCATTTTTAAATAAACGACAATCATTAAATTTTGCCGTTGAGATTGCTTAAAATTAATCATGATTATTGATTACAAATATAGTTGTTGGAATATTTAAAATAAAACCAAACAAAAAAAAAAAACAAACAAACAAACCAGCAATATCAGATTTTTGGCACAAAGTTGCTGCCCAAACAGTGTAACCAAAACTGGGCCCAGCAAACATTGTGTAGCACATGGACTTCAGTCAGAAAAAAAATAATAAAAAAAGCAGATTTTGGGCCCACAAAATTATCAGTCCAGGCAAAAATGGGACTGGAATTCCACCCAAGATTTGAGATTTCTCAAATTTCCACCCCCCAAAATACATGGGTTGGAGATGGTTTTTGGAGGCTAAACTCAAAATTTGAGTTTCCACCCCAAGGGTTGGAGATGGTCTAACCGATGGTGTGAAAAACTGAAATGTTGAGTTTGCAGTGCAGGGGAAGCATTGAGCTCAATTTGGATGTATATTTTCTTAGTATAAGTCATGGTCTAAACTAAAGGGAAATGAGATTTCTCACACACACACAAATTATGTCATGTGAGTCAAACTTAAAACCTCCTCCAACTAGATAGACACAAATAGAACTAAACCAAGTGGTAAAAATGGTTAAAATTGTTGATGTGCAAGTGTTTCTGTCATGGTAGTCCCCACGCTCCCTCATCTCATCTTGAAGATATATAATTTATCATATGCGATATGTCCCTAATTAGAATCATTCTAAAGCATTTTCTCCATTCATCAATGTCTTTCTCGTCTTTTGAGGTCACAGTATTTGACATTCACATAGTAGAATGTGGCTAAAGTGAGTTGCGAGTTTGATTTGTGCCCGCAAACAACGAAGAATGTCCAATTAATTGTTGGAAGCTGTTGAAACCAATTTCTTTAATGGAGACATCAGCATAACCTTTCCAAAGTTGCGTAATGGTTTTGATAAAGTCATCATGATTGACGGGTTGATCTGTAAGAACTTGAGCTACAAGACCATAGATAAAACCAACAAAAGTGTCTGCAATGTCAAAAGAACTAATAACCAAACCAGCCTATTCATGAGGCGTGAGTACGAGACGACTACCAAAGGATTGCTCATTATCTACCACAGACGTAGACATTCCAAAACAATAGACAAGCCACCAAACAGCAAGAAGGGGAAAGGACGAGAGTAAACGAACCAGTCCCTAAGTTAGGGGAACGATTACCACGATGATGGATTGGGGCAATGGTGCACAGTGTTGATGCCAAGAGTGCAGACGTGATTGGGCAGGGAGGATGGGGGCGATGAGGCAAGCACGGCGAGAGCAAGGAGAGGAACCGAGAGCGATGAAGATGGCGGAATGTGATTGAGCGACTAAATTGGTAAAAATGGTTTGATGAGCAAGTGCCTCTCATGGTGGTCCGCACGCCCCTCATCTCATCTTGAAGATATATAATTTATCATATGCGATATGCCCCTACTTAGAATCATTCTAACGCATTTTCTCCATTCATCAATGTCTTTCTCGTATTTTGAGGTTACAGTATTTGACATTCACATAGAAGAATGTGGCCAAAGTGAGCTATGAGTTTGGTTTGTGCCCGCCAACAATTAAGAATGTCCAATTAATTGTAGGAAGTTTGGGGAAGGATCTCGTCATTAGTAAACCAAGTTTTGAGTTTGAATTTGGTTGAAACTTGAAATGGATGTCACAATTTATGTCACATACCCACGTCTTTTTTCTTTTTTCTTTTTGGACAAAAGTCATTACTTCTGCTTATTAAATACACATCTAAAGACTAACTTGGGACCAAAAAACCTTAAAGATAGTTGATGGGGCAGTTTTGTAATTAACTCAAATGGGAAACCTTAATTGGAGAGCATATAGCATAGATGAGCAAAGCGTGAGTTGTGGAACTAAAATGAGCTACATTTTAATGACGTATCTCTTTAGGCTCCGTTTGGTTCAAGGAAAATATTTAATGGGAAATATTTTTCATGTATTTTCTCATGTTTGATTATTACTGGGAAAGTAATTAGGAAATGTCACTTTATTTCTTTCCTCATGTTTGATTGGCTAGGAATGTAAAACAAAATTTATTTAATTTTCTAATTATACCCATATTACATTATATAAAAAATACATTTAATATTATATTGTAATTCTAAATTGTTAATGGACACAAAATGGTCTTAAGAAATGTGCATTTAATGTTGGTCTTAGTTTCCCAAGGGTAGGGAAAATGAAACCCAAGGGCAGCGGAGGGTTACATTTTCTCTCTATTTTCTCACGTGCAAAACAACTATTTTCCGTGTGTGGATTTACCAAATAAGGGAAATCATTCTCAAGCCCCATTTCTTATTAATCAAATGCACATTGGTCAAACGGTGACATATAACCAATTTTATTGAAAGCTTTATTAGAAAATGATATCGTGAACCAAATTAATGTGCATACCAAAAAATAAAGGGTCACATTATTTGATTTGAGAACTTATGGACTAAAATGAGAACTTTTAAGAAAGTTCAAAAAATATTTTTTATTTATTTATCAAAGAACAACTTCGTTACAAAATCTTCAATAATACAAACTAAGACATCAATATGACATTCAAAGCACCAAATTCAAGTGAGTAACAAAAATAACATGCTAAAAAAGCAAACTGAAGTGGGACAAAAATCGCATCAACAACTACTAGTCCACATTACTACAATTAAACATAATCTCAATGAACGCCCACACAATCCTATATAACCAACCCCTTAAAGGAACTCATAAGCCCCCCATAAAGTAAATTTAGGTTTTAACCACAAAAAAACTTTCACTTTTGGAAAAAGCCAAAGCTTTTTTAAAAAGACAGAAAAATCTCTCAACTTTCAAATCAAAGACATGCAAATGTAAAGGATTCCTTAGGAAATCCAAAAATAAATAAGGGTAATTTTGTCCGTTTTGGTTTTTTTTCAAAAATTTCTCTCTTCTTTAGATTTTTTCAAAGTCTCCCTTGGCAAGGAATTTTGCAACCACAAATATGACAAAATAGAAACTTTTTTTTTTCTGTGGTCGAAACAAAATAGAAACTTGTGATCGTACAAAATAGAGTATATATATATATATATATTTAAAATTAGTATATTTTTATCATTATTTATTGGGATGGTGGTGGTGGTGGTTCATAGGTGATTGATACTGAAGACACACACGTAGAGGAGAATTTGCCCAACGCCCATACTGCTGATGTGACGTGTGGTCGGTGGGTTTCGAGATTGTCTGTGTTGCTATGTTAGCTTTTTACGGAGGCACCAGTGAGCGATGGTGACTAGCCTCTACACCTAAACCTGGCCAAGCATGTCGCTCCCTCGCCTCCTCAATCACACCGCACGGTGTATGTGATTCACACCACTAATTTCTTTCTCCTTTATTTTTACTTTAATAATTAATCATGCCTCTTTTCTGGTTTCTTGGGTTGGCTGCCTTCCCAACCCAACTCATTAGTATTGGCAGGCAGCAAGGGCTTTTTCTCTGAAAGGGTAGATCAATGTGTGCCGTACTTCTGTTCATGCATGCATGCTCAGTTTGTGTGTGCGCCTTCAACTCATGCACGCAAAAACGAAAAAACTTCAACCATTAAAAAAAGAAGAAGCAAATATATTGATTTATTTTTGGAGTTAATTTGATTTAGATTAATTAATACTACTAATTTTACTATTGAATTTAAATTTGGGCAGATTAATTTTCTTTTAGAGCATTTTTAACAAAGGGCCAAAGGGGAGGGCTAGGGGGACAAACCCAAAATGGTGTTTCCAGCAACAAAAGTCTGCCAGGGTAAGGAGTGGGGCCCAACGAACAGGGCTGGCCCGAGCTTTAGTCTGCGGGCTGAGCTGACGTCAACGTTTCTGTTTAAATTTTTTTAATGTTGGCGCGTGCAACGCGCCCGCTACAATGCCCCCCAACGGCTCTCTTCCACGTAGCTGGCTCTGGGCTCTCCGATCCCATTTTTTCCAGCAATCCAACGGCAGCCAATTTTTTCCCAATAAAAAATAAATAAAAATTGGAATTTTTTTTAAAAAAACCCGCTACAGTGCCCCCAAATGGCTCTCTTCCACGTGGCTGGCTCTGGGCTCTCCGATCCCCTTTTAATTAAAAAAAAAAGAAAAAAAATTGAAATTTTTTAAAAAAAATACCCAAAAAATACTGAAATTTATCTGAAATTTGAAACCTAAAATCTTATCCGATATGAATAGTATTGACACGAAAAAACCCAAAAATCTTATCCGAAAATATTATATAAATTAATTGTTTAAGTAAACAAAGTTGTAAAAAAAACAAAAAAAATGAATAGTATTTGCCATGGCAAGCCTAAACTGCTGAAGACACACTTTGCTGGGGGGACCATGACAACCACTTTTTACATGAATAATAGCTGCCCTAGGGCTCCCCTTACCATGGCAAGAGGCTATCTGGTGAAAATGATCTTACAGTTGAGATTGTTCTGTTAAATCCCAAAGGTTAAAAAAAAGAAGAAAAAAAGAACCAGCTAATAATTATTGTGTAGCCAAGAATAAAAAAGAACCACCAAAACAAGACAAAGGATGAAATTCTTTTGGTAGAAATCTGTCTGAGGCCCATCAAACGGGCCCTAGACATTTTGGACTTGATCCTCTAGTGAGAACTGTCCCTTCGCTGGCACCACTTTAGTATGTGTACAATATTTTCAATATGGCTCACATACAAAGCCCAACTGATAGAAGATCCATGACTATCCGTAAATATTTTAAAAAAATATTAAAGAAATATGTCACGTGCAAACGGTATGAGAGAGACGCTAATGGGCTCTAGTCCAGTTTAAAAATGTCTTGATGTACAGTTCAGTGATTTTATATTCGAATCCTCAGACATTAAATTCCTGAAATATTACAATATAACAAACCCACTGGGCTAGTTTGCTTTGTTTTATGTTCTTCGGCCTTGTTTTTCCAATTCAACCAAAAAAAATAAAAATAAAATCTCTAAATAATTTGCATGGAATTATTAAGTGAAAATTAAGTAAAATAAGTGAGAATTACGCTTATTTCACTATGTTTATTATGCTTTCATGCACGCTTGTTTCAAGTTCAAGTAATTTGGTCTCTACATAATTGTCCATCTAATAGAATCATAAACTATATATATATATATTTTTTTTTTATTTATCGAAGGCATAATTTACTTAAAATATCATAGCAACTTGGGTTTGATTAATCTGTACATTTGCAGGATTGATTATTATTATTATCGAATTTGTCTATGGTGTGGGCCAAATACCACCAAGCCCCAAGTGTTCCATCATCATTACTATTGGGTATAAAGAGCAAACAAGTACCAAAACAGCAAAATTTTGAATTGAGTTGGGCGGGTCTTTCAAGCCAAGTGACCCACCACAACACAAGTGCATTATGCAAATCCACTTGTTTTTGTTTTTATTCTTTTACTTTTTATCCCCAGTAAAATATTGTATTACTTAACAGTAAGAAGATATTTGTACCCCAAGCAAAAATAAAATAAAATGTACCATTTAAATAAAAGGAAGGGTGTTTAATTGCAATCGTTCCTAAATTTATGCTCGAGTGTTCTTCAATTGTATTACGCGTGACAATTTGGTCATTAAGTCAATTTTGTTGTCAAAATAAATAAGTCATTTTATTGGTTATTTATACATGAATTGACAGTTCTATACATTAAATTGACGATCATATTAATAAAAGTACCGCTATAATACAAGTAGAGCCCATCCATACAAAGTGGTATATAATGTTACACATAAAGGTGGCATTTTCTCAATTAAAACCCCAAAGAATTTAACGTTAGGACCAAATATACGAAGAATCGGGCTAGAAACTAACAGTTGGTGAAAAGTCAAATTCTCAGACCCAACAAGGAAGTTCTGAACAATCCGCACGCACAGTCACGTGCGCTGCCTTATCTAAAAACTGCAAGTCTACAATCGAAGGCAACCCCCCATCTGAGAGCGAGATGTGAAGTAATAACGAGCGCAAAAATTTTGTGACTCAAAAAGCCGAGAAGTGTCACCCCAAAATGTCCATACGACGTCGTTCCCAGCCCAACCACAAGGCAGTAAAGTGCAGACGTACGTACCTGTGTCTTCACTACATTTATATATCCCAAAAGCAAAACACAAAAAGAAAATGGCTGAAATTAGATGATCCCTATTCTCTAGGTCCACAGAGCCCAAGCCAGAGCCACTGAGAAGCAATTTTGGTTTCCTTTGGGGTTTTGAATTTTGGGTTTTCAAATTTTGGGGCTAGGTTTGTGGGGGAGACCGCAATGGCGGAGCAGAGGAACAACAATAGGTGGAACTGGGAGGTCAGTGGCTTTGAACCGAGGAAGTTGTCTTCTTCGTCGTCGACGGCTTCGAGCTTCGACCATGACGATTACAAGCCTGGTGCGCCTTTAGTTCGGAGGTACTCGATCTCTGCTGCCTCGGCTTTGGCTCAGTCTGAGCTCTCCAATCACTCTGTGACTTCTAAGCTCCAGAAACTCAAGGACCAAGTTAAGGTAATGCGATGTTTGATTTTGGTTTTGGTAGTTAGGGTATGAGGCTGTGATTAATGGAGTTTTTAGCTGAATCAGTGTTAAAGTCCGTGGTTTGTGGTTCAAGAGTGTGTGTTGTTGGAAATGCATTTTGAAATTATGATAATTTGGCTTGGAGAATGTGAACGCTTTGTGCATAATGTGAGAGATTGCATTAGTGAGAATAAGTGGTTGCATCTGTTCTGGAGCCTTTTGAAGTTATTTTACTGTTTTTATGTGAAGATTATGTTGGGTTTAGGAGGTCTGCTACAACATTTCTTTTTGGACAGCTTGCTAGAGAAGATTACTTGGAGTTGAGACAAGAAGCAAGTGAGTTGCACGAGTACTCTAATGCCAAACTCGAAAGAGTTACACGTTATCTTGGTGTTCTTGCCAATAAAACCCGAAAGCTAGGTAAGAGATTTGGTTTTGCTGTTTTATTGTGCGTTTGTCGGTTTAAAGGATTTCTGAAGTGGGTGGTATGGGACTTTTGTCTAAATTCCAGATGAGTGATATTTTTTGACATGGGTACCTTGATATTACATTGCAACATAAAACTACTTTTTTCTTTTTCTTTTGTGATGTATTTGCACTTTGAGATTAGTTAGTCCAAGAAAACTTAATGTCCTTCACCCCAGCGTTACTTTTTGTAAGGTTTTTGATGTTCTTGGTTATCTTAATGGATTTGAAAATTTGTCTGCATAAAAATGCCAGATCAATTTGCCCTTGAAACCGAGGCTAGAATTTCTCCGTTGATCAATGAGAAGAGAAGGTTGTTCAATGACTTATTGACAGCCAAAGGTACTCATCTTCTGTGAGTTTTCTCCTTTTGGGACTCTCTCTCTCTCTCTCTCACGCGGTCACTCACACCCATAAAAAAAGGCATGCCACACATAAGCACTTTTAAATTTAATTTTCAAGGTTGTTGAGGTATTTAATTGATCTTACAAAAGTTCAACAGGGTTGTATTTTGTAACTAGCCTTTAATTCCAGGAAACATAAAGATATATTGTCGTGCAAGACCATTATTTGAGGATGAAGGTTCCTCAATTGTTGAATATCCTGATGACTACAACATCCGTGTAAATACCGGTGATGATGCCTTGTCCAACCCCAAGAAGGATTTCGAACTTGACAGAGTTTATGGACCTCATGTTGGACAAGGTGAGCATAACTTTCTTATTTCATTGTTTTCACCTTCCTATTGTGGTTGTGCTAGGTGAAATATTAAACATATTCTCCTATTTTAAAGCTGTCTTTGGCTAAAACATCTTTGACTTTTTTTGTTTGTCAGCTGAACTTTTCCGTGAAGTTCAACCTTTGGTGCAATCCGCATTGGATGGATATAATGTTTCTATATTTGCATACGGACAAACCAACTCAGGAAAGACACACACAATGGTTGCGCTCTTTTCCTCTTTTCCTCCCTCTGCATTTGTTTGTGTGTGTCTTTGCTGGAATGTGTTTCTGATTCATATAAATTTGTACTTGTATGCTGACTTCTATTCCTCTAGCCAGTTCAGGGCGTTGTAACTTGATATTTTCTTTTACAAATTTGTAAAATGAATTGATTACAAATTCTACGTTGATGTATTAGGGACTTTAAAAAAGAAATGAGAAGTGATTCTTCACTATTAGATTTGAACCTTAAAGCGTGGTGGGCTTTTCATTGTTTGTTACATTCCTTTTTGTAATCTGGATAATTCTTTCCACTGGTTTACCGCAAAATAAACAATGGAATTCAATGTACTAGAGCATGAATTTAAATTGCCACAATGAGTGGTGTGCCTTTTACTGTTTTTGGTACAGTAAGAGATTTAGTGGTAGTTGTTTCATTTTATTTATTATGAAAGTAGTTTCAAGTTGTGCACGAGTTTCATGATATTTGGCCTTCTGTAACCTTTTTTCAGGAAGGATCTAGCCATGATCGTGGTTTATATGCTCGTTCTTTCGAGGAACTATTCGATTTGGCCAACTCTGATTCAACTTCTACGTCGAGATTTAAGTTCTCCGTTACAGTTTTTGAGCTCTACAATGAACAGGTACTTATTTTTTTTATAGTAAATTGTCATGATTTCTGGTTTATGTTTGTCTGAATGGCTTTTGAGCAAGGAACCCTCATGATGGTTTGATGTGGATCCCTTCCATGCTCTTGTAGATAAGGGATTTACTCCCAGAATCAGGAGATGCTCTACCAAAGATTCGCATGGGATCACCGGAGTCCTTTGTAGAACTTGTGCAGGAAAAAGTTGATAACCCACTGGACTTCTCTAAAGTATTAAAAGATGCATTTCAGAGCCGAGGAAATGATCCATCAAAGTTCAACGTTTCTCATTTGTATGTTCCAAATTTTGTAGGCTCGTTATATGGCTGTTATAGTGTAAGGTCGTACTTTTAGTAACATAGTTTAAAGTTCTATGGTAAGCTTGAGCTTTCTCTTAAAAAAAGTCCCGTCAGATCACTGAATGAGAAGACCATGCTTAAACTGTGAAATATATATTTATTTTATTTTATGATCCTCAATTTGTTCTCAACTTTTCTATCGCATCACTTCTGTGCGTTCACTTGATTCAGGAGAAAGTGGTCATTATCACTTGTACACCTTTTTCTGGAAAAAGGATCTATTTGAGCACACGAAAAGTTTTGTTCCTTTTGATAGAAAAGATAGTCTTTAGTTAATTGATCTTAACAACTTGAACTAGTTTGTTCACTTTCATCTACTAAAATACGTTTAATTGCTACATAGTTAAAATAAATTTATTGCTGACATCTTTGATCTGCTGTTGACTTGGTGGAATATTGTCTGACATTTTACCAACTTGGTTGAAGCTACAATCAAGTGGCCTATTACAAGGTTTCTTTTTTACTTACCGGGTGTAGTCTCCAAACTTGACAAACGGCCACTGTTGCACTGTCCAGTTTTCAGGAGTGAAAACAGTTGAAGAAAGGGAATAGTGGATAGGAAATATAACTGTACCATTAAATTGGAAAACTAGAAAAAGAAGTTCAGTATATGCAGTCATCCACTTTTTTTATTTTTTATTTTTTATTTTTTATGTATGCTTGTCTATGTGTTACAACTGCTCGTTTATTAATTTATCTAAAATAGATTCTTGTTCACTATTGTCAGGATCATCACGATACATATATATTATAACAATTTGATCACTGGAGAAAACACATACAGCAAGCTTTCTCTAGTTGACTTGGCTGGAAGTGAAGGTTTAATTGCTGAAGATGACAGCAGTGAGCGTGTGACAGACTTGCTGCATGTGATGAAATCACTTTCAGCGTATGTTTGGATGACTTGTCTCATTTCTCTGATATTGAAAAGTTTTGGTTTCTAGCCCTTCAGGTTGCCTATAATTTTAAGGATGGTTCACATTGGTCTTAAACTTTTGAACAATATACGGTTTTCATTTTGCATGATCTTGATACCATAGTATGGCATTTCAAATCTATTTTCTTTGCATGCGATCACCAATGTTGAACGGATACAAATTTGGGATACTAGAGACGATACGAATATCTCCAAAAATTAGGATACATATACACAACGGTTAAAATAATATATATAGATATATATGGGAAAAGGGAATGTTTGTCTGATTGTCTGGCAAATTGTGAATCTGGACCCTTGATCAAATTGAATTTTGTCAGAATCTGTGGTACAGATTCACAGTACGGAAACATAAGCATTTTTTTGGCAAGAGAACATTAATCTACTATAGGTATAATATGTATTATTTCTTCTCTTTAATCAGAAACGTTGAAAACCTATCTTTCTCATTTTGTCGAACCACAAAAGAGAAGAGACTTATGTTGCCGGTTAAAATTAGCTTTTGAACAGTAGACCACTTTTATAAAATTTCAGAAGAACCCATTTTGTATCCTGACCATGTCTTTTCCTTATCAACTGCATATCCTTGTTTTATCTGAAAGTTAAATGTGCCCAAAAGACACATACTCCAAATGCTATACCCGATATGTATGCGGCCGTATCCGTTTTGATTACTCCATATGACCAAATTTGAAGGATCTATGCAACATAGGTGTTCACATTACTAAAAGGATGGTTAATAAATAAATAAGTGATTTTCCGCTGGTCCCAACAGTATATCAACTTTTCTTTTCCAACCCGTACTGAGTTTTTGCATGGTGGCTGCTTATATCGATCTATTATCTTTTATTTTTGCATAGATTGGTGAAGCAATGACATCATCATGTGCGAATATGGTACCTTTTGAATTTACTCCTGCCATCATGTACTAAAATGTTAGTGCAATTGATGTTGTGCATGTAGGTTGGGAGATGTTTTGTCTTCCTTGACTTCCCAAAAGGATGCTATTCCTTATGAAAATTCAATGCTTACAAAAGTACTCGCAGACTCGCTAGGTATTCAGTTCTCCTTATTGTTTATGTTAGTACTGATTTAGCTGTGTAATTGTGCCATGAAGCAAAAATAAAGAATGAGAAGTAGTGTATAATGCTTTTTATGGTTGTATGTGTTGGTAACTGGTTAATGGTTACTTGTGTCAGATTGATCATGGTGTCCATTACCCTCTGTTCCACTGTATGATTGACTGGCATTATCATTTGGGGTTTTTTTTCAGTTGATTTATATTAATTGTCTTTCATCAGTCTGGTTGGAGAACTATCTTTGATTTCTTATTGAAAAAAACTTCTGTAGGTGGAAGCTCAAAAACTCTGATGATTGTTAATGTAGTTCCAAATTCTGCGAATTTGTCGGAGACACTATCATCTCTCAACTTCTCTTCTAGAGCTCGAAATGCTGTTCTAGGCCTTGGGAATCGAGATACCATAAAGAAATGGAGAGATATTGTAAGTTCTCTCTCTCCCCCCCTCTTTCTATATATACTATAAATATTTTGCTTTGGACGCTTGAGTTTTGTTTTCTGTCACATGAGCACATCGAAGCAAGTAAATTGCATCGAAATGATATACATTTGATTAATACTGGATATACCAACTTTACCAAAAAAAAAAGTATGGAGCCCCTATTAAATGACTTCTTACCTTACGAATTTGTTCTGGTTAAGACACTGTTATGAGCAAAGTTATGAATTCATTTCTTCTGAATTTTTATTTGTGATGGTTCTTGTAGGCAAATGATGCACGTAAGGAGTTGTATGAAAAGGAAAAAGAAAGTCAGGATTTGAAACAAGAGGTTTTGGGACTTAAACATTCACTCAAGGATGCAAATGATCAATGTGTCCTACTCTTCAATGAAGTCCAGAAAGCGTGGAAAGTTTCTTATACATTACAGTCAGATTTAAAGGTTTTATAACTTCCTGAATTTGCTACAGTTTTCCAATTGACTTGCATGCTAGTGAAAGTCAGAAAAATTTCTTCCCAAATACTTGTTTGGACATGTTCTTGATATAAGCCAATTTTAATGTGTTTTCCTTTATTGTTCAAACTGTTAATTACTAGATTTGAATTTACAATCCAATTAAGGAATTTCTCCAGAGTTGCCTCTCTAGTCA
The DNA here is from genome assembly GCF_000346735.1 of Prunus mume. Next base: position 17,160,672 of record NC_024126.1, on the reverse strand, counting down.
TCTAGTTTAATGATTTTCAGTTTTATCATAAAATTTTGTTGTGAACTATATGCTAGCTTTCTTGATCTATCTATTTTCACATTCCAATTTTCTAGTTTGTCACAATGTTTGACAATTTTCATCTTATATCTGGGGAATGCATTTGTAGTTTGTATTCTAAATTGGTTTTTGGTAATGTTTGACATTTTTCACTTTATCACCGGGGAATGTATTTGTGGCTTTTCTGTATTTTAAATTGGTGTTCGGCGCTGTCTTGTCTACATGTGTGATTCAACATTGATCATGTAGTTTCTTCTAGTAAGCATGTTGCTAAACTGGTTTAATATTCTCATTTGATGCAGTCAGAGAATATTATGCTTGCAGATAAGCAAAAGATAGAAAGGGAACAAAATGCGCAGCTCAGAAATCAAGTAGCTCAACTGTTACAGTTGGAGCAAGATCAAAAAGTGCAGATAGAACAACGAGATTCTACGATTCAGGCCTTGCAGGTTGGCCATGTGTCTGTTTAGTCTTCCTCATTTATATTTTGAGCGTTCAATATTTATTTTGAAATGTTCAGGACCTCCCGTAGAAAACCTGTTCAATGTTATTGTTGTGTTGCATTCATATTTTAAGTGTAACCTACGCTACATACTTGGGATGGGTGTTTCACTATAATATGATTGAATCGTTTGGAGCTTATTTGGGTCAGCAGTTGGTCTTTTGCGGCATGGTTATTTTTGACACTGTTCCATAATTAACTCAGCCCATGATATTATAATTATTTTTTTTTGGGCAGGTAGCCCCTGATATTATTTGAATATCAATGTTTTCAACTGTTGCTTAATGTGGTTCTTCATTAAAGTAACTATGGCACATATTCATTTGTCAATGCCTAGAGGTTTCAGTTTTGTTGCATTATTAAAGAGTTGAATTATGATGGATGTATGCTAATGTATGAAAGTTTCATATTTATGTTTCCTAATAAATAAATATACTTTGCAATATTGTTGCACCATATGGTGTTCTCTAACTTTAATTGTCTCATTCAGGCCAAAATGAAAAGCATTGAATCCAGACTCAGTGAAGCCCTCCATTCCAGTGAAGATCGGTCAGCATTAGGCTCAGATCTATCAAATGCCAAGGCAATTGGGGATGGCATGGATTCTCCACCAGTTACTAAGAAATTGGAAGAGGAGCTTAAAAAACGTGATGCATTAATAGAGGTGTGCAATTTTACCATAAACGTGATGCATTAATGATCATGAATCATTATTGCATGACCTCATATTTGTATCCTTGAACATCTTATTGATGCTATTTGTAGTCTGAATCAATATTCATTTCCCATGCAAACTAGAAGTTCACGAGCCTAAGTAGAGACTTGAACCTTTCAAGACATTAAGCATTGACATTTAGAATTAAACTCACAATGGCAATCCATTAAATCTGTAAAAATAAGAAAGCTATAGACCCAAAATGACCACAAATCTGCTAATGTCATGAAAAGTACCACATGAATAGTAATTATGCTACATTATCGTTAACAGTGCCCAGTAGTCTGAAGACCATTAGACTGCAAAAACTAGAATGAAGTACCAAAGGGTCCTGTTTTGGTCTCCTTGGGACCAAAAAGTTGTGTTATGAGGAGTCTCTTCCACAATGACTTGGTATCCTCTACCAAGTCATTGTTTGTGTGTGCCACATGAAAAGATCATCTATTTAAATCTTTATTTCAAATCTCAATCGATATGCTCCTTTATATAGTATATTTCATTCTAAAAGCTCTCCCTCTCTCTCTCTCTCTCTCTCTCTCTCTCTCTCTCTCAACAGAGGTTACATGAAGAAAATGAGAAGTTATTTGATAGATTGACAGAGAAAGCATCTTTGGCTGGATCACCAAAGGTAATTTCTATTTATCTCATTTTAGATGTGGTTGTGTGCTTTCATGTTATAGATGTATCTTTGTGCAGTTGATTATTTTTTAAGCATTTCAAGTATCTGCTACAGTCTTTTGGTTTTATTCATTTTCTTGTGGCATCTTTTGTGCTTATTGTTGCATTCATTGCTTTTCTTGATTCAGTAATTCATGGGAATCTGAGGAATGCAGTTTTTAGATGTAATTCCGGGTGTTTATTGTAATAAATCAAGATTCTGGGCTGAAAGTTTTTTCAGTTAGCAATCTGACTCTATGGTAGCTGTTTCATTTATTCATATGATATTGATGGTTCTGTTTTGTAATGCCATTTGGACTAACTGAAAAAAGTTTAGGAGAAATTCAAAATTCTATGAAAAAGTTAGAGTTTGCAGAAATCTGTTGTCCTATTTGAATCCATTGTTAGATAATAAGCTGCTTCCTTATTTGATTTCATGTGATCGTGTAAACTATGTTCACCATTGTTTGTCTCATTCATGAAATTTAAGCAATTCTACTTCTGTGATTTGTTTAGGGTATTGTTCCATACTTCTAATATGTGTTTGTGTGTGTGTTGTATATTTAGCTGTCAAGTCCATTATCCAAGGGGCCGCTAAATGTGCAGTCTCGGGACCTTGTGAGGTAAGACTTTTGGAGACACTTTGTGGTTAATGTAATTTTTGTCCTATCTTTCTCTATTCAAAAGCCCTTATTTCCTAAAAGAATTATTAAACTTTATTTTTTAATACCATAAAGCA